>VWZZ01002655.1:0-163165 GCA_013399095.1 Psophia crepitans
TATTTGGAAGGATACAATCTTAGCCAAGAATTTAATGTTTCATAAATGTTGAAACATGGCTGTTACTGTTTTGAGTAAGTGTATTGCTTTTTTTCCCCCCAACTTCTGCCGAGCAGTCTATACCTCTGCATTTCTCGTGCAGATGTTGTTCAAGAATAATAGTAAGCTCACAATGTACTGTCTCCTATCAAAGGGTATTTTCAACATAATTTTCCAAATACCAAATGTTATATCAATATATGACATACATTCTTGTCAACTGTGGCTCGATCTCACAATGTATGGAATAATCTTGCCTGCTACTAAAGAAAATTAGATGTGCGAGCACCAAACATAGTGGAGTCCAGCAACAGAGAGACAGTAAGTATTCAGCTGTCTGCCAAATACTGATGGTTTCTCTACACTTGAGAAGCTATCGCTGTCTCTGCCTCTCAGCTTCTCAGTTATGTATATGACTGGACAATAAAAAGGAGATGAAAAGCTGACCTCCTAAATGTTCAGTCTGAGAAGTCCCAAATGTTCTGCTGTACCAGAATGCAGGTCTATTTTTCAGGACTAATTTGTGCTGATGCTAGCTAGTACAATCATTATGCAATTGTGCAGGCATTGGGAATAGCCTAAGTACACTATACTCTAGTTATATACTTCACCAGGCCATGATGGAAGCATCTTGCCATCTGGAAATTTCTTCATGCCAGAGTAGTATGAAAGGACAGGCACCTGATTTCTGTACCCAGCACACTAGCATTTGCTATTTAGGATTCATTTGCACCACAGCTTTGAGAAGTTGTACTTTTCCAGCTGACTTTCACAGCTGATGAAAAAAAACTGTCTATAGATAAATACCGTACAGCTGAGGCTTTTTTATCACCATCTATCATACTTAGAGAGAATGCGAGTCATCATTGTGCCTGCACAGGTAAATTCTCACGGCAGTTTTTCAAAGTCATCCATACTTATTGTTTGTGTGGATTGCTTTATATAGATAGTGATGTTCTTCGTAGAAGAGAGGACGTTAAGTCTCATGTCTTTACTTAATTCCCGTTTGGGTAGTTACATTTTCCTTGCCTGATTTCTCCACTGTGATTTCAGGTGACTGCTTTCATCTTTATATATGTTTGTTTGCTTTGAAGCATGGATGTGTTTCACAAGAAGGGGTGTCTACTTTTTGGTCAGTAGGATGAAATGTGGCTTGCAAACATAAAGAATAATTAGTATTATTTATAAACTAACTGAAAAAATCTATAAAAGTGTTCAAATGGAAACTGGATAATATCCTTAGGAAATGTTAGAGGGACTCCTGGATTCCTCAAGAGAGGTGTTCAGGCACTCTCTACTGACCACCAGATGTATTAATCCTGTGAGAAAGGAGCTGATGAGCCGTTTTCACAGAAGCAGATTTTGAACTTATTTGTTAATGAGTCTACTTCAGTTGCAGCTGAAGGACCCCTAAGATAAAGTTCTGGATTGGCCCACTGACTGTGAACTGTTGCCAGACAAGGACTTCAGTGACTTACTTTGAAAGAAAAATGGATAATGGAATTCCATCCACAAAGAACTGATTATATTAGTGTTACTCTCCTGCTGTCTTACTGAAGGTCTGAAATTCCTTTCCCGAGTTGTTATGAATCTTGAGTCAGATTGCCTCCCCTGAAGTGTGTCTCAGTGCCCATGTATGGAAGAATATTTCTTCTGTGATCACAACAAATGCTTAGGTTGCAAAGGAGAGAGCATTTTCCTGGAAGGAGAGGACAACATACGATAAAATTTTCAAACACATGAAATACAAAGGAACCTAGGCTGCTTTATGCCTTTAGGTACTTTCAAGTCTGCAATTTACATTAATAAATCATTTTAGTGCTCCTGAAAATGTTAACCACCATCTGTTTCTTTAAAGATGCTGTGTCTGGCTCAGGAGATAAGTGTTTATGAAAAGTAAAGAGGGGAGTCTTTGACACTGTCATGAAAGTGAGATTCTATTAAGGCATACAGCAATTTTACAGTTCAAATTTACAAAATTTTGAACTTTGAAGGAGATTTCAAGATAAAATTGTGTTTATGTACTAGAGGCTTTTAGAATATATATGCTATCTTATTATGTGCTGGAGCTGCTCTACACATAATATAAATTCTGGTGCTAAAACAATAGTCCGCCTGCTTCCTTTGCAGATTCTTATCATAGTGTGAAAGCCAGACCTATGCTCATGTCATTCAGTTTACAGGCTCAATGTCTCTAAGTATTTAATCGTGTAGGAATCACATTTTGAAGGAGAGATTCATACTTCGAGGGGAGAAAGGAATTTTGTGAGAAAGCTTTAGAAAACTCTTGACCAGATCAGAACATGGTGGACCTTGAAAGGACCTTCCTCAAAAGCATACAGCTCCTGCTCTCGCTGTGGTAATCTGTGAAGATTACCAGAGCATTGCCAGGGAAAGGTCAGTATTTGCCCACAGTTACCACATGCTTCTCTCTGAGGTATGTGTGTGTGTGCTACACATGGGAAGTGAATGTGACCTGGCAACACACTCTGGCAATGCTTAGCAAAAACTAGCAATATTTTCACTGGCGGCAAAGAGTCCTAAATATGTGCAGTGGTTTAGAAGTCATCAGATGAACCCTTGCAGTGCTGTAAATAAACTCCAGAAAGTGACGATCCACAACTTTGAGCATCCAAAGAAGTGCCAGTATGGCACATGGTTCTATCTCAGCCTATATTAATCATTGCCTCTAAGGAAACATCTAGGGGAAAAAAAGCAATCAAAAGAGTGGTCACATCAGAAAGAACCTACAGAAACACATGCTATGATTATGTGTAAACCAATCACAGGCTCTGTTTACAAACCTTTCCATCTGTTCCTTTGCCTAATCATTTCTGCTTTCCCTCTCTGTCTTCTAACTTTCCTTCGTCTTTCCAGATGCAGGACGCTATGGGCTATGAGTTACCATGGGTGTATTTTGTCAGTCTGGTCATCTTTGGATCCTTTTTCGTTCTAAATCTGGTTCTTGGTGTGTTGAGCGGGTAAGCTGACAGTTTTGGTGTCCTTTTTCCAATGCTACAGGGCAAGACTCCATAATAAGGGTTCTTCCCTGTCACCAGGATACTTTCAGAAGGATTAAAAATCTGAATCCAAGGAAGCTTCACATCAGCTCTCAAATATTTTGACAAAATGTTCGAACATTGCAAATAACAATACAGGTAACAAAAGAGGTGTTATTCTCTGACAAAGAAATTCAACCTCAGGGCATTCAAAATCACTAATGTCAACCTGTCATAAATTTCCATAAAACTGGCTATTGAAAATCTTACTGCTGGTGACTTGGGATCTCTTTGGCTGGAGCCTTGCAGTGCTCAGAATCTGAGCTTGTCTCACTAATTATCATTCCACTCTTCCAGGTCAATGATGCCATAGGAAGGGACTGGCCCTGGATCTATTTTGTTACACTAATCATCATAGGGTCATTTTTTGTACTTAACTTGGTTCTCGGTGTACTTAGCGGGTAAGCAGTACCAGGAAAATGTTTTATTATTGTTTATTTTTTAAAAGTTGTATTTCTATTCCTACTCTATGGTTACCAAAACAACGGGCAGTGGTGGGTTTATCTCAGGAACCTTAATAGAAGACCTAGGCTATTGCTGTGCCAATAGCAAAATATGGCATTCCTAATGGCATGGAAGGAGTCTTTTGTCTAAATCAAAGGAAGACAAGACAACTCTTTGCTTGTAACATGTTCCTCTACCTAAAACCTCTACCTATACTCTGTGGGAAGAGGACAATGCTGTGCTTCCCTGTGGGTGAAGAAGGGGATTATAGTAAAATTTCTGGAAGAGTCAGTGGGACTGAAGAAGAAATGAGAGCATGCAACAGATCCCTTCACATTCGTGGGATGAGATTCCTGCCAAATTATGTCTTCTCACATGAGAAATTTTCACATTGTTTAGTATCTCTAAAGCACAGCCTGACGGGAGACTATTTTCCCTGGAGAGTGTCTTGGGCACGTTTCTTCTTCAGTAAGCATGTGTATTACAAGCCTAGCATAATGCAGGGAGAAAAGATCATTTCCCTCTGACTTTTCTAAGCATGAACAGAGAAGCAGGAGAAGTCCTTCTAGCATTTAGGCATTCCTAAGACATTTAGACTTTTAGCTGTATTTCAGTTCTGCAGTGTAACCCTCACTGGAAAGCATCATTTTAGTAGCTTTGATTAAAGCAATTGATATTGTCCCCAGTAGTTAAAAACTTTTCTGCCCCTGGGGAGCCATATAATTAGAGGAATCAAGCCAGGAGACATTCCTTACAAGATTTTTTTAAAAAATGATCTCCTAGAATTAGGCTTCTAATTCCATATTTGGCATGACTGGGTGCCTACAGCCATTCTATGTACATGGATAAATATGGCATGAGGACTTTTATGCATCCTCTTTTTCTTTGTTTCGAACATCCTGCCTCCTTTAATGAGTTCTAAATTAATTTGGTCAGAGCCTGTACCTGTTCCCTGAGTGGGCAGCCCTGAAGTCCCCTGTCCTTTGATCATAAAGAGGGAAAATTATCTCTGAGCAGGAGAGAGGACTTGATGACTCACAGAAATTATGTCCTCAGTACTTGAGTCAACAACATAGGAAGGGCAGTAGTAGGACTGGAGAAGATCGACCATTGGCCATCCTGCAAAGAGACAGGTAATAGCTGATCTACAGGATGTATTATTACTATCATCATTACTCCATTGAAGGAGATATGTCACTAAGACAGCTGCTGCTAAGAGAAGGGTTTTCAAGGAATAACGGGAGCAGAAAGAAATCCCCAGTAATGAAGTGTCAGGCAATAGTCTGTGTTTGGATATCTGGAGAGTGATACTCTGGGTACAGAGTATCTGTAAAAGTAAGTAAAACTTAGGCGCCTCATTTCTCCACGTGGATACTCTGATCAGCAGGTAAGGATGTCAGTAGTCCCCCCACTGACGGAGGGAATGTGATCTGTTGTGTCAGAGCTGCACTGAAGGACAGTGACAGTGGTTAAAGATTATATAGTATCTGATTGGAGAAACAGTGCCTGTGAGCCCAGCCCTGAGGAGTGCACAGTGTTGAAGCACTGCTGATTCAATTTACCAACACTTGGATTTGTGTCTGTGCATAATTAAAAATTGAATTTCCTCTCTCTTGTTTTTCAACTCAAGAAAGTGTTTTGGGGCCTAGATCTTCCACCTCCTGATATACTGGAGCTAGACCACCACAGTTAGTGGTAGGAGATGGAAACAGTCTGTAGTGAGAACTGAAATCAAAGATGAGGTTCACCTTGTTTAAGCTGTGAGTCACTCTTTCTGGCTGTGTTCACAGTGTTATCACAGCTGCACTGTTTCTGTAAAATTTTTCCCAACTGGAGAAAAGTAAAAAGAAACTTAAGAATTTGCATCCATGAAAAAACACAGAAATTATGGGAGAAATGTTCCAAATTTTCCTTGGGCTAAATAAGTTGTTCTTAAACAATTAACTTTCTAAAGCAGTTCTAAAATTCTGCTGAGTTGCAAAGTGTCTTCACTTTGCAGATTCAGCGTCTTTTTTTTAGAAACTTGCTGTTGCTATTAGTCTGATCTATGTAGATGATCCACCTGTCTGTTCTATGTAGACACAAAGCAGCATTCCCAGGCATCTTTGTATATCCATTATGGGCATCTCTGATTTCTTCCCTTTTATCTATTTCAGGAACTTCACCAAGCATGTCGTGTAGGTAGGCTTCATCAATGACAGATTAGCTTAGGTTTTTTTAATCACTTCTGAGTGCGTAAGTGTAATTAATTGTACTCACAAAGACACCTTGATTGCACCTGCAAAATCAAATGCTGAGTTCTGCTCTGCCTAAAGAGCTCATTTGTAATTTGTTTTTCCTCAGATATGTCATCCATTCATGGTTCTTCTGGTGAATTTGCTAGTCACATGCTAAGCTAAATAGTATGACAGAGTATTCGTGTGTAAAGCTCTAATCCTCTTCCTGTCTTGACTGAGCACAATGTAAAATTTATGTATTTCAAAGGAAATATCCAGTCATCAGATCACACAGTAGACCTCCTCAAGCCCAGGCAAAAGGATTCCACGTCATTGCTGTGAGCAGTGAAGCACCTTTTAGAGATCTCTTGAGATCAGGGATGTTCACATCTGTGTTATCTGTTTCAGTCAATTAGTGAAGGAAGAAAATGGCAGTGTGGGTTCAATTTTTCGACCTGCACGCCTTAAGCATACAGGTTCACTTTTTTTTTTTAATATTTTGCCTAGCAGTGATCCAAATCCCAGGACACAGGCCGAACAAGCAGTTGCCTAGGGCAAATGGAGGGCAGGAGAACAGCCACTTCTGCTTTGAGAGAATCCTGAGAAACCCAGTTGGCTGCTTCTGATACTCTTACTGCCAAGGAAGAGGTCAGAGTGAATGGGAGGCTGGCTACAGTTGTAGCTTCTCCTGGAGCAGTTGTTGTGACCTTTCAGAGATTTTTCCTACTCTTCTGTCCCCTCTTCCAACCCTTCCCATTCCTTGGTGTACTTCTCAGGGTGGATGAGATTTGAAGCCTTGTGCTGCACTTTCAGTAGTAAGCAAGAGTTTTGAACTGCTAGAATTCTCCTGTTTTGCTCACTTTCCATCACTCCTCTAATTGTGAGAAATCATATTAATATGAGATACAGACAAGAATTACCTAGGTTCTACCATCAGGGATGGGCAAAAGAAATTTACTTCTGGAGTAGCACAGGATACAGAGCTGGGTTATTATGTTTATGATCTTGACCCACTCTAACCTCACACAGAGAAGACACCTCTCCAGAATACTCTGGCTTTTTGTATGCTCCATTGGCACACATATCTTATACTTTTCTGGGAAATTAAAGGAAAGGGAAGCAAACTCAATTCTGGTAAAAACAGCCAGGTGCACTGACTCTTAAACTGATGTTCTCTTGTTCAAGGAAAAAATACAGACTGCTTGGTAGTTCTGCAAGCCTTTGTCAACCTTGTCCAGACATGACAGTACAATCTTTTTTGAGAAGGCCACCTCCAGACTCAAGACGGCCCTTCCATCAGAAAGCTTATTTGGTCCTTGGCCTCCCTGCTGATACTGCGAATAATGACCATTTATTACCAACTGTGATGGTGGCAGAGGTAATGTGCACACCTGCCTGCTGTAGGAACTGGACTGAGGTCACCAACTCATTGTACATGGGATGGCAAATGACCATTGACAGTAATTCTTGATCGTGAACTGCATTTGCCCGAGTACAGGCTGGCATTCCACATGCAGGCTGGCATTCCACATGGGAGGTAGTTTGAATTGCGTTAGCAATTTCCTGAGCCACCTGTTCTCCATGGTTTAATGTTAGTAGAGCATAGAAATAAAGATAATTTAAATAAGTTGTCGGCTTTGGAGAGTCATCTGAGATGTGGAGTATCACACATTGTACAAAGGAAAGACACATGCAATTGCAGACTGTTCAGAGTAGGCAATCAGAGTCTTTTCAGTCGTGCCATTAAAAAGCTAGGTAACAAATTCACTCCTGTGCAGATGGTCAGTGTAAAGACATCATGCTAAAATCTCACGTTGGTGTAGTCAACTCTCCCCTGAGCCCAAGTCCCATTTCAGAGAGAGACAATAAGTGGGGACTGAAAAGACCCAAGTAGGCATGCAATGTAGATGCATCTAACATAAATAGTCCACTTCACTGCACAGTAGGAAATTTGCTTTCTGTAAGCTGGGCTGTTACATCATGTTTTCCACTTTGATTTATAAAACAGCCTCTTGCAAGTTATATCCATGCAAATATAAATAGTTCTCACTTGGAGTTGAGGGCTCAGTCCCTTTCAAAAGTGGACTAATTTGTTCTAGATTCTAAAATACCCATTTAGGAGCCAGCTACTGAAATACTGGTATCTGATTTGTGAAACAGGCTAAATAATACATAGCTTCAGTGATATTTTTGTTTTGTTTTGGGTTTTTTTTTGAGAGTTAATTCATTAATTTGGATGAGGCACTGTGTCAGACCCAGAGGAAAGATGTTATTGAAGTGGAAAGTATAACTGCTACTGATTGAATTTTTTTCTAAATTTCTTTGTACAATTTTTATTATTATTGTTGGAGGTCAGTTGGTTGGTTTTACATTTTAAATAGCAAAATATCACTCCCATCATGAGAAGATTTTATTTTTCATTCTTGCCATGCTTGCAATAGCTGTTTCTGGCATGTGGCTAAGTTTGGTCCCAGGGTAGACTGTGAACTACCTTCAGGCCTGAGCAGCCAATGATTCTCCACCTTTATTATCACAGTCCCATGGTATGGGCTGAACCCTCAGCAGTGTGACAGGGCTGAAAATCATACAGGCATGCTTTGCCACATACTTTGGCTTGAAATGAAGGCATCCTCCTACTTTCATTCTGCTGCAATGCTGGTTTCATCCACAGCTCATAATATTGAAGGCTTGATCAAAAGCATGTGAAGTCAATGGAAATCTTTCAGCGGGTTTTGGACCAGATAGGAGGGAAGTACATCAGCATCGCTCTTACAAACTCACCTCCATCTAAGTTGTTTGAGGACACTTCACATTACACTCATTAAAATTTTGGGTAGGATTTTCATAATCCTAATATTATTCCACCAAAATTAATCGTAGGTTTCCTATTTGTTTTGGCAGGAGCAGCCAATCTAAGGCAAGTATTAGGTGGAATTATTTTGGTTTTTTTTTTTAAATCTACTCATTGCTGACAGTCATCAGCAAGGGTAATGGATAATGCATTGGAGTTAATGACTTTACCTCTCATTTGTAGAAACAGCAGGCCATATTATCTGCTGTGTGTGTCTTATGTAGTGATCTGCTTTAGCAGATGTAAGACTTAATGCTTAAATACCCTTGGTCCAGCACTTTTCATAATCATTAAGCTTACTTTTTAAAATCCAAGTGTTAAAACCTGGTTTAGAACCACAGGAGAGTCTCTAAATAGAGGTAGGTGAGCATTTCTAGAAAAAACATAATGCAGTATAAGTGTCTCTGAAAGAGAGGAAGAAACAGCACCACAGCCACAGAGAAGACAAAGCGAGCACCCAGGTTCATAACTAAGCAACATGAGATTCTTGTTCCTATGCCCCCTGTTTTGAGACTATACTCCCAATAGTGGTCCTTCATAAAACTACCCTAGTTCACTTTCTGGCAGAATCTGTTAGTTTTGCCTACCCATAATTTATCATGTTTGTCTAACCAACTTGAGATTTGAAAAATATGTTTCATGTCAGATAACAGCCCTGAATACTGAAAGTCTTTAGTAAAACATCGAGGTCTGAGTTTTGTCCAGTACTGTGGGTGAAATTGCCCATAATTTTGTGTGTACAGAATTGTGAGTACTGTTAATTACACTTACAGTTAGCCCAATTTAGTTGTGATTACACATATAATCTTAAAGACAGATTGAAACCTGGCTAAAAATTAGAGCCTCCATCTCACTCTCCAGATGTCAGATTATTGTCGAACAGTTCATCATTGAATTAAATTAGCCATGATTCATACAGATATTTGTAGGTAACTGTTGAAGAATATAAAGTGGTAAAGAATATTAGAAAGTTTATGGTAATGTACATAAATGTTACATTTGTGTTTTATTTGCATTGTCAATCAAATGTTGAGAATTGAAAGGATTTTTAAAAAAGGTATTAATCTTTTGCTAATCGTTGATAAAAATGTGGACAGTCCAGCTGTTTTACATGTGTATCTAGCAAGGATACTCCATTCATGTGTCTGTCTTGAAAGAATAGAGAAAGCTGGGTGTACTACACAGGATGTGGAGACTTCTAATGGAAATCAATCTAACCCATTGTTTTTCAATCTCTTTCTTCCCTCCGCCCATGTCCTCTCCCTCCCTCCCTCCCTCCCTCTTGCTAGGGAGTTTTCTAAAGAAAGAGAGAAGGCTAAAGCTCGGGGTGATTTCCAGAAGTTACGGGAAAAACAACAGCTAGAGGAGGATTTGAAGGGATATTTAGACTGGATAACTCAAGCAGAAGATATTGACCCAGAAAATGAAGATGAAGGCATGGATGAGGAGAAGCCTCGAAACAGTAAGCAATTTTCTTCTGTCTCTCTCTCTCTCTCTGCTTTTAGCAAGAGAGCCTGTGCCCACCTGCTGTAGTGCTGAGATGGCTTGTAAGGAAGAACAAGTTCTTCCTGAGACTCTCACTGTACTTACACATGATTCCAGTTTAATGCCTGTAGCAAACTGTGTGAGGGAGAAATACGTCCAATAATCGATATTGTTCTGCAGATCTTCTGTTCCTTGTCCATGATACTGACATAAGATCCTGATATTAAACAGAAAAAAGATCAATACTTGCTGTTAAAGTCCACTGCTGAGATAAGTTTTAAAATATACATCTGTCTCCTATTAATTTATTTAATTGCAATTCAGTGTTGCAGGCTGTTTACACGTGGTTAATTACTTTGAAGGGAAAGGTTTCTAGGCAAAGCAGTGCTACAGAATGGGAGAAGGGCCAAATCAACCCTGTTGTACATTAAGTGGGCCATCTGTAATTCCACTGAAATTGGAGGAATTGGTTTGCTTTTGCCAGGCTGGAATTAAGCTCTCAGACATTTCTTGTAAGGGCATTATCTCTTATTCTTCTGCTCTGGAGTTGAAAAGATGTTTGTGCAAAGTGAGAATTCACCAACTATATCTTCTTATTAGAAATCCTGAAGAAGGAAGGGCTTGAAGAAAGCAGCATTTTCCTACATTTCATTACCTTCATTGAATCTTCTCCTTCCACCTCCTCTTTTTCCAGTACAGGCTGTGTAACAGCTCAGAAACACCTAGCAGTTATCATTGCGGTTGGGAAATGTCAGAGTTGGAACCTTTAGACAGTTACACAGTTCATGGACAATGACTCTACTCTTAGCTTTCTTTATGGAAACATGCATTTTCCTCATCTGATTTTGGAAGAGAAGACATGAAACATTTCCCTAGAGATCACTCTTCCTACCAAACAAACAAAATCCATTGGATAATCTGATCAGAAACACATATCTATGGAGATTGGACATGGAAAAGTTATACCTACAGAGTAAAGCAAGATTTGCATCAGATGGTCATGATCTTTTGGGGAGTAATCCCTGTTACTGTCAGATCAGTTAAGTTCTTTTAGAATAAAAAAAGAAGTGGGATCATTAATATCAGGTTATATCCATGATACTTAGGTATCTGGACAGGAAGAAGTCACCAGGGTGACTTGCTCAAACTTGCCTCAAATCAGGTTATTTTGATTTTTATGTTGGTGTCTTCATAGGGCATATAGCTTGCTTTTCACAATTTAATCTCAGTAATCACTCAGAAATCAATTTATTGTTCATGGCCAAAATTTGCTGCTCTGTGGCGCATGATACATGGAAGGTTATGTCTGCTGATCCAAATGAATGTCTTTATAGACAGAATTCTCTATTAAAAAAACAACCCACACTACTGCAGTGGGCTCTGGTCATTATATGACATCTGAGTGGGGAGGCCAAGGACTGGGTGCACACAACTTCACTGAAGTGACCACGAGACTTTCCCTTGACTTCAGTGGGAATTGGGTCATGTTTATCACGTTTCATCTTAGAGACATTCCTGCTAAAGAATAGTGTAGCTGTAGTGGTAAGGTAGTGTGATGAGAGCTTGCCTTGGTTACTAGCAGATCTGAAGATTTCCCTTTTAATTAACACAAAAATAATACTGCTTTGGTAAAAAAGATTTGGAATTTGTCAGATGTAGACTCATTGCATATGCTGTGGGGTGGGGCCAATCCACATTTGCACTAACAAGTCCTTTTATGAGGGGGGTGTTAAGAACTGAAAGTTAACATATCTTCAACTTGCTTTCAGTTCTTCCTGTTTAGTTTAATAAGGTGAGTTTTGTAAGGCGTCATTTATAAAATCAATCCTCTTACACCTAACAAGTTGTCTAGAGTTTCTCACAGTTGGCTGTTAATGACAGAACTGCACAGTATTAGCATACTAACTTGTTACCCGTTTCTTTTCCAACTATCAACAAATACAGTGCCTTCAATGCCACTGATTCCAAGCGTCAGGTCTAAGGGCAGTGGTTGCTGACTATTCCCTAGTACACAGCATATCATTCTCTCTGACATTGTGGCTTTGGGCCACATTACCTGCTTTTTGTTCCATGACAGATCAGGCTTGGAAACACAGTCTGCAGTGCTCAGCACTGCACCATAGAGCTGTGCCTCTTTTGAGAGGAATTGCTCTGGATGTGACGGAAGGCTGTGGAATGATTTGGGCCGTGTACTGGGGACAATGGTCATAAGTCTGCACAAGAGAATAGCAGAGACCTAACAAACAGGTCACTATAAGGTTTATTTGTCTATTATTTTGACATATGTGACCCATCCAGAGCAGGCTGTTGGTAGCAGTATTCTTCTTAGCACCTCTGGCCTGCATCTGTGAATGTCAAATTATCCTCCTCTTCTGGTGTACTATCCAGTGCTGTACCTTGGTCTTCCCGCCACAGGCTTTTCTGACTGTGGAAGTAAAGGGTCTCTGTGCTGCCATCCGCTGATGAGGAAGCAAAGAGCCTTTGGATACAGATGGTAAAGAGCAGCGCTCCCTGACACCGAAATAAAATGTAGTAAAGTAAAAATACCCAGATGCATGCCCCCACCCAGCAGAACTGTGGAGCTTACACTTTGGCCTTTTGTATTTGATACATCACATTCATTTTTCTTTTTCAGTAGGCTGTTGTATTGGCTTTTGCACAACTGCAGGTACTATATTGTTTAAGCTTTGTCGTATTTCTGGATATTGCTGAATTTCAGTCTTTATTCACATGACAAGTGAGAATGCGTCTTCAAAGCCAAATAGCTTGCAGACATCCTCTACAATGATGTCATACTCACTTCATTGTTTGACATGGTTATCTGTTATGTATGTCACATGGGAAGAAACTGCTGGTATACTTACTGTACCTACCTATATGATTCCACATCTTGCTTATCCTACTGCCTACTGAGATACCTTCTGCAGAACCCTCTCAACCCACTCAGGTGACGGAGACTGGTGTACTGACCAGCTCTGACAAGGCCTGTCTGCTCTCCTGAAACTGAGTCACATCGCAGCTGCACTGCTCTCAGGGATTGATAGATCTGTTAGAAAATGGGTTGAATGAACACTGTGTAACAAGATCAAACTGAGAAATAGAGATGCTTTCTTTAATGGCTTCAGCTTAAGATGATACCACAAAAAAGGTACCATGAGTAAATGACAGGGTGTTTTGCTTGGGGTTGGGTGTTTTATTTGGTGTGTTAGCCACTGTGTTGAATGTTTTGGCATTCATGCCAGCAGTCAATCACTAGTAGGGTTAAACTGAGGGAGAAAGATAGTATTAACTCTCTTCTGAAAACCGTCTACAGAATAAGCTCTAACTATAAGGGACAGATGGCACAGTTGTAAATGCCCTCAGGAGTCCCTTTGGCTTGAATGCCCCCAAGACACTGGAATCCCACCTACTAGCAGTGCTGAACTTGTATCACTAAGGCTCCAGTATCTTCCTTGTCTTCTTGTGTTTAGCTCTTGCTGGAAGAGCTCGATTGCCTCATATGTGGCTTCAGTGTGCTTTTCTCTCAAGTGCTCTTCAAAGCTCACTGCCTTCTGTCTCTAGTGCAACATCCTGAACTCCACAGAAGAGTATTACTGCCCCTTTCCAGCACACTTTGTTCACTGATTAATTAATGAATAATGTTGACTTTTAAGGTATCAGCCCTGAGCCTTTCAGATAACAATTCACTGAAGTACACAGGGCAGTTCAGACCTCATTAAACTGTTGTTTTAGCTCAGTAAACTTCAGGGGTTGCCTTTGCATCAGTTATATTTTACTGATGCTGAGGAGATGTGGGCTCCTGCCTGAATTCTGACAAGTGACTCACATCATTGCTTTAAAGAAGTCACATCAGTTTTTGCTTCCTCAGTTTCCCTTTGGAGGTTGTTTGGAGGTTCAGGAGGGTTGTAAAGAATATCAGAAGAGTTCAGAAGTTTAATTAAAAGATACTTATTAAACTCGAGTCTCAGGTAATGTAAACTGTGAGATTCAGCAGTTTACACTCTCTGGGCTCTGATCCAGCTAGTCTACCTAAACTGAATCATCCCAAACACAGAGAACATATGTTTCCAGTCTCTTCTCTGTCCTTGACTGCAGAAGCAGGTTTGCTGTCTTCTTACACTGTAGAGAGGGCTGCCTGCCTGTCAGCATGGGGACTGCCTCCTGCAAAACAGAAAACATGAGGAGGAAGGGAAGATAAATTCACTTGCATCCCCATTTGGTTTGACTGCTGTGCCAGTCCTTAAGACATCATCAGTCATATTTTATATATGTCATTGCTTTCCTGAAGCTGTCAAACTTTGCCCTAAGTCTCACTGGGTGTTTACAGCCCTTAATGAAATGGTCAACAAGTCCAAGGACTACAACTACAGGGACCTTAGTGGAGGAAAGGATAAGAAAGGAAGATAAACACAGCCAGAGTTGGACAACCTGTGCAGCCTTTAGCTGATGCTCTTCATAGCAGACGTCTTGGCATCCTTTTGAGGCAGTTTATTACCAGTCATCTCTCATAAGCATTGAGAGGCATTCACAGAACAGGCTGAATTCATTCTCTATGTTTTGGGAAATACATGTTTGAGGTAGTTTTTCATTGTTGTTTGCAAACACGTTTCTGCCATTATGGCAGATATGAGGTGGGAAATGTGAAAAGGCTTCTGGGGGCTGTTTGTGTTGATGGTTTTCTTCTATACTCTTTCCCTGATGGGCCTTCCGCACAGGAAGAAAACATTAATTTGACAGAGGAGAGTAACACATGTCATGGTACAAAACAGCTACTGAATTTCAAAATTACGTGATAGCAAAGAGAACCGTCCCTCCTGTTGCCACAGTAACTGGGAATTTGCCCTTTTTTTTTTTTATTTTTCCTTCCGGAGAGTGGTCTGGAATGCATCTGTGTTGCTGTGGGCAGAAGCAGGAAACCCAGATTCTCCTCCAATTGAAATTAATTGACAAAACTCCCATTGACTGCACTAGGGTCAAGAAAAAGCTGTGATGGGCAGGGAGAAGTAACTTGATGTTTCTGACTCTTCAGATTTTGCCCTTTCTCCATTTCATCCAACTGGCGACCGGTCCTGAGTGGTGTGCCCCAGGGGTCGGTGCTGGGGCCCATCCTCTTCAACATCTTTGTTGATGATTTGGATGAGGGAATTGAGTGCACCCTCGTGCAGATGACACCAAGTTGGGGGGAAGTGTCGATCTGCCGGAGGGTAGGATGGCTCTGCAGAGGGACCTGGACAGGTTGGATCGCTGGGCAGAGGCCAACGGGATGAGGTTCAATGTGGCAAAGTGCCGGGTCCTGCACTTTGGCCACAACAACCCCAGGCAGCGCTACAGGCTGGGAGCGGGGTGGCTGGAAAGCTGTGTAGAGGAAAAGGACCTGGGAGTGCTGATTGATGCTCACCTGGACATGAGCCGGCAGTGTGCCCAGGTGGCCAAGAAGGCCAANNTCTTATGAGGAGCGGCTGAAGGAACTGGGCTTGTTTAGTCTGGAGAAGAGGAGGCTCAGGGCAGACCTTATTGCCCTCTACAACTACCTGAAAGGAAGTTGTGGCGAGCTGGGGGTCGGCCTCTTCTCGCAGATAACTAGTGACAGGACAAGGGGAAATGGCTGCAAGTTGCACCAGGGGAGGTTTAGGTTGGAGATGAGGAGAAATTTCTTCTTGGAAAGGGTGGTCGGGCATTGGAACGGGCTGCCCAGGGAGGTGGTGGAGTCACCATCCCTGAGGGTGTTTAAGGAAAGGTTAGATATGGTACTTAGGGACATGGTTTAGTGGGTAATAGGTGGTGGGGGGATGGTTGGACTAGATGATCCTTGAGGTCACTTCCAACCTTAATGATTCTATTCTATTCTATTCTATTCGGTGTTGCTGTCTGCAGTGTGAGTATGACCACATTAATGTCAACAGAGTCCCTAAGAGTAACAGCCCACTGTGTGACCTGAGATCTGATAACAAGGGCATTCTGTGATTCGAGACAACTCATTCTTCTAGTTAAGTTATATTCAAGGTACTACCGTAAATTCAAGAGCTGATTTGCAAGTAGCTTACCCTACAAGAATTTAAAGTCTGATCATATTCCAGGGTTCTGTTGTAATGAGACTGATGGCTGCAGATAATCAGGTTTTCATGTAACACAGCAGAAAAAGCAGTACGAATCAATGTGTTGCCTATCAAAACCATATAGCGATACTGCAGATAGTATATTAAATCATGAAAGGTGTGGGAAGGGAGTTGACTGCACAGGCAGATTTATGCCTCAGTTAAAGTGGAAATAGAAAGTGTCCAACTAAAGACAAAAAAAAGTGCAGAAATACAAGCAGGTTCTAAAATACGTAAAAATCTAAGCTATTTAAAAAGAAATAGTCTTGAAACTTCATCTTCAGACCAATTATTGTAGTGCCTTAGTGACCTTTGGAAATGTTTGTTAACATCTGAGTTCACTGCCTCTAAGGGATCAACTGAAATCTGGCTTTTGGTGGACCACAGATTTTTCTCTCTCCTACAACTAGTGTTACTTGTGAATAGCACTAGTCATGACTAGGCAGTAGGGTTCATCTGATCACAAGCTTATGAGAGTCTTTAGAGAAATACGATTTTGAAACAAGGAGGAAGGTTTCAGCTGCAAAAGTAAAACTTTTAGAAGAAATTGGGTCCTCTCAGAGCATTAGAACTTTTGGAAAATATGTATCTTTCATGGAAAAGCTTTGTGTTTCTAAACATCAGGCCAGAAATGAGAACAGGAGAGCTGATGTTTCAAACAGGAGAAGAGAAGAATTTGAGAACTCTAGAAACAGAAACGACAGTAATTTCAAGCCAAATAGGGTTTTATTCCCAAGAGCTCCAATAGTAGTTTGACTCTATTACATAACAGGGAAAAAGCCTGACCACCTTTCTCTAAAAGTTGAGGCTTTTTAGGATTTATCTACCCATTTCCTGTTGACTTGACTTCCTTTTGCAAAGTCAACTTACATACCACAAGCCGACACCGTTGATTTCAGTAAGGCCATGTACCAAACACTTTCTGTTGACTAGTGAAAGCTGTCACTAAATCCTGTGCAACCCTTTGTGAAAGTTTGCAGTTTGAAGCTATTGGCTAGGGAGAGTTTTGTGTGCAGATCTAGTCAGGATACCAGGAGAAAAGAACACCAACTTGTTCAATTTTTACATTTCGTAAAATGTAAAGCTTGCTCTGCGGCCTCTGAATCATGTGCTTAGTGTACTGACAAGGAAGTAGCTTATTACTGAAGAAATAGCATGGTGCTGTGGGGTAATGACTAAGGTAGAAAGTATGTAACAGAATTTTCAAAGACTTGGTTACTGGCTAAAATTTCAGGGTGGCCTAAAAAGCTCTTGGTCCATTTTCTACAATGAAATTTAATCAGGAAGTGCACAGATAGGGAATTAACATGGAAGATGCAGAGGGGAAAATGAGAGAGACTGTATTTACAAGATCTCTATTTCAAATTCAGTCTTGACCGGCACTGCCTTAAAACTCATGTCTTCTTACTCTGCAAGCAAAAAGATAGTATACTGCATTAATTTTTGTCTTCTGTTCGACAGAACACGCTTGAAACATACTTGAACTTGTCGTTTGACAGGAAGTCAGTTCACCCTGATTTATTCTGCAGAATTTATTTCAATGTATTTCACATACACATAGAAGGACGTGGGCAACCACCCCTTTACAGGCATGTACAGCATGATATTTTACAGGATTTTTGCCTATTGTCAAAATGCAACTTAAAAAAACCACAGAGTGCTCCCATGGGATTTAAGCATCTAAGCAAAAGCTGTAAGAGGCACAGGCTGGAAAAATGAAACCTTGGTCAATTTAGTTCTTCCAATACAAGTTGGTAATTTGAGAATGGTATAGTAGGACCTGTTTGCATTTTGCTTTCCATGCGTAAATACAAGGAAATAAAAGCCAGTGTTGTGAAGTGATTTATTATCTGTCCAAACCTCATCTAAAGAGGAAGAAAGCACAATGTCATCTACTTCTATCATTGTCCACTGATGTGGAAAATAATCATCTGGTAACTAAGAAAAGATTAGCTGCAATGCCAACCATTGTAGGTATTTCACAAGGGCACCTTATAGGTGTTTCACAAGGAATTTAGTAGCTGTGATAGATTTATTCTCTTTCACCTGGAGACAAAGGGACAAAAGAAGTGCTTTTTGGAGTTCACTGCACCACCAGTTTCTTTTAGGGAAAAAAAAAATCCTATGTACTCAGCTGCAGAGCTTTCAAAACATGGTTTGCATGGACAGGAGTGACAGCAGCTCCCAGCTGTTGCTGTGCCCAATGCATGCTCTGTAGAAAACGGTCCCACTGGCCATTTTTCTACTTTGCCATCTTTTGAAGCAGCTCGTACACTGTTCTTAATATAAATACTACAGTCTGAGGACACTTACTAAAAGACCTTTGTAAATGATAATTCAGCTTTGTTTTTGTTGTGTGGTTCTCTTCACAGAGAAGCTCAGGTTGCAAAACGCTGCATGGGTTTGTTCTACAGATGTCAGGCTTGAGTCTATAATTAGTATGCTGCCTAGAAAAAGCTTCTGGGACATTTGTTATCACATTGGGCTGAATCACTCCTGCAGTCCTTAGGCAAAAATCCTACTGAAGTTGCTGGGGATTTTGCCTGGGTAAGGACTTAGGCCCCAGTCTGCTTCATCTGAGGTCAGTAACAAAACATGCAAGTGTCAGCACTTGAAAATGTTGCCCAATGTGGGGTCTTGATGCGCCAGAGGCGCCTCTGTGCTCACACATGGCTTCAAAATTGTGTAACTGTCATCCACCAAAGGGACAGCATGAAGTATTCAAGATCTGAAATAGCTTACAGAACCAAAAAATCCAGATAGTACTGTTTGCCCAGTGCATAATTCCACTGGCTAAAATGCAGTTGTATCTGGCATGAATTTGACCTGCTGTCATTACAAGCATTTTGCTTCCATAACTGTACTTAGGGGAATGTGGGATTGGACCCAGATAAACTTTTATTTCCTAAAAAGGAAAAAAACCCCATATATATCAGAATAGAATGAGAAAATATTTGTGAGGCTTCATAGTGACCCTGCAGCGGTGACTCTGCAGTAGTAGAGTACCTGGGACAATGATATTCAGCACTGTAGGTGAGAGAAAGTAAAGTTGCCATTTAAAAGTGTCATTTTGATTGTGTAACTTTCTGTGCAGCTGAAGTAATTAAAAAAAAAGATCATTTAAGGTGATTCTGCTTCCACTTTTGCCCCACGTTCCATCAATGTCAACAGAACTGTGATGCTAACATTTAACTTTTTCCTATTGGAATAAAACCAAAATTGAGAGTAGGCTTCCCTCCTGACTCTCTTCACATGTTGCTTTCATTTTTTATTGTGAGTGAAAAAGTGGGGGCCTTATCTTTGATTGCTTTCTCTTTCTCCCCATTTCCAAAAGGAGAAAAGACGAAAAACTTCGGAAAAGAAACAACAAAGTGAAATTAAAAACTTTGGGGTTTATTTAAGTTATGCTTAGAAATGCTTCATGTACAACATTGATTCTTTAAAATATATATGCTAGTTAATATTTGTAGAGGGGAGAAATGTGTTCTGGGCTTTTTTGTCTAATTTAAAGAAAAATACACAGGAAGGCTAAACAATGTTCTCCCAGGCCACCCACCCTCTCAGTGCCAGAGTCTCCCACCATTCACTGCTCTGTAGACCAGAATTTTGACCTTGGATTGTATCATGTAAGGCATTTAGTGGTTTGATCAGGGTGGTTTTGAACTATTTTTGTTCCCTGGGAATTCACCGTCATCATCTTAATCACTTTAATAGATACAATTTTCTTGTTCCCCTGAATGTATGGATGGTTCATTTTGTGTAAGTTAATCAACAGGTTTGGTTTTTATCAGTAATATAATTTAACAGTCCAGATTTTATCAAAAAGCAGCATTTAGGTTCGTTGCTCTGTAGACTTCACAACTTACTAGTTTCTTTCTGGCTGAAAGGAAGCTTTGATCATAAAACAAAAAGCAAGCAACAATTTGAAAACCTTCTTACCCTTCCTTCTGTACTGATAGTTACTGCTGAGGGTAGGTAAATCCCATGTAACCTAATGAGATGTGGAAGCGGTTTAGCTCAAGCCTGTGTTTTATGTCAAAGCACAGTATGGAGAAAATTTGTTTCCTTTGTTTGAATGGAGAGCAAAAGAAGAAAAAACTGCTGGTATTCAGGAAGCCTCAGGACAAAGCTGTGGCAAACATCACAGTCTATAATTCTGCAGTGCTTTGTTCCAACACGGCATCAGAAGGCCTGATGTTGTTTGGGGAAGTGCGAAAAGCATATCCAGAAAGTGGAGCAGAGTAACTCTTCAGTTTGGGGAAGGTGGACCAAATTCAGGCATGTGTCTGACTCTGGCAGACAGCTCTTTGAGTGAGTGCTGGTGGATAGTGACAGGTCTGAGATAATTAACTGACCCTGATAGAGACACTGCAACAAGCATCTACCAAACCTCTGTGCCACTGCTGCCGCTTTTTTGTGGAAGAAGGGAGGGCACTGTGGAGAGCAAACTCCAAAACTGTGCTAATTTTTGCCTGCAGGCTCAATTTTTCTTCTTACTCCCTTGCAGGCATCAAAAGCTACATACATTAGATAAGCTCCCAGGCTGCTGTAGTTCACGTCTGGGAAAAAACTCATTGTATAAGATCCTCTCTGACTGAAAAGGTTTTGTGGTTATGTACGCATGCTCTTGCTCTCTTGCAGCTGAGGATCTGTCTTACGTTGTTCAACTTGCAGTTTTTCCCAGCTTCTCCTTTCCCTGACTGTTGTAACCTGGAGCGCAACCAGCATTACACTTAGAACTGCTACAGCAGTGATGTGTGACCAGCTACAGCGTATAGAGGCTGACATTAATGTTGATAGGGCATTAAGTTTATCTACTGTAAAAGCTATTTCCCTGGCAAAGACTGGTGAGATAACACCTCTGTTTTGCCTTCTAGAGGAGACACTTATGTTGATGTAGGAATCCTCTAATAGTACTAATAGATTACAGAGAAACATCTTTAAAGGTAAAGCTTTAGAGGGAATCTACTGTTTATATAGTTGGGGAAGACACCTTTGTCCAAATAAATTAATCTCCATCTGCCCTGTTGGGAAGTACTTTCTTGAAGCTGTCCAGATTTATCCACTGACACTGTGATTCTATTCCACTTCTCAAGAAGGGACATTAGAGGAAACGGTCTGTGAGAAAACTTCCATTGCCATACCTTCTGACAGATTGAATGTGCTTTATTTCTCATGGTTAGAGAGACCAGAAGGTATTCAGTACCAGAATCTCCATAGAAAACTTTAGGAAGAAATACCACAAACCCCCAACCTGAGTATTTATACAGCAAGGCCTTTATTTATTTATATTTTTTAAGTAGATGCCTAAAGTATGTTCTTAAATCATTATAAGGGCACTTATAAAGTGGTTTTAAAAACTGTGGAGTATTCAGCAGTTCCTGCTGAAGTGAGTGAGCATGACCTGTGATCAGTGTTTGAAAATCAGTTATCATTGCAGATGTAGCCTTAAGTGTCTTTTCATTGAGAAGAAAGCATTGGCGAGCAGGACTGACAGCAGCTGAAACCCCGAGGATTTTTTAATGTGGTATAAAGAACCATCAGGAGAGAAGCTGTGGTGTTCAGTAATGGTAGCTGAGGGACATGGAGCACATGTTTGGAGTTAGAAACAACTGTTGGGGGTGAGACTTAGTTGTATTACATTAATGCCAACCAAGATCAAAGCCACAGTGTGCCTGGCGCTGTATATACACAAATTAAAATTATGTGTATGTACTTCCTTTTTACAGGAAAGCAAAGCTAGTGTAGATGGGGTTCAGCTGCCTAAACATATTCATCTAGTGACAATTTAGACATGGCATGGTACCCAAAACCTTCCACTGTGGACTGACAGATCAAGGATAGCAGCTGGGGCTGGTACTCTCGCGGTGTGATCGTTGGAAGGGCGTATCCCAGGTGGGATGCCAAAAATGCCATCCAGTGCTTCGGAAGAGGCAGCTGGGTGTGGTTAGTCCAAAGACACGTAGGAAAAGTTTAGTACATCTAGAACCTTCAATACAGATCTTGTAAGCTGAATGTCTTAAAAGTGTTCTTGGTAGATAGAAGAATGCAATAGGACCAACTGTAACAGAAATTGTTCTGATACAGAAATTGTTCTGATAGGAGCTTTTTCGCCGCCTTGGGCTAAGTGTGTATTTATCATGGTCTATCTACCCATTTCTTTTTCTTCCCTTATATATTTTATATTATAACTTGAAGATCCATGTGCAGGAAGATAAATACTGAGACCCAGACCTTGTATTCCTTGGCCCAGACCAAGAGCTCTGTGTGGGAAGTGGTCAAACTGGGAAGCCTCTAAGGGAGCAGGACAGGCTGAGGGAGGCAGGAGGTGCATTAGCAGAACTTTCCTGGGGAAACTGTCACATCATCCTCCTTCCCTGCCCCGACTGCAAGATGGCTCAGTTAGCCCATCACTTTCTTAAATGGATTCACAAGCAAGCACATAAGAAGGCAAAGGTAATAGTACTTTGTTAGTAGGGTTAGAAAGCTGACCCTGCTGTTGTGAAGGCAGTGCAGTGGAGCAGCGTGATGCGCTGTAGCTGACAGGAGGTCTGTGACGCTGTGATGTTCCTGTGGCAGAGCTCAGAGACAAGGAGTCTGGGTGACATTGCACAGCTGAACTAGTACATATGTTACCAAATTGATAGCTAGTGCTGGCACGGCTGAGAAGAACCGACAGTTGAGAATGGCACCCAGCCCTCTCCAGCACGTTGGTGGGAAGCCTGGGAAGTTAGTTGCAGGCGGACCCCTGTACAGGCATGGCTCTGAGGGAGCAGCAGTCACATTCTTGCTCTGTGCCTGCTTGCTTCTGCTTATTGGGTGAGAAACTTCTCATCCACTCCAGTACAGTCTACTAATAGGATAAAAATCTCTGGTTGTATGCTCCTGGGAAGAAAAACAGGTCTCACCATTCCAGTTATCTCATAAACAACATCGAGCCTGGAGAGGTGGCGGGGGAGGGAAAATGTTTCCAACTGGGGAACTGAACTGAAAATAGCTGTGGCACTGAGTCTGCCTGCTGATTACAGCAGCTCTTCAGTTAGCAGGATTGTAGAGATAAGACAACAGGTTAGAGAATTGGCCTTTCAGATCTTGAGGCCTAAATTCAAACTCAGCCTTAGGGCTCATGGGTGTTCATAGCACTGCTCATCCTCATTTCCATTTACAAAGTTCACAAGCCCACAGCATGATGCATCTCACTTCTCCTTGCCCACTTAAGGAAGGACTGCAGCGAGATATGTCCCTCTAAGTGCAAACTATAGAGGTCTCATAGTGAACCCAAAGATAGGTGACACAGAGGTCACTGCAGATCAGGATGAGGATATTACCAACTACATTAAAATCCATAGGCTGAAGTAGCAGAAGAGTTAAGCATCAGAACAAGGATGCAGTGACAGAGCTGCGTGGATCCTCACAGATGTGGAGATCAAAGTGTAAGTGTATCATCTAGCTGTTTGAAGAACCACGAGCAGAATAACAGGGCTATGCCAGGTCACGAATGACTTGCTTTAACACAGCTGTGTGAGGGAAGCTTGCATAACACCTGCCCACACTAAGCTTCGCTCAAGCTGTTGTTATCAGTCCCTCACTCTCCTGCGTGCTAGAAGTATTTGCAAACTAAGAATCTATTCTTTCAAGGCCACTACAAGATGCCTGTTTCTTTGGCTTGGGGTAACTGACCTATTCTCAACGCCCTACTCAAGATGTCTAAAAGCTTTAATTACAGGTTTGGCAAGCTGACTTTAAGGGCAAAACTCTTTAACTTACAATTCTTTGCTTTTCTCCTTGCTGCACAGTAACACACAGCTTGCCCAGCTAGCATGTCTCATGCTTCTGACTCATATGATACTGTGATAATAGTGTCTAGTATCAGACTAGTCATTATGTTAGCAAAAGTGTCTGAAAGAACACCACATGCAGAAGCAGCACACAAAATCACAAGCATTTTATTTACTAGGTACAGGAGAAATGTAGCAGACTAGGGTTTCAAAACAGAATTTTATGCACATTTCAGGATAGCAGAGGTGAGTTCCATTTCAGATCATGGAGCTGAACAGAATCTGTTCAGTGTGATCCAGCTACAGGGGTCCAGTGCTTTCACATGGCCCTGGCTCCAGAGTGACCTAGATCTGACATGTGTGTTGCTGTATCTGTCAGTCAGTGAACTGAATTCCTTGATTGTTTACCATCAAGGAAGGCATCATCCAGAAACCTTCTTACACGTCCTACACGAATACCGACATTAGAAAATGTCTGCGCTTGCGGAGAAGTGATCTCTGTCGGGCACTACCTGTGTAGTCCCACAGACCCCTCACCTGCAGCCCAACCTCTGCCCAGTTGTCCTGCCTGTCCTTTGAAATAATGCAGCCCAATTTCTCCCTCACATTCCCTTTTTTTTTCTTTTGTGATGTTCTGGCCTCAAGGCCCAGCCTCCAGGAGAATAGTTTCCTTCTTCTATACTGGATATAGTCCTCAGAGAGACTTACCTTCTTGTTGGCACAATTCCTGCCTACGCTCCCCAGGTGCAAGGTTGTGCGAGCTCCCTGTGGGAAAGACATCCATTGTGAGCTACCAGGGCATGACTCCCCACCTGCCGCACCATCCAAACAGTACCTGTTTTCATGACGTATCCTCTTATGTGCTCTAGCTCACAAACTGTAGGCCACTTACTGAGTTTTCAGGCATCACCCACCTTGAAATGGCTTGTGATAGGCAGGAATGTCATAAAACAGCTGGAGCTACATCTCAGTCACTTTGAAGCTTAGCAATCTAGGTGGCGAGCAGCGCTCCCCAGAGAGTTTCTGGTGACCTAAGCAGATCGAGTTGGAACTAGCTTCTGTAATTTTTTTTTTTGCTTTTACTGGACTCTGCAGGGAAGATGGATTCACAGGGCTGTGAACTGAAAGAACAAAGATGCTTTTGCTGAAGTAGAGATCCTCATCAAAGTTACTGATTCACCACCCAGGTGTATATTTGTATGGGTGGGCAGATGCAGAAGTTCCTCCATGCACAGGAATTTCAGAAAACACATGGCTTGCTTTAAAGCCACATTTGTGCTTGAAACTTATGTTCTGGTTATTTTCATTAATAATAATGCCAGTGAGTAAAATGTGAATAAAATCATGATTATTAGATGGACAAAAATTATCAAAGCAGGAGGGATTTTTTTTTTTAGTTGTTGATTTTACTATTTTGAGGACACTTTCTTTGTGGTTAGCTATTTTGTTCTTGATCAATGTTTGTATCACTTCCCAACACATTATCTACAGTATTTGCAGCAATCATGCCTGCATTTCTAAGGTGCCTGCCAGACCAGCCTGCAATAATAGAATCCTTCTGGTTTTTGAGTCAAATGCTCCTACTTCTCATGCCCATGTATCATTTTGTGGGGTAGATTCAGGCACATTTGATGGCACTGCTGCTTGTCCAACCTTCCTCTGCTAAAAGTCGTAAAGAATGAGAGAAATCTTACAGAACCGTTCAGAACGTGCTGTTGTGATTTGTTCACCATCACAAAATACTGTTGAAAGAGTCATAGGCACTCAATTGTTTAGATGCGCTTTTTTTGCCTTTTTTTTTTTAATGAATTGCTTCAGAATTCTGTGGAGAACCAGAGGGATTGCTAAAAAGTATTAGACTGACACCAGAAATTTGCGCTATAAACCACGTCCTGGCAAGTAAATCCCTTGCACTTTGGCACATTAGTTGTTGCTCCTAGCAAGGCGAACAATGCAAGTCATTTATCAGACAAGAAAACCAATTTAGGATGTCATAGGAGGATCTAGAATCAGGAGAGGGACATCTTTCAAGATCTGTTCTGGTAGCAGCTCTGTCACCCTGTGACCCAGCCCATCTGTCCTTCTTCAGCCACAGGGATTAAGAGTTACTTCCATCACACTTGCAGGCAGATATTCTGCAGTGAATGGACTCCTGTCGCAGACTTAGATGTTTGCTCAGCAGTACGACCAGTTACCCAGGGAGACTGCTTGTCTTGCCCTTTCTAGCAGAGACCTAGGCTCCTTTCTGTGGAGCCTGCTTTTGGGTGAGTCCTACGAGATATTTGAGATACCACAGGTTATGCAATGAATACCTTTGCCTTTCAGGCAGGGAAGTGTAAAATGGATTTTAAGTTCTTCCTTTTAAATACAGAACAGAAAGTGTGTGAAGCTTGCAAAGGCTGTTTCTTGGCAGGGCCATGAGTTTCTTCCTGTTAAGTGGTCCTCTGTGCGATGTGCATTCCACTCACCAGCTGAAACGAACAAACACTTGTGGAGCACAGCATATTACTGTCAATATCGCTATAAGAAGAAGAAAAAGGGCAGTTGTGGAAAGTAGCTGAGGAGTTTTTTATAGTAAAATAAGTCCCAGGAAGACTAATTAGAAGCAAGGTAATGTATTCATAGGAGTGCAGTAATCTGGGAATAACAGATCTGTTAATCTGTCCATGCACGCCTACACAATTGATACCTATTGCAATCTCTCCTATTCCTCTTTGTGCATAGCATAAATTTACTTAGCCCATGGCTATATATTGCATCCAGTTCTGGGCCCNCAGCATAAATTTGCTTAGCCCATGGCTATAGGATGTGTATGCGCATACGGTGACACCGCAGAAGGGGAGGACATGTAAAAGCAAGTCTTTTTACAGAAAAGATATACATTGCCGTTTATATTGTAAAATATATAATTTATCTATGAGTGAAATGTTTGACAATACGATACTCCATCTCAGTCTTAGCAATGTTCCTGCTTTCTCCTGCTCCATTCAGTGAAACACTGCTACGCTGCATCAGTCTTCTCTGACGCAGTCCAATGCCCAGCCTGGTTTTACTGTAATGACACATCTTGTTACTACATAAAAGCTGCACACCTTTGCTGCTGGTTTGCTGGCATAAAGATATTTTTACCAGAAGCCTTCTTCTGTTTGACCGAAGAAGATACAACTGGCAATTACTTTATGGGTCTTTATTGCTGTCCTAGATTCTGTGGCTGACCTTGAGTGAAAGTGTGAATCAAGCTCCCCTTGCAATTGCAGTCATTTGTACGTAACCCAAAATTAGGTTATGCAAAGTGTATGCATGTATTTAATGTAATATTGTCTGTATAATACTCTCCATGTGAGCACTGGCCTCTGAGCCTTTGATAAGTGTTTTCCAAGTATTTTCACAATTTTTCTGGATTTTTTTTATTGTGCTAGATTCATCGATGCATTCTGTCTAACTTTAGGAGAATGTAACACCAAGATCCTACATATAGTTCAAGTTCCCTTTCCTCTTCTCCTGTGGAAGCTTTCCTATTGCAGAACTTCTTTTCAAAACAGAAAATGCAAGAGTTCCTCAGTCATATCTAGTATATTTTCCTGACAAAATCAGGAGATCTAGAGAAAAGTAATCACTTACCTCCGCACAGTTTACATTCTGCACGCTGCTTGCATTTAAAAACATACTCACTGATTGTTCCCAAGACACTGCATGCATGTAGCAGAATGAAAACTGTATCTTATTTAAATTAATGAATAAGATGAATGAGTGCAGCATTTCCAAAACAAGCCATGAGAAAAGGAACGCTGGGCAATATTCACATATTAATTAAAATGAGAGCTCTCCACCGAAAAAATATGAGTTGATTGATATTCTGACAGCTGCCCATAGACTCATTCATGAAATGATGGGCATGAGAGGCACGGCGGGAAGCAAGGTTTTTACTGGAGACAAAGTCATTCACTTGATGCACATTCTGTTAAAGGAAGCAGCCTGGATATTGCAATTTATTCTTGTTGTGCTTGATGGAAAAAGAAATCTTAAATCCCAGCTGGAGAATTCACAAGACTTCTTTGCTCTTTAGATTTGCTTTATAGTTCTGCAGAGTCCCGCCTGGGAGACATTAGCATCAGTAATAACTATAGTACTTAGCACTTATTGTAATGTTTTTCATCCGCGGATCTCGGAGAGATTTGCAAGGTGAGTGCAGAATTATAATCCCCCTTTTAGAGAAACTGAACAGAAAGTCTTGGTTATATGGCCAAGGTGACACAATAAAGTGAAATGGTGGTGGACTGACGTCAGGTCCTTCTGACCTCAAATGCCAGTGTGGGCAAAAGAGGTTATTTAGACCCATATTTTGCAAAGTAATTCAGTATAAGTAGAAATTGGATTGTTGAAGGAATTGGAGTTTTAAGTGAGCACATTAGAAAACCCAATCAAGTGTATTCTTGCTTTTGTTTTTTTTAATCTGAAAACCTACTATGGGTCTTTTTGAGTATGAATGCTGTTGGATAGTAACATGTCCCATTAAAATCTGTGAAAGGTTTATGTTTTGTTTGTGTTTGTGGAACTGGGCACCATTTGCCCAGGCATGATCTTCTCTGGATCTTAAATTGTCACAGTATTAAAGTGAAATTCAGCAACAAGTGTGGTAACATTACGTAATCCATGGAGGTAAATCTGAATTATTTCTACTGCTGAGATGACAAACATGTCATAAATGCAAGATGCAACAGTGATAATGATATTTCTGATCTGGAAGCAAATATTATTCTCCAAGTATGTGAAGGAAAAATTATTCCAGGGCTACAAAGAAGGGTGTTTGCTTGTGCCAGCTTTCTGTTTCAGTGGTTGGCTGGCTTTTGGCAACCTGCCATCTAATAATTCGTTGCATGTCCATGGGGCACTTTGTTGGAGAAGGGACATATGGCAGAGCTAGTATCAATGCTTGATGCCAGTGACACGGAACAGAGACTCTTAAAGGGTCTTGCACATCTGTCTGTCTAGCCAGTCACACAGTGCAGACTTTATGTCCTTATTTCTGTGTGTTGAGTCTCAGAGCTAGAATTAACATAACATGAAGCATTTTTCAGATTTATTTTTAAGGAAGCTGCTACACAGCTTTTGTTGTTGCTTTAGCTGCTGCAGGAATGCTATGTAAGTAATGTGAAATTAGAGTTTAGGTAGACTAGGAGAAAAAGTCTACATTCAAAGATGAGCCACACTGTGGCAAGATGTAAAAAATGCGAAGGCTTCAGAAGCAACTGTAGAAAGCGTATAAAGTCTACTGGTCCTAATGGCTTATGCTCTCTTGAAACCATGAGAACCTTGCATGCCTTTCAATGTTGTTTCACTTCCCTTTAAAAAAGTTGCTATGCTACCTAGAGAATATGTAAACAATGTGAGATTTCATCAACCGGAGTGAATTATGGATGTGATGGTAAATCCAAAAACAGAGATTCCCATGTAAGCAAAGACACCGTGATTTCCCCAGGAACAGGTACACTGAAACAGGTTGCCCAGAGAAGCTGTGGGTGCACCGTCATTGGAAGTGTTCAAAATCAGGTTGTATGGGGATTTAACAACCTGATCTAGTCATAGATGTCCCTGCACATGTCAGGGAGGTGGACTAGATGATCTTTAAAGGTTCCTTCTAACCCAAACCATTCTGTGAAACGTATAGTATCTACTATGGGACCTGTCCCTGCATTGTTGTTAGTGGTTCACTGTACTGGTTTGGTTGAAGCGATCTGCTTACTCTGTGTACTCATTGCCCTGTTAGCTGGGTTGCTGCTCCTGGAGTAGCCAGGCAAAGGCAAACTGCCTGATGGAAATGCCTTCTCACCTCTTTAACAACCTGCTGTCACTTAGGATGTGTAGGTGTGGGGACAGAGTTGTTCTCAACTGTCAAGAAGTCACCTATATACAACATCAGTATTTAGTTGCTTGGCCTAATACCTTAGAGTATTAGGTGAGCAGCTGAATCATACGCACAGGGAGTGATCACTACCTTGCCCATGCTGCAGTTCGAACACTGAAGCGCCTTCAGTGCGAAGTAAGTGGTAGATGGAAGATTTAATGGTCTGCTTGAAGGCTGGGAAATGGGGAGGTGGGATTCTTCTACATCTGGCAGAACCAAGCCCCCTGGGGGTCTCTGATTGCATAGAATCATAGTATCATTTGGGTTGGAAGGGACCTTGAAGATCATCTAGTTCCAACTCGCCAGCCATGGGCAGGGACACCCTCCACTAGACCAGGTTGCCCAAAGCCTCATCCAACCTGGCCTTGAACACTGCCAGGGATGGGGCATCCACAGCTTCTCTGGGCAACCTGTTCCAATGCCTCACCACCCTCACAGGGAAGAATTTCTTCCTAACATCTAAACTAAATCTACCCTCTTTTAGCTTAAACCCATCACCCCTTATCCTATCACCGCACTCACTGATAAACAGTCCCTCTCCAGCTTTCCTGTAGGCCCCTTTTAGGTACTGGAAGGGCTGCAGTTAGGTCTTCCCAGAGCCTTCTCTTCTCCAGGCTGAACAAGCCCAGCTCTGTCAGCCTGTCCTCATAGATGTGCTCCAGCCCTCTGATCATCTTCGTGGCCCTCCTCTGGACTTGCTCCAGCAGTACTCCAGGTGGGGTCTCAAGAGCAGAGCAGAGGGGCAGAATCACCTCCCTCGACCTGCTGGCCACACTGTTTTTGATGCAGCCCAGGACGTGGTTGGCTTTCTGGGCTGCCAGCCCACACTGCTGGCTCATGTTGAGCTTCTCATCAATCAGCACTCCTGAGTCCTTCTCCTCAGGTCTGCTTTCAATCCATTCTCCACCCAGCCTGTAGCTGTGCTTGGAATTGCGCCGACCCACGTGCAGGACATTGAATCATAGAATGTCTTCCAGGACCTTGCAATTGGCCTTATTGAACTTCATGCAGTTCGCACGGGCCCACCTCTCAAGCCTGTCAAGGTCCCTCTGGATGGCATCTCTTCCCTCCAGCGTGTCGACTGCACCACACAGTTTGGTGTTGTTGGCAAACTTGCCGAGGGTGCACTCAATCCCATTGTCCATGTCACCAACAAAGATGTTAAACAGTGCTGGTCTCAACACCAACCCCTGAGGAACGCCACAACAATCTGAGTGCAACCATCCAGACAATTCCTTATCCACCAAGTGATCCATCCGTCAAATCCATGTCTCTCCAATTTAGAGACAAGGATGTCATGCACGACAGTGTCAAATGCCTTGCACAAGTCCAGGTAGATGACATCAGTCGCCCTTCCCTTGTCCACCAACACTGTAACCCCATCATAAAAGACCACCAAATTTGCCAGGCACAACTTACCCTTAGTGAAGCTATGTTGAGTGTCACCAATCACCTTCTTATTTTCCATGTGCCTGAGCATAGTTTCCAGGAGGATCTGCTCTATGATCTTGCCTGGCACAGAGGTGAGACAGACTGGCCTATAGTTTCCCAGGTCTTCCTTTTTTCTCATTTTAAAAATGGGGGTTATGTTTCCCCTTTTCTGGTTGGTGGGAATTTCACTGGACTGCCACGACTTCTCAGATATAATGGAGAGTGTCTTGGCCACTTCATCCACCAGTTCCCTCAGGACCCATGGATGCAGCTCATCAGGCCCCATGGGCTTGTGCACCTTCAGGTTCCTTAGGTATTCTTGAATCTGATCTTCTCCTACAGTGGGCGGTTCATCATTCTCCCAGCCCCTACCTTTGCCTTCTGTGACTTGGACAGTGCGGCTTATTTGGTTGTAAGTGGATTTTTTTTTTAAGGTAATAGAGAAGAGTAAGAGTACTCCTGTAAGAATGCATAAGTCACTGAACACACATGGCACAGGATATGAGGCACAAGGATTTCCAGTCCTAAGTCACTTTGTGCCCAGGTGGGAGGAAATCTGCATTTACCTCTTTCCTGCTTTGTATCAGCTCCCAAAATTGCAGGGAGGATGTGGCCATACGGATGGCATTGTCTGTATACCATGGTCTAAACATAACTCTGGTCTGGACTAGAGCCCACCATTTAGAAAAAACATCTCTTCCTGATTAAAACATTCCTGTGGTGGATTTACCACCAGCATTCTTGGTTCATGGTTCCAGTTTACCCGGACTGCAAAAAACGCCTGCCTTGTTTCTAGACTAGAGGCAGGGTGTGGGCACAAGGTCTGTGTCTCCGAGAACTGAGTCAGATAAGAAAGCCATCTGGGCAGTATTTGGTCTACTTCCTCTCATATTCAGTCCCATTTCATACACAAGTCTTCTGCAGCATCTTCTGTTTTCAGGATTTGTTAACTCACCCAAATGAACCTCACAGCATCTGCACACATGATGGTCCCCTGATATCGCAGGTGTTGTGAGGTGCCAAGTAAAGTAAGTGATTGCCCTACTGAGAGCATATCACATTGGGGAATACAGTCCTAATCTCCTGTCTGTCCTGACCTTTAACTTCTAGGCCATCATTCCTCTAATACTTGATACTATCTTAATGTTTTTTATTGTCTTTAACATTTTCCATCAGCACAGTGTAATAAATGCCTGTGAGCTAGTGCCAGCAAGCTAGCCTGAACCACAGGAGTCTCATCAGCCCTTGTGCCACTACACCTTCATCCCTTGCTTTACTTAAACTTGGCTTTCTGCAGCAGTAAGATTAGGGAAGTGTAAAGTACTCTCTAAGACATCTCTCTGCATGCCCCTCTGATCTCTGTGGGCTGAGGACCTCTATGCATAATAGGCAGAGGATCACCATTCAGTAACACCATGAAAAGCCATGCAGCAGGACACTGGGGCAAATGCCAAATGAAAACTCAAACAGAAACCATGAGACCTAGTCGAGAGGTATCCTAGTTTGGGTAAGGCCAAGCACATCTAAGTGCTTGAGGAAAGTTGTTAATCTCTAGAGATGGGGAAAGACAAAGAATTGTGATTACCCCAACAACTTTCCTTTAGCAGCTCTGACCATTTTGGAAGACTTTCTACATATTGGAGCAGTTTAGGAAGAAATCCAAGGAACCTTAGTCAAAAATAGGCTAGTCCAGATTCTGACCCTAAGGGTCAGGGGATAACCAGGGTACACATTGCAATTGCCTTATTGTCATCAATTTCAATAGGTCAGACAGCCAAACAAGAAGAGTTTTGCCATTGCCAACACTGGAAAAAAGATTTGACCCATAAACTTCAGCAACTTCATATTCTCAGAAGCCAGGTATAGAAAAGAGCAGAAAGCAAGGAAGAGATATCCTCTGATGATCTGTTGTGATATTTCATACTTCCATATACCTTTGGTTTTCATTTTGTACTTTTAATTCACATGATGAAGTTTTCAGACAGAAGTGGATGTCCTGTGTAAGCTGAGTTCCTTGTTTTTTTCTTTTGCCTGTCACTGGCTGCATGTTCTCTATTGATGTCTTGTTCCTGGTACTTGACACTGACCATCTTGTCTGTGAAAGGAAGCACTCCAGCTGGCTTGCCTGATAAGAAGAAAGGAAAGTTTGCTTGGTTTAGTCACTCCACAGAAACCCATGGTAATGTTCCACTGCACTCTGTGTCCACACTGCATATGTCTCTGTGTATGTGTATGTGCCTATATAGCTCTATACAGACTGACATATAATATAGCTTTGTATACTTTTGCCTGTGCATGCCTTGCTTTTTCTATTGCTTGTGCAGTGTCCTCTCCATGCACTCAAGATAATAAGCTGCTTTGCAAATCAATATCTTGCTAATGACTTCAAAACTGTTTTCCATTTGCGAATAAGCTCAAATATGTCTTGAAAGTGCTTTACCTCATCTTCAAAGATGACTTGCAAAATATCGACATTTTCTGAAGGGTTAATCTGGATGAAAATTTTTAATTATGATTTTTTTTTTTCTTACAGCTCTCTTGACTGTTTAGTGTACCTCAAAATATGAATTCAGTTGATTCCTTAATTTGTCTTTCCAAAGAGACAAGATTATTAAAGCATCTAGTTTTCATAAAGGAACAGGCACCATTAGAGTACAATATTTCATAGTTATGTCAAGGATGCTAGAGAGTCCATTATTTCATATGGTCCTAAGAACACAGCACAAGAACTTCAGATTTCTTAAGACATGTGTTTTAATCACATGAATTATTGGGATGGGATGAAGGAAAGATAGTTGATTTTGAGGGACATTTCTACCATAATGTTTTCAAAGCAGGAACCCAAAATCTGTTTGGAAGAACTTTCTGATATCTTTCTAGTCTCTGAAAGAAGACCTGGTCCCATGGCCCATTAAACATCTACCCAGTTGAAATGAGGAACATATTTATTCCACATTGCCTCCTTTTGCTCCAAGGACCCACAAATAGATGTGTTCTTGATATTGAGTAATGTGTTCTTACGGACTATTAGAAACCTTTCCAACAACGAATCATAGAATCCCTAAGGTTGGAAAGGACTGCCAAGATCAGCAAGTCCAACTGTCAGCCTAACACCACCGTGCCTACTGAACCATGTCCTGGAGTGCCACATCTACACGTTTTTTGAATGTCGCCAGGGACAGTGATTCAACCACCTCTCTGGGCAGTCTGTTCCGATATCTCACCACTCTTTCCATGAAGAAGTTTTTCCTAATATCCAATCTAAACCTCCCCTGACACAACTTGAGGCCATTCCCTCTTGTCCTATGAATAGTGCATGTTCTCAAGTCTCATCTGAGATCTACATCCAACTGTTAATACAGATCATGTTCTAAAGTTCTACCAGGCATCTGAGAGATCTGTTTAACTCCTCCATCATTCAGTTTTAAGTATCATTTTTTCATTCGTTTTCTGTGTTTGAAAAGGGGGGAGGAGGAAACAGGACACATGTTGACTCCTATCCATTGTCCTAATTTATGTTGAATAGTTATATATTAAGGAGTTATTAGAGCTCATATATGAGGAATTGGTGGAATGGAATTTGTGATTTTTTTTTTATGATTTGTAGAAGCACATAAAATATTGGCATTTGATAACAGATGTGACAGGTTCTTGAATCCAGGTGAGAGAGGTTCACACCTTGACAGGTTCTTGAATCCAGATGAGAGAGGTTCACACCTAAGGTTGCTTTCATTTGATATTTGTCACATGATACTTCTGTAAAAGCCTAGGAGATTCTGTCCAGTTCTTAACTGATGACTATCAACATAAAATCTCCACCATATTCATTAGCTCCTTTGTTGCTAATATCTGAATGGATCAGAAAGTCTGAATTCCGCTCATATCGCTATAGGTCCAGTTTATAAGGTTGAAACACGTTAATGGTTAGTATGTGACAGATGAGCTGTCTGTATTATTTATGTGGTACTTGCTATCAAGCTAAGAGAAGCCGTTTGCCTGAATACCTGTTAAGCTGGTACTTTTTGTTTGTAGTCTACTCATTGCACAAAAGGTTGGGGAGAGCAGTGAGGTGGTTGGGCTGATGCAAGTAAAGAGGCATTTTTTTAACATGTTCCATTGATTCAAACAAAAGCTTCCTGTTGGCTTTGCCAGGTTCTTTAATTTTCAATGGTTCTCATTCATAAAATTTCCAGGAACTGACTCTGAAAGAAAGAGAGCAGCTGCTTCTTCCCTTTTCTTTAGCATTTGAATAACCTGTATATGTTCCTGAAGTCTACCTGCCCAGCCTGGCTTGTGCAGGGAGGCACAAGACTTGCTCAGCAAATTGCTTAATCCTCAGGAGCTGCAGCTGAGGGTCTTTTCATTAAGCCAGTTCCTTCACTCATGTGATTCATTAATAGATGTGCCAGGTTCTAATGGCCAACCTTCTCTTTTTCTTCCCTTTGACTCTTACAGTGAGCATGCCCACCAGTGAGACCGAGTCCGTGAATACAGACAACGTTCCTGGAGCAGATATTGAAGGGGAAAACTGCGGTGCTAGGCTAGCGTGAGTACATATACACAGATATATTGCCTGTAGGGGTTGGATTGAGCTTGGTGGGTTAAAGCCAGGGCAAATGTCAGGCTTTTTAAGGGGAAGAAAACCCCACAATGGATGAAAGGAGAGGGTGCAGAAGATCTCTTGATCCTGGTTCTTATCTTAATTGCAACGTGTACTCACTATGGACATTAGTAGAGAGCTTCTGGGTTCACATAGATGTAAACAAAGCACAGAACGCCCAGGAAAAGCAGATCTAGTTTTGCATAATAGCTAAAAGAACTACTGATGAGTAAGAGTGTTCTTATTTTAAAATTCTTTGGTGATAAATAATCAAATCCAGTATATGTAGACCAAAGAGTGGAAATGACTGGTCTATTTTAATTTCTCTAATGATCCTTGTACACTTTTCAGTGTCTTGCAATACAAATACATGGATGAAAACTCCCATCCTGCAGCATGAATTACACCCTTCAAATGCTGAACACAATACTGTAGTGACAAAGAAATGAATCAGTTAGGAGGGACTAATGCCTCCTTGAAATTGCACCATTGTAGTTAATGGAGATGCTCAAGAATGCATGACATAAAACTTGTGGAATACTGTAATATACCATTATATGGTATATTTTTTTAGCATCACAGAGAGCAAGATTAGGCAAGAGGAGTCCTTTCTACCCTTTCGCATGACTTGAACAAGAATGCACTTTAATCTGTGATAGAATATGTTAGTCCCTCCAAATTTCCTTGAAAAATGGGATAAGCATATCAGTGCTATAGCTTGTACCATGCTGGAGTATTTCGAGGCTCTGTCCTGTCCCTGGGCATACCAGTGGTGGTCAAATGCTTATCCATAAGTACATAAGAAATGCTCTATTTTGTCCGACCTGAGAACCAGATATCCCAGTGTTCAGGTCCTGACAGTGACAGGAAGGCAAGAGCACAAGCCTGGCCATTTCCTACTTTCCAGTCCGCTTTTAGTGCTCCCAAATTCATGTTTAGTGGATTAGAGTTGTTAGAGGGCAGAGTTCTGCTTTTTACCTTTAGAGGCCATTTACGGACCTGTCGTCCATGGATTTATCTGAACCCCTTAAGGCTGTCTGCCCCCACAATCTCCTCTGGCAACAAGTTTCAGAAGTTCACTACCTGCTATGTAGACAAGTACTTTCTTTCCCGTGTCTGTTTTAAGCTGATCTACTTATACTTTCAGTCAATGTCCTTTCCTCCTAATACTGTGAAATTTAGTGATCTACAGTTCTGCATTCAGCTTATCTATCACTTCCATGACTTGGTAAACCCTGATTGTATCTCCCACACACACCCTTGGCCCTCTCCTCTACAAACTGAAGAGGAGGAGGTCTTATCTGCACTACAAGATGTGATATGTGGAATATGTTGTAAACTCAATCTGCTTTCCTGTAAGTGTCAGCCAGCAACTTACAAACCCTGGGAGAAATCATTTGTGAAAGCTTTCCTTCACCTGCCTGCTGTTGCCTACCTGCTGAGTCTGGCATTTTAGTTTAGAATATGAACTCTTTTCTGAAAGAACAGGCTAGATCTATTCACGGCACGGAGGCAGTTGTAGCCCTTCTTTTAGCACACCACCGAGTTGCTTGTGCTCTTGTTGCGTTACAGGAAGCAGCAGCTGGATATGTGACCACTTCTTCCAGCTGGATCCAATTTGGAGAACCATCTCTATTCTGCAGTTATGGTTCCCAATACAACGGGTCCCCTGGTGCTACACAGTGCCAACAGCAATGGCAACTGCTACTATAAAGTTGCATATAATTTTAATATTACAGCTTGCATTCATTTAGTGTCCTTAATCCCAAAGGATCCTAAAGCACTTTATGAACTGTAAATGTAGAGATTGTTTTCACAGCATTAGAGTTCAGCCACCTTCAGGGTAAAATGTGACAGGTGCTTAAAAACAAAGAGCACAAGTGTATGAGATGTTTGAGGGATAGCTTGTTTTGCATTGAAACTGCATGAGGAATTTTGCCAAGCAGAACATAATTATCTTAGCTGGAATGTGGCCAGGAGAGATGAAGTTAACCCGAACTCTAAACATAATCATAACTTAGAATGGAGTTTACATTAAAAAAGAGGCCAACATGCCCACAGGAAAATGACAGTACTGTGGTTTGGCACTGGGATCACTATACTCCTGGCATTAGGAAAAGGGGTGACTACATCCAATACATTTGAGGGAAGAAGGCATAGGAAAATGACAAGAAAAGAGAGCTCCATTTCTTCTTCCCATGTTGGAAATGTTAAAACAGGGCCCTAAGTTTCACCAGAGCAGGACATGTAAGATTCAGGGAGATAAACAGTTTCCTTGCCACTTTCCACTTCACTTGAAAATGGGTGATGTATCGTAGGGAAATTAAACTCTGTTATTGAGAAGGGTTTTTTTACCCCTTACCCAAGGACAGTTAAGATCCTCAAGGCCTCACTCAGATTGCTTTTCATCTCTAAGAGATGGATAGGCTCCTTCATCCAGCAAAATGAATGGCTGTATCATTGTATTTGAAATTCTGGAGTGAGGTACAAATTTTGCCAATGCTTCCTGCTTTTCTAAAATGTTTGTTTCAAACTTGTGGAGCTGCAGATTCCTTAGTTATGGATAAATTTACATCTGCCTTTGATTCTGAGGCTTGGAATCGTTTCTGGTTTGTTTTGCTACTCTTAGGCAGAGAGAGAAACCAGCTTTCCTGGTTTCAAGAAGTATTAAGTCCTCTTCTTACAGAGTCCTCATTTGAACTCCCCATAGGCCAATATTCCTGCTGGAACATATAAAATGCAAGCAAGAATTTATTTGAGTGAGTGTTTTCTCTTATTGGAACCTGACTAAGAGAATCAGAATTTGGCCCAGTGTTCAAGAATAGCGATAACTCACGTGGGAAGTCAGTTGAGCTTTTCAACTAAGTTCCTCATCTAGTACTAGTGCCTTTGAGTAAGCATTAAGAATTATAGTCATGCCATCCTGATTTACTGTAGTTGAAGATTAGGCCTGGCCTTCTGAGCAGTCATCTGCCTTCTGGATTTTGATTTTACAGTTGAAATGGCTAGACAAGTTTTTTATTCGATCGTCGAGTTTCATCTATTGCAAATGCATCTTCATTTTTACCAGCCTGCTAAAATCGCCTAGGGGCCATGAGTCCTCGTTGCCTTGCCATAAACACATTTTTCCCCAGAGGCCATAGACTGCACTGGGCAAGCTGCAACCAGACATGACTGAAGCAACAGGGAGATTTCAAGTCAAAGGTAACATATTTATTTATTTAGTGGCATCAGGCTGCTAGGGCATTTAACCATCCCAGCACCACCACCATGGTTACAGGCTGAGCTTGCATTCAGAATGTGCTCCTGATAAGAAGAAAAAAGTACCCGGGAGACTGAAAGAAAAAGCATTTTTATTGAAGATGACTTAGAATTACTGACTGTTCTTTCTGTTGTTAGGAAAAAACTGTAGAGCTTTGAAAGGCTGGGTCTGTGAATGACAGAAAGATCTGTTTGAGAAGCCAGGCTTAAGCATGCCTTTTGGAAAAGGAGATCTTCCCTGACAGCCTTTCTCAGCTCCACAGAGACATATGCTATGTGAGATCAGGAGAATACCTCTCAAACACAAGCTATCTCCTACTGATGAATTGTCTCAAAGAAGCTTTTATTTCTATAGTATCCATACTATAGAAACTGCCTTTATCAGCTGTGCTGTCTGGAGCAGTGCCAGTCTTCAAACACGTAGAAAGAGTTTCAGGAAGAATCTAACATCTGATCCCTCTTTGCTTATTGTGTAAATGCAGTTTCTTAGAACTAAAACAAAAAGAAAACCCTCATTCATATTCATTCTTGCTGTAATTCTGCTGCGATCAGGAGAGCCGTGGCAGGGAGTAGTTCCTTTCTGAAGATGGGTGTTAGCTTTGTCAGGCATCTGAATTGAAAAAGACTTTGTAGGGTTTCACAGGACATTGAAAAACGTCCCACAACTTTTACAGTATATCATCTCTGTCATGGTATTGCCTTGTACTGCACTGACATCTGCCCTGCAGTTAGAAACACAACTTTCATCTTCAAGGATAACATTTGGAAATAGAACTTATCTTACTTCTGAGATGTCACAGTTTTAATAACCTGTTGCCTCTGAGTACAAAGAAATGTGTTTCCTCTGCCACAAGGATTTATCCCAAGTGGGATAAACCCAGAACTAGGAGCAATGGGTTTCTATTTACAGGACAGCCTTATACCCAGGACTTCCCCGTAGCGAATAATTTCTCTGAACCTCTATGGTTACTGCTGTGCAGGACTTGGAATTCCTGAGGACAGGCTATTGCTCATAATCAGTAGTAATCTGTTCTGTGCGGGATGTCAGCATATATAATCTTCCAATACAACCAGAATGCTAATTTTCTAATACAACCATAGAGATCTGGAGTGCCACAATAGAGGTTGCCTTTATACATATGTATTAACCAAAAAAAAAAAAAGACCTTTGTGAAAACTAATGTTCCATAGAGCCTCAACAGAAAAGTGAAGCACTTGAGCTCAAAGGGAAAAAGAGCTTAAAATTATCTGCTTTCATTGAAACAATAAGCCACTTGGCATTTTCACCTTGGCCAGGGTTTCCATACATTTGGGGGACAGTTCCATTGCTTTTCCATCAAAGAGGGTTAAAACAATAAAGCAGGATAAAACAAGATTAACAACCTACACTGGCTTTCCAACTGAAAACAGTGTGTCCTGAAAATATTATGAACAATGGAAGCTTTCCCTGGCAGCTGAACCATCAGTGGTTTTCCCTTGGTGCTTTTCTGGTTGGGAAAATAATTCCTATGCAGTTCTTGCAATAATCAGCATACAAACAAGTGGTGAAGGCGAGAGAGTCGGTTTGCTTCCAGGTTCTCTGTAGCTGCTGCTGGTTTTCACCTAATGAGAAGACAGCCTCCTTCTGTGAGGACCAAAGTCCCCATCACTTCAGGAGAAGTGGTAAGAGCAGTCTACCCAAAGCTCTGAAACCACTGCAGACTTCAGCAGGAAAACACATAGGATCGACCCTTACATGTCAGCCTCAGCTACTGCTCTTCAATCTATTGTGAGCAAGGTGCTTTTGGTATTCACAGTCAGCTCTAGATACGTGTCTGAAGGACAATAGCATGCCCTTGTGGAGGAGGAATTGTCTTCCTACTTCAGATTCTGTGAGAGGCCTTGCCTGTGACTTGCCACAGGGAAAGCAAGATTATTCACTAAATGCTGAATGCTGGTCTGATTACCCAGCCTGTAAGAAAACCTGTCGAATAGCAAACCAGCTCAATTTTAAGTTAGGCAGATCCAGTTTTCTTAAGGATATTCTGTAGATTCTAACTACTGTGGGCCAACAACCACCTCTCTGTTAAAACCAGCATTGCTCCCATCAAGTGAGCATGCTCTCCAGTGCTTCTGCAAGAAGGGCAAGAAAGAAAGAGAAGAGGCATCACTGTGTGGACTCAGCTGAAATTCAGTAATTGCCTCAGCAGGAGGATCTCAGACCACATCAGAACACAAGATCTCTAGGGCTAGTCATCTGTTCTGTTTTGCTGGAAGCTTTTAATTAATAGTCAGAAATAAGAAATGGTCATTGCCTGTCCCTGTACAACTCTCCAGTGCTAATTGCGTTGTACAGGGGATAGCAGGCAGAAGGATGGAGGCCCTTTGCTTCAGTGTGAATCACAGAGGCATAGCTGAGGGTAGAACTTAGCCCTAACGCTTTATTAGGCTGAGAGATTGTGAAGTATGCAGCATACATTCCTGAAAATGTCATGTCATTATATGCTCTTGTCCCAGTAATATGTGGAAAAAGGACCCTAGGGTGGACATCTTCTCTTCAGGGGTGCCACCATCTTGACTAGAAGCAATGTAGTGTCATCAGCAGGAATAGAGGGCAAAACGTTGTGCCACTTGACCAGTAGCTGCATAAATGCACCATATTGCACCAAAGCAGAATCAATATCACACCAGGACTGTGTTCTCACAGTTCTAAAATCTGTAAGATATGCACAGTGCAGCTCTTTGGATGTTTCCCAAAGTTGTGTATAACCTAGAGGCATAGTAAGCAAATTTCTGTGTTACTGCTTTTCTGAGAGCTTTTACTGGTATCCAAGGGCTTTTGTAAGTCCTCATGAAGACAGTTGCCTATAGGCAGGATCATATAGGGTAAAAGTAGGTGTGACCAGCATGCCAGATAATTTCATGGTTGTGTTTAGTAATTCCTACATCCAGAAAGCAACTGTGACATGACCTTTGTGTCATGCTTGGAGACCTATGAGATTTTTCCAGAACTGTTTGTTGTGTGTACAATTACACAAAGTCCTCGATCCCTGTTATACAAGAGTGTCGCATACTTCACAAGTGCATAGTTTCTCTTCTCTGGTGTCCACCACAAAACTGAGAAACGAAGACTTTATCTCTCAGAATGAGGCATATATCACTACATTTTAATTATGCTGATTATTGTGAGTTTATGTTGATAAAATCTTTACATTTCACTGTTTTATCTGTATGTGGTACATAATTATGTAAGGTCAGAAGAGTTTTGAAGAATGTAAAAAAAAAAAAAAAAAGCCAGTCAAACAATAGAGGTCTGATTTTTGTGCTTGTCTTTCTAGAAGATAATTGAGTTACCTGTTTCCCAAGATAAAACTGCTCACTAGTCATCTGAAATGGTTATCATATAGGCCCCTATACCATGATTTTGAAAAATAGTTTCTCAAGACATTCCAGAACTGGGCACAAATCAGGACAACTGTCTTTCTCCCAGTGACATAAAGCTCCCAGGATACTGGGGATGCAAGAAATCCATGTTTAAACTCAGCAGAGAATCCGGTCCGCCCTGAACTCCGACGAGTGATGCTTTGGAGTGTCACAAAGAGGCCACGGCAAGGCTCTAAATCCAAACTGTCTGACTTACTCTAGTGACACCACAAAAGCATTTTTTATATGGTGTAGTAAACCCTGGTCCTGAAATACAAAACATTTTTGATCATAAGGGTCATTTGAAAAATGTGTTTCAGATTCGGACATAATGTTTTCAGAATCAGTTATTGTACAGTTCATGTTTCCAAAATTCCACTTCACTCTTGGATTCTGCCTCTAAATATAAATCTCTTGCTCCTTCCCTGTCCTGTTCTATATATATAGGACACCCACATGCGATAAAGCCTTCTGCCATAGCAGTAAGGCAAAGGGGGGGGAGAAGGCTGTAGCTAACCTGTGGGAGCACTGAATGCACTTGGCTGCTGCTCGTAATGCTCCAAAGATATAATTATCACATGCATGGTGAATACTACACCTGCCACATCTCTTTTGCTTAAATAAATAAAAGATTCCTTAAATGCCACACAGCTCCCTTACTGCAAAACCATTAGCCAGAGAGGTCACCAGAGGACTTCACACTCCCTGTCCTTCACCTTCTACCAGGCAGGTTCTCCAGGACATCTCTCTTGCTCTTTACCTCCCCACCACCATAACCTTTTCCTATGAAAGTCCTTGCCAGCTTCTTTTCAGTGCCAAGTCTTTCTCTTCATTGTGATTTTTTTTTTGTGATTTTTTTTCTTCTTCCCCCCACCCCATCCCATCTTTGAGCCTTCTTTCCTGTTGCCTGTAAATCTGATCCATTGCAGTTTGTAAGTAGTGCTTATCAATCAAGAATTCTCAGTGAGAAGTTGGGATAGCTTTAACATTAAGAATGTGCTTTACTTGTCATCCTTGTTAAAGCGTGCTTTGTCTCTGCGGCATAATTTAGCATTCTGTTCAGTCAGTGCATTGTTTCTTCTTTATCAAAAGAGTTCTTGCACGTGTCTGTAACCACCCTGCTGCCTAGTATGTGGCCTAGACAAGCTGACTGTGACACAGCAGGAAAGATGTATTCACTGCAAAGGCTTTTTTTTTTTTTTTTTGGCTTGTACCATCTGCTGGTGAAATGTTCCTATCACTAAAATCTCTTCCACATAAGGAAACTGACCCATCACTGATTACTTGTCAGCGACGATGTCCTCAAACAGGGACATGGCCATTTTTAAGACTGCTGCTGAAGGTAGTGTTACGTGCTTTGAGAATTGCTTTGTCCCATGTCTACTAACAGTGAATCCATTTTTAAGCAGTACAGTAAGACCTTTGCTGACTGTTGTCAACAATGAATCACTTCCCTGTCATAGAGGGAACCTTAAGAAATGGTTCAACCCAGCAGAAATATCTTGTTCATAGTTACTCCCCAGATTCTCATTTCTTCTGTTATCGGTAGTGGGTTTTGCAGCTTCCTAAATCATCTCTGTCTCATGCCATTGCATCCACATACCTTTATTTTTTGCTGTGCACCATTACATATGTGCCAAAAGACAACCAAAGAGTTCAAAGACCTTATAAGACATGCATCAAACAGAGCAAGGTAGTGGTTAGAGAATTGAGGTCTATCTCTAATTTTGCCTGTGACTTCTCGTAAAAGGGTAATGAGATGATTTAGGTGAATAAATCCAAGCGCATGGAATTAGATACGTAAACACATATATAGTAGAAACATGGCCAAATTTCCAGGAATGCTTAATTCCCCAAATTTCATTGATAGCAACAGAATCTGTTATTGTTTAGACCCTTTCGAATTCAAACCAATTTGCATAGATAACAAAGACAAGTAAGTGTTGGTATCTAAGTTTTGAAAATATCCACCATGCACTGTTTTCCTTCAATTGCTGGGAAAAAAAAAAAATTATTTTCCCTATGATTTTCTAATGTGTTTATATATCCTGAAGTGACAGGTGATGTCTGAAAGGAACAAATCCTTCTGTACAAAGTCATACATATATTAATATAAGGAAAAAAACGTAATTACTTAAAAAAGAGTCATACTTGAAAAATAAATTTGGTAGTAGATGTAGAGTGCCCCCAGCATTAGGCCAGCCTTTTACTCAAGAGAAAAGCTGGTTCACTGATGTCTGTAGGTGGTAGAACATGGCATGACTCCTGCTTCATGACTCCTGCCAAACAGTAAGATTTGTATATCAGGGAATTCTAGCTGTGCCCAGTGCCTACATTGACTTGAAGGGATTCAAAAGGAAAAAGCCATCCATTAAAAAAATTAAATGAGCTTAACTTTGTTTCTTTCTATTTTCATAAATGTCTGAGAGGATGGAGACGGCTTCAAAGACTTTAATGGCAATTCTTATCTTTCAGGCATAGGATCTCAAAATCAAAGTTTAGGTAAGTAACTGACTTTTGCTTTTCCTCCTTTCCACTGCTTTTGTTCCTTACTTTGTGAAGTGGTTTACCCTGCGTCTGTGGGACACAGTGGTGATTCTAGGAGATACTGCCAAACTTGTCAGCTTTTAGTCAGTCATCTACCCAAAATCAAGATCCTTTTTCTTAGTTTCATACTGAAATAAGGCACAGGGACTACTGACAGTGTTCACTCAGAAGTACCTATCTGATTGCTACCTACATGTCTTAAGCCGTAAAATATAAAAGCAGAAGAAAAAAGATTCAGCCACATAATTATACTACATCCATCAACATCAACCCTGTCAGCTCAAGGTTCTCTTTCCTATACTTTGTTGCACTACTCTGCTTTGCTTGATCATAAATCTTTCAACTGATGGGGTTTGCAACTTAATTGTGAAATTCTCCCTTTCAGCATGGGACATGAGGAGTTTTTCTGGTGGTATTTATTTTTCCATTGGCTTAAAGCTTTGGAGAATGTGAAGCAGTCCCCAGGTGGTCATCTGTGGGTTTCTACTGGAAAGGCTGACTGAACTCATAGGACTTGGTTGTTGAGGTCTTGGTCCATTTCTGCCTCTTCAGTAGGAACCCAGCTGCCTCCATAACTCTGAACTCAAAGTTAATTTTATAAAAAACTAAATTAGTTTTCAGAAAACTGGAACAAATGAGGAACTCTGTCCTTCACCTTGCCTAAATAATGAACAATAATGTCAATTCTGGAATGCACATATGTGTACATACTGCCTATATGCATCCCTGTGCAAAGTGTTGTATACATGATCACATTCCTGCAATCCATGGATTTATTTGTATGTAGGTGTGAGCACAAAAAACCCAAATGTATTATCATGCATGCATATTTGTGCACAGGTACACACAAAAGTGTGTGGGATTGCTAATGAGTTAAAGACAACATGAATGTCTAAGTGCTGTGCTCATTTTGAATGTTGAGAAGATTATTTCTTGTCCCAGAGCTGCGGCAAAACACAAAACACTTATTAAATGTGCTAGCCAGACTGAGTGCCTTTATAAATTGCATAGCTAAACCAGCCTGTTTTAGGAATTGATTACCTGTTAAAATGCTGTTGTGAGTTTCTCGGCCAGTGTGCAACGTTCACGTTGCCTGGCTTTAGTTGATATAGATGCTGAACCCTGACCTCAAGCATGGCCATAGTTTATCACTGGAAATAACACATAAGAGATGACTAGCCAAGAAGAGTTCTCTTTTCTGGTAATGTTGTGTATGTGCCTGTCTCTTTAGGCACACACACATGCACACACATATATATGTATATAATATCTGTATAAAACTATTAGATTTATTATACAGTGGCAAGTGTTGCCTGGAAACTGGTTGCTATGCAAGTTAAATTCTGAAGAGTAGGAGGTGTGTAATTAGCTTTAAATATCCTCTGTGGTTAGTAATTACCCTCAGAAATCAGTGACACAAGGGGATGTGCTCATGTAAGGCAAACTTTAAAAGGTCTGTTGATTAGCAAATGGTATCCTTAGCTCCAGGCATGAAGGTGAGATGCTGAGGTCCCCCAAGTTTTGTTTCTTTGTTCAGATAGCCCTTTTATTGGGCTTACTCCTGAATATTGCTGAATGCTGGAAATGTTCCATGGATTTTATTTGACCTCACCTCTCCAAGGACTTTATCCAAAGGTCCCTGGTATATATAGCAGGTATCTTTTCATTGACTGTCCTGAGGCTGAGCAAGCTCCCATTGCATGCCACAAGTATTAAATACAAGAACAATTATTTTTGTGGGAACTGGGCTAAAAACCATCTCAGGGTAGCTTAATAAGATCAATAAATTACCTGAAGAGGTTTATTCACCCCTAGATGTTGCGAATTGGCTTAGGACTAACTTTATTCCTATAGCTAAAGGAAGGATGATCACAACTGTCAACTCAGATGAGAATTGGAGAACATTTCTTGGTGTGAACTTTAAAGTTACTCTCTACCACTCTTGAACAATAAATCAAGACTAGAGTCTCTCTTGACAGAGATTTGCAATAGCCTAAGGATCTCTATCTGAAAAGAACTTTTCCTTTTCCAATTTTTCAAGTCGCTACTGGCGCCGATGGAATCGATTCTGCAGAAGAAAGTGCCGCGCTGCTGTTAAGTCCAATGTTTTCTACTGGTTGGTGATCTTCCTTGTGTTTCTCAACACCCTTACCATTGCCTCTGAACACTACAACCAGCCAGACTGGCTCACAGAGGTCCAAGGTGAGAAGAGGCTGCTGGTCCTGTTTATTGTAGTCAATGTCAAAAAAGGGGGCTGAGGGAGGAGCTGATGCATTAGACCACACAATGTAAAGAGAACATACACAGCTCCAAATAGTCCTCTGTGGAGGTTGTTCAATAACACAACAAAATATCTGCCTAGAATGGGAGAAGCTTCAGGGAGATCTCAAGTTCCTCATTCCCAGGTGAAGCAGGGTTCCACTGGGCATAGGTGAAATCAGGAGCTTATGCTAAATATATATTTGCATTAACTGGATTTCCAATTTATGGATAGCTACTGGAAGACACAGGTTCTCCAAGCTTTTCCCTGAAATGGCATTTGTGATAAATTCTAGTTGCCACACAGGTGAGGAAGAGTGATTTGTAAAGTTCTGTCTGGAGAACAGTTGAATCCTCACTGGAGTTGAGAGCATCTGAAAGGCTTAATTAAGCAACAGTAGGTAGCACAGCAGCTCTTTTATTCCCACTCTCATCTGCAGATGACAAGTGTGATGGGAGGTTGTGCACAGGAAGGCATGTCCCTGCCATGGAGGTTGTGTGGTTGTATAACACATCGCAGATGTATGTGCAACACATGAAAATCACTGTAAGCGTCTTTGTAAAACATTTCTGTGAATGAGATGCCCACACTTTTTAAGGCCTATTCTTTGACCCAAGTTGATACGAAATTAACCTTTCAGACTGATCCCAGAAGGGGTTCATTGTAGGCAAGGGCCAATGATTAGCTGTGATGATCTTTTGACTAAGTTTCATTAATCTGCTTCTGTTTGCTTTTCATGAGACACTGCCAATAAGGTGCTGCTAGCTCTTTTCACGGCAGAGATGCTGCTGAAGATGTACAGCCTTGGTCTCCAGGCCTATTTTGTGTCCCTCTTCAACCGCTTTGACTGTTTCATTGTGTGTGGAGGAATCCTGGAAACGATTCTGGTTGAGACAAAGATCATGTCACCACTGGGCATTTCGGTGTTGAGATGTGTTCGACTCCTAAGAATATTTAAAATCACAAGGTACTTTTGTGCTTCTTTGGGAATGAAGGAGGGATACTGCTCAATGCACAACGTATATAGGCACTAGTCACTCACATCCATGTTTTTTCACTTTTTCTAGTACTAATTGGGTAGTGAGAGTGCTAGGTTGACAGTCATCATCTGAGGCAGGATGGGGAGGACTGTACAGACTGGTTATCTCTGGTGTGAGTGGTAAGGATTGGTGGAGGAGTCTGGCATAGGGGGCTGGAGACACTTGATACCATGCAGGTTGTTAAACTGAAATCTGGAAGGGTAATGTGAGCTGGGCTTGGGCTTTTGTGGTTCCCTGTAAAAGACAAAGTGAAAACAAAGCAGCAGATAGCCTTGTGACCTTTTCTGTTGCTTTACGGTAACAGAGAGGAGCCTGAAAGACAGTTTTGAGCCAAAACAACACTTGATTGAGGAGCCCATGCCAGCTCCAGTAGACTCAACAGTGGCTTGAGTGGGAGATAGTGTCAACATCAGTAGCTAGGGACAAAGGGTGCTACCAGCCCTTCTCCTTCAGAGGAGTCCAGCATGAAACAGCTGCTTTCTGAAGAAATCAGGCTTTTCCAGATTCCAGTCTCCCCTCTTTTTCCTTCTCCTTTCTTCTCTTCCTCTGCTTAAAGGCATAGTGGTGTCTGTTAAACAGTCGCTGCTTCCTGCAGTCAAGTACCTCCAAAACACCAGCTTGATTTGGCAGGAGTTTTTCAGCTTGAGGGGAGTTTGTAGGAGAGATCCGCTCCCAACTTACCCAGATGGGAGCTCTTGGAACAAATCTGTCCAGGCTCTCACCCGAAGCAGCACAGGGTCTGCTTTTTCCCATGTGGGCACTGTCGCCACCTTATAAAAAGCTTGACTGAGGTGGTGAAAGAGTGCAAGCTCAGCTATGAAATTGTCCCTAGAATTGCTATAAACTCCCCCAAAGGAAATCTCTGACAAATTTGAAATAAAAAACACAGCGCATGAGAAAAACAAGACCAAAACTGGAAGACAGTCAAGATGGCAGAGCTGAGAGGCAGAAAAAACAACAGACTTGGACTTCGGCATCGTACAAAATTTACCGTTAAAGCTTCTGAGCCTCAACTTGCTGACGGGTGAATGGTTTTCAGGGTCAGATGGCAGAGGCAGAAAATCAGTTTACAGTTAGAGAGAGAGAGGCCAAAGCAAGTCTACAACTATTAAAAAAGGTGGTTTGTTTAGACTTGTGATCATAGAAGAGGGGAAAATGTTCCAACTAACAAAAGTTTCCAGCAAGAAAGGCATCTTTGCCTTTTCATAAATAATGGGGATCTCTGATCTGGTGACTGTTTTTCCTGGAGCTTTGGGTCTGAAACCTATCATCACAGGAGTCCCGGGAATGGTTTCTGAGGAAACCGGTAACTGTTTCAGGCATTGGGTAATCGGATACACCCAGGGCAACATACCAATAGCTATAAAAGCATAAGTTTCAACATAGCATCCTGGAGAGGTAATTGGTTTTTTCAAGACATTTCTCCACTCCTGCACAAAATATATAATCTAACTAAGAGAATTCTCTAATAGAAAGGCTAATACTGAGAGAACATCATTAATACTTTCGGAAGCTTGAGCTATTGGAGTACTTAACTATTCCTAAAGCTTCTGGCAGAGATGTAACGATGGAACCTACCAGCAGTAGGCCTAGTTATATTTACCTTCATTCTGCCACAGAACTAAAATACGATTTTGCATGGAAGCAGATGTTACCTGGAATACATCTCCTGCAATTTGTACATGGGTCTATGTGTAAAGAGCAGAGTTGAGGAGTAACTCATAATGAATAATGTATTAATCAGATTTTGCCTTCTTTCCCATTCCTAAAATATTGGCAAGTAGGTTGCAGTAGTCTCAGATTTATCTGTGTTTTTTAATTATTCATAATTTTCTTCATGATTTTTTCCCCTTCGTGGGTGAAGTTCACCCTCATGTGGAAGGCCCTAGCACAAGCCTCCAAAGCAGTATTTTAGGCCCACTCGTGTCATACTGCAGGAGAGAATATTCTGACATTAAATCAAAACTTTTACCTCTGATGTTCTCCAGTAAAATACAGTTTTTTCCATTATTCATTCAGCTCTAAATACAATGGTGATTTATTAACAACGTTATCAAGACTGGTGGAATACACCACCTGAGTGCAAAGATAATACAGAAAGATACAATCCTGGAAAGCCGCGAAGGGTAGGAGGGATGTAGTGTTTTACGTCAAATGAGCAGTGTCATGGGGACATACAGTGGAGATGGAAATAATGATAATCAAGGGAATTCTATGATTCTATGATTAAAAAGGCACAAGGCAGGAAAATTACTGTGGTGAGAGTATATCAGTGGGTAGTCTAATCTTTATGTATTTGTATGGATTTTCATAGAATCATAGAATGGGCTGGGTTGGAAGGGACATTAAAGATTATCTAGTTCCAGCCCCCCTGCCATGAGCAGAGACACCCTCCATTAGACCAGGGTGCCCAAAGCCCCATCCAACCTGGCCTTGAACACTGCCAGGGATGGGGTCTCCACAGCTTCTCTGGGCAACCTGTTCCAGTGCCTCACCACCCTCACAGGAAAGCATTTCTTCCTCATATCTAATCTAAATCTCCCCTCCTTCAGCCTAAGGCCATTACCCCTTGTCCTGTCACTCCCTGCCCTTGTAAACAGCCCCGCTCCAGCTTTTCTGTAAGCCCCCTTTAGGTACTGGAAGGCTGCTATAAGGTCTCCGCGGAGCCTTCTCTTCTCCAGGCTGAATAAGCCCAACTGGCTCAGCCTGTCTCACAGGAGAGGTGCTCCAGCTCTCTGATTGTCTTTGTGGCCCTTCTCTGGGCTTGCTCCAACAGGTCCGTGTCCCTCTTACGTTGGGGGCCCCAGAGCTGAACACAGTACTCTAAGTGGGGTCTCAGAGAGCAGAGGAGTAAACACCATGGTAAAACACCAAGCACTGACAAATTCTGGGTGCATCAAGATGGTACACTTCTACGAAAAACACAAATACAGCTCCCTAATATAATAGAAACCAATAAAGACACCATCAGATGAACGGTACATCATTTTAGAAACCACATTTAGAATTTAAATAGCAAACATTTCTTCCAAAACTATAAATAGTCTTCAGAATCATTTAGTCTTGTGCATTAGACAAGCAGACAGTATAATCTGTTTGGTTTATTCTCCCTAGTTTTTACAGGGTTGTGCAGAAAATCTCCCTTTGCTTTGAGAAGATAAATTATTTTCTCTTTATAAATAGTCCTTTACTGCTTTATAAATCCCTATAATTAGTCCTTTACACTTAAAAAATAAATCAATTTATTTGCAACAGCATAATGAAATTTGGTATTTTATACATCACTCTACCACTAGATAGGTTTCTGCTCACTGTAGGGAGGAGAGACAGGACACCTTTTTTTGTACCTTCTTTCAAAAGCGGTTTTATGTTGGATGAACAGCGTTGGAAGCTTTCCTACAGTGAGACTGCCAGCTGTTGCTACTGTTTTAAGCTCTGCATCTGTGATTGCTGATATCATAAAGACATAGTGGAAGGCAATGGAGAGGAGAGGGAAGAGAATAAAAGAACACATTAAGTTCTAATCCAGTTCTGCTATTGATTTTTCTCTGAGATGTTGAACAAACCATTAAACTTCTCTGCATCGTACCTCCATTTTGAAACAGGGATCATAATCATGTCCTGCTCAGTGGGGTTTTGCAGTGCCTCATTCACTGGCATCTTCACGGGTCTGAGATATGCAGGTGGGAGATGTTTAAGAAGCACATTCATTTCCCTCTAAGTCTAAGGCAGCAGCAGAGCTTTCTCTCGTACCTACCATTATATGCTGCCTGGACCAAAACCTCTGATTCCACCCAGCAGTGCCGTGAGATTTATTGTAGCTGGCTTTTCTTTGTAGTATATTAACCAAAGAAGACAAAGCAGTGAGAGACTTTTTCTTTTTTTGGGCTTCAACCACTTCTGACTTAAACACCTTGTGTTTCATTGAGTAACCCCAGATCTCACTTTGCGGGGGTGTTCATGTTAGTTCGGCAACCACCTAATGTGACAGATGGTAACCTCAGGTTCAGGATTCTAGGACACTAAGATAAGGCAATTGTTATTTTCACATCCTAGTCAAGCCTTCCTTATCCTCTCCTTTTTCTCTTTTCTTCCCCCTGATGGGTTTGTTTACTTTCCTAATGGTGGTGTATTTCTAGCTAGCACTCAGTATACAGATAAAACAGCACTAATCTTATCACCAGGTCATCTCAGTTAATTGCTTTAAATTTGATAGCTACATAAGAAACTGAATCTCAGGTATTGAGCCATTTGTAAGAAATGCAGAGCTGATAAAAGTCTGCGCAGTTGCACTCTGAGATAGCAGCAGTTGCGCTCTGAGATAGCAAGGCATTTAAGCTTAAAGTGAGTCAGTGAGACTATTCAGATGTGTAACAGCTTTACTGCATGCCTCTTAAGGGCACTGCTAGAAAGACACAGAAAATGTGTGTCCTGGCTGACATTGGAAGACCGGGGGAGATATTCTAGACCCCAACAATTTGTGGTTTAAGGATGCTAAAGTCAGTCGAGTTTCATCAGAATGAATTTTTCCCTTTTCCTGTGTCACTTTCCCTTCCTCACAAAGTGTGAAAATATGTGAGCTGTAAGCATAAACGCAAATATAGTGAGCTGTTACATTGCACATTCAGTGCAGATATTTGGTGGCACTGAGCCCACAGCTTCCATGCCCTTACCTTTGCTCTGTAGTTTTTCATTGCTCATCTCTTTAATTGCAGTTGAACTTTAAAGCATTCTAACTTTCTCTGAAGTGCTGAAGCTGGGCTGGAGGGAAAACATCACAGTTGTCTTTGAAGCTCAGCCCTTAGAGATGGACCAGTTGCTGAACTTCAGAGGGCATGGCAGTGTCCCTCTGCAGATCAGATTGCTAACCTTCATAAAGTGACTGGGCTACTCAAACATTCCTGTCTTCCATGGGAGAAGAAAAGTCATCTTTTTACACCAACATTTTAAAAAAATAGTAATTCAACTGGGATTTTAAGAACCTTTGCCTCTAATGACTACACTACCTTCAGAAAAAATTTGTATGTTGAGGGATCAGGTTTCCTCAAAGGAGTAAGAGCACTAGACATGTCTGCCATCCTTCTCAAGTGGATCTTCTGTCTCTGAGGAAAATATGGCTAGAAATTCAGAGTCCTCTAAGGAAAGAAAGGTTCAGAGTTATAGGCTTTGGGAGAAGAGAGTGTATGACGTTGGCTGTGGTGGAATCTCAAAGCATTGTGGTAGGCCACAAGAGATGGTGCTAGAAGGGAGACTGAGAGATCACAGGCAAACGTTACTGGCTTGATGATCTGTGAAAGTTGTTGAAGCTTGCTAGTAATGTGCATTCAAAACTAGGTGTTTTGAAGATGACAGCTAATCTTCAGCCTAGTCTGAAATCTCTGTCAGACTCAAAACTGCATAAAAGAGAAGTGGTCATGCCCAGCTACGCAGTAAACTAGGAGTGGTTGAGCAGATGTAAGACTGAACTGGAAGTTGCTTTATGGGTGATGGGGTAGATTCTTTAGCAATATTTTCTAAAACCTTTTTCCAACACATGGCTACCCTGCATGCTGGCAAAGAATGCAAGCAAACTGACATCCTGCAGCAGAGCATGTTGCCGGCATCTCTTTGAACCCTTAAGTGGGACGACAAGGGCAAGAAGATCCTTTCTCTGCATCATACATCAGTCTGATCTGGGCATAAACCTGAATACACTGGGACAACAGGTCTTAGCCATCCTCTGTTGTGAATGAAGCTCTTCCAAAATGTTCTGCAGTCTGTTTGAAGATGTATACTTGGTTTGATACCCAAAAAAGCAGCAATGGTGTGTTCTTCCAATAGCAAAGAAACTCTGGACTTTTTGGATGTAGATCTGGAGTCTGTTTTAGGGTCCATGTAAAAGGACCTTTAATATCTTTCTCATTCCTTTCAGTCCCAGAAATCTTAGCAACCTCTATCTGTGAGTGAGCCCAAGCACATACTCACACACACACCAGATTTTGGACAAGTTTGTATTTGCATCCAAACTGTTTCCCCATCTGCTCTTGTCAGTTATTACAGGCCATTCTCTGGAGTGAGGTATTCTGGCTGCCATAACATCTGTGAGTGTTGTAATGAGGTTGGTTAGAATGTAACTCACTGAAGCAGCAAGAACTAATCACCGTATATTGATATAAGATTTGCAGAGCCTTAGATGGAGAGTGCTGCAATAATCTTCTGGGTATGCGTATGGGGTGGGCGGTGGAGGGAATTGTATATGTACACGTGTGGTAGTAAAATTACTCATTAGCTGCAGTAGGTCTCATTATCTTAGGGAAGCACATCAATGATTCACTGCTTAACAGGGTGTTTGGAAATGCCTGCTTATATGCAGAAGGCAGCCTGAACCAATATCCTGTGCAGTCCATGAGCACCTGTCTTGGATTGAAAGAACTTTAACTGCTTCTATTTTCTCTCCCAGATACTGGAACTCCCTGAGTAACCTTGTGGCTTCACTCTTGAATTCAGTCCGCTCCATTGCCTCCCTGTTGCTGCTTCTCTTCCTCTTCATTATCATCTTCTCACTCCTGGGGATGCAGCTCTTTGGGGGCAAGTTTAACTTCGATGAGATGCAGACCAGGAGGAGTACGTTCGACAACTTCCCCCAGTCCCTCCTCACTGTGTTTCAGGTAAGGGCAAGACTGGTCCCAATAGGGCCAACAGACTGTGTTTACAGGGGGCAAGACAGAGCAGGTTCCCCACCCTTCCCCTGCAGCCTGGCAGCCCCCTAGACCAGACATCAGGATAAAAGCTCCAGGAGCAAGGTGCCATGCTGTGCTGCCAGCACAGGGGTATTCCCTCCCAAAGTGGGGAACCAAAGCTAAAGCCCCTGTGTGTAGCAAGGCCACCAGGTCTTAGCAGGGTAGGACAAGAGAATGACCCTTGCCATGTCCAAGGGCAGCACTGGCATGCCAAAGCCCAACCCTGCAGCTGTCCTCCCCCTGCCAACCCTCACAGTACAAGGGAACAAACATCTGCTCATAGCACCAAAGAAGTAATCAAATGGCCTTAAAGTGGACTGCAGTTTTAGGAGTGATCAACCAAGAGCATCAGGATCATGATTTCACGTGCAAGGTGAAGGGAAGTGACAGGGAGGGATATGCTGAGGGCTGCCTTCAGTGCTATAGGTTGTGCAGCCTCTCTGAAACAGCAGACATGAGGGAGGAAAATGCCTGGGAGAGGTGAGGAGACTTGAACAGAATTGTCTGGGAGAGCTGTTTGACTGCAGCCATCATTGAAGAGGACATCTGGGGTTTTTTCACACTTTGAGCACAAGTCCTCTGCATTTTCCTTGTTTGGGTTTTTAGTTTTCTAGATGGACATAGCCAGTCTCCAACCATCCTGGGGGAGGGATTGTTCTCTAGGATAGTAGATATCTACTTTGTTTTAATGGGGTTTTAAAATTCTCTGTGTGGTCTAACACTGTATCCCTTATTGGTGGGAATGTGTCATTTAGATCCTGACTGGGGAGGACTGGAATTCGGTGATGTATGATGGGATCATGGCTTATGGCGGCCCCTCTTTTCCAGGAATGTTGGTCTGTATTTACTTCATCATCCTCTTCATCTGTGGAAACTGTATCCTTTGATGCTACTCTTTTCTCCAAGTGGGGCTGAATTTAAAGCCAGCCTTTACTACTCTGTTATATCAGAAAAATAATTAATTTCATGCCTTACATTTTTACCTTTTCCCTAGGTCTGAATTTTGGCTTTGCACTGCCAAAAGTAAAACAAGTTTGTTTAATTTTAGCTAGTGCTAAGACTTTAGGCATATAAACAGTTGTAAGAGCCAGCTACATGCCAGTTTCACATGCTGGCTTTTATTTAGTGTCATGTTTAGTGTTTTTATTTTTTATTCCCCTTAATTGTCTCACAGGTTTCTCTTTCTTGCCTTCTCCAGAAACTAGTGTGTACCTACTGTACTTACTGCATATTTTTGCTTCAATTGCCTTTTCAGTAATATATTCCATGTGCTTTCATCCAAGCCTTATGTGGAATAAAAATACATATAATCTACAATATGCTATATACAAATGCTGTAATAGGAGTAACATATGTTTGACATAATTGATTTATGTGAGATCATATATTAATTCATGTGTAAACTAACAGGAACCATGTTCCATTTCAGTTACTGCAATCTGTGTGTTCTTCAAACAGAAAATCGTGCTCTGTTATCTTCCAGCCTCTGCTGGTGTTAAGTAACTTCACTTCTCTCTGGCTTCAAGGTAAAGTGAGGGCACTGTACATATCCCAGGAGGGACAAAGCACATTGCATGTTTAGGTTGTGTCTTTTCACAGGAATTTGCATATAACATGGAGCTATGGTTCTGTTCCATTCTCATTTTGCTCCAAATTTGTTCACGTGTAGTTTCTCTTCCCTAATAAATGTTCCTCCTGTGTCAGAGGTGACATTTCTTTTTGTACTGGTTCTTCTATAAAGCCACCTTGTAGTCTCAGCCCAGCTCTTCTGGCCTTTCCTCATAATTCAGATCTCTCAAACCCTGTTATTTGACATTTCAGTTGACCTACGTGCCCTCTCTTCAAAGTGAGATGGTGCAATTTCACTGATCTGAAGGTCGAGGTAGGCAGTCTGCCTGACAGCTTAAAAAAAGCCACAATTTGGATCTCCTTGTGAACTGCAGAGGAAAATGTGAGCCAGCTCTACATGCTGGCTAACTTTGGAGCCATAAGACCTTGGAGCCCAGGGGAGGGGGTGGCTGTATTTCCAGAGTAAGCCTTGAACTGGGATTTACTTAAAAGTTACCATGGTATAATAAGACCCACTCTCAAGAAATTTATAAAAGAAGCTGATGTTCAGATTTGCAACACAAGATCTGAACACAGATTGGGAAGATAAGAAAACAGTTGTCATTCCTTGCCCTTCAGCTACATGGGCATGACTGGCCATGCATGGACTCTCTGCTAGGAGATGCCAGAGTTATCAGCTCAACCCTTCAGTGTCCAGACTAAATGAATTTCTTTTTGATTGCCTCAGAAATGGTAATGAGAGTGCTATGCTTGTTGTCCATAAAATCCACTCATGTCTGTGAGAATACCTATAAAGAGGTGGTTCAACTCCAGTACATAGGCCAAAACTGGAAAGCCCAGGTGCTTTATGGTATGAGGGTCTTGAATGTAAGAGTGCTTTAAGAAAAGTGACCTAAGCTGTCAAAGATGCAAAGCATGCCGTGCTCCCCTTATCTTCAGTGAGATTTGTTGCACAAAGCGAGACTGTTTTGGGAAACCGGAAACTATAATATAAGTCTGGACTTAGATGTTTTCTATCAGTCATTCTGTTGTGAAATTTTGGAAACCCCACACGTTGTGTTAGCCATTTGGATGGAGGGTGTAGGTTTGTGCATGCTGGATATGCGTATCCTGAACATTTGTGTGAAATGAAAGTTTGGAAAATCCAAGAGATTCGATGACAGGTTGCTAAAAATTTTCAATTAAGAAACCTTTGGTATAATGTTGTTCTGCAGCTTTCAAATCCCGTTTTCTTTAAGTAGCACACAAACAGATATCCTGCTGAATGTATTTTTGGCCATTGCTGTGGACAACCTCGCTGATGCTGAGAGTTTAACATCTGCGCAGAAAGAGGAGGAAGAGGAAAAGGAAAGGAAAAAGCTGGCTAGGTAAATCCATTTGCATACAGCTATCTGCACTCATATGCATGCATTCCTGTAAGTATAATTACACACATTATGCACATATACATGTGCAAGTAAGCATGTGTGTGTATATGTAATATATATGTATAAGTTCTCTGTGGGTGTGTATAGATTAGATATGTGATTAATTGAATTATATATGGAATTATGTATATACAAATTTTTATGTAAAAGAATTCAAACTAAAGGACAAGAAGGCGTCATGAACTAGGAGTGCCCACAGTTGCAACGATGTGGACAGTGGAAAGGAAGTCTGGGTGACTGATGGGTTTTAGGGCATCAGCAGAGAATGTGTGTGAAACGGTGTCAATGTTACAACCCCATTTGAATCTCCCTATTTCCTTCTGGTTGCTTTGGGCCACAAGGCATATTTCCAGACTGTCATTCCCGCAACAAGATTCAGCAGCTTCCTTCTCTTTTGATGCCACATGCTGTTCTTCTCTTGCCAGTTTTTTTAGTGTTTCTGCAAACTCTTAGGAGGCACGAGCTGGATGTAGAGCTTCTCTGTCATTCCAAGCTGCCAACAGCAGGGAAGCCTTTCCTTACTGGTTATTTCTATTCACTGTCTTCCAGGCTGCTTAGAGGGGATCTCTTGTGCAGATCTTTCTGTTTCATCCTGCATGCTAGTCAGGTTTCTCTGGCTCTGGGAGTGCAGTAAGGGGCAAAGCTTTGTAGGCAACCTAGTGGAAGTCCACAGGATATGGGCTGAAAATGGTTCATGCCTTTTGTTACTGGGTGAACAGAGAGATCTCTACTGACAGACCTAGGATACGCATATGCACAAACACACCAGCACATACTTCCTCCACACACACACACACACACACCCCCACCCACATGCAATTAAGAAATCTATAAAATAGAAGCATGCTATACAGAATTAGAGCAGAGTCTCTGCCTTTGCCTGCAGATGAAGACAAGGTGGAGTTGCTGGTATGTAAGCTGGACTCAGAATGGACATGCCAGCTAGCTGATCGTTCTCATGGTGTGTGCTGTACCACATGAAGTTCCTGAAAGGGAAAAAGCTTTTCACCTTTGTAACGCTTTGCTTTTTATCTTGTAAAATTGTTAGGACTGCTAGTCCTGAAAAAAAACAGGAGATAGAAAAAACAGCTGTGGAGGAGGAGACAAAGGAGGAGAAAATTGAACTGAAATCCATCACTGCTGATGGAGAATCCCCACCTGCTACCAAGGTAAGATCTGCTGCCAGCCAGCACTCTCTGTGCAGTGATGGCATGAACAGCTTGGATTTCTGAGGGAATGAAAACCTTCTGCCCTCTCTGATAAAAGCTTTGCTGCTTCTCCTTCCATTTCTGTCAGATCAACGTGGATGATTATCAGCCCAATGAAAATGAAGAAAAGAGCCCATATCCCACAACAGAAGCACCAGGTATATATCTTCCTCCTCTTATCCCTGATTCAACAAAGAGAAGCTCCAGTTGCTAATACACACAAAGCCAAATTGTGGTGGCAGGTATGCTGACCATGTAATGCTTTCAAGACGGGACAGGATGATGTGCTTGCATGTGTTTGCACAGATGTGGACTTGGTCCTTTGCAGTCCCTATACTGATTAGTCATGTTTGATTTGGTTTCATGTAAATATTTCCAAATACAGAGGTTTACAGAGAGCCAAATCAAATCATATACAAATCTCTGTATATGAAAATATACATATGACTTCATTTCCATTCTATTTTTTCAGTACTCAGTGGTCAGGGGAGACTCACAACAGCTACTCATGAAAGTCAAAGTGCTGAATGCCTTTTTACACTTTTTTCTAATGAGAAAAGACAGTGTGACTTATTAACATAATTCTAAAGGCATAAGATCTCAGCCTAGAATTGGAAAAAACAAGCTAGAGCATTAGTTAGGCTAGTTTTCAAGTCACTTGGATCTAATTAACTTCATCCTCAAATACTTAAAAGATAGGTTCTGAGATTTCTTCAACCAACAACAGTTTTTCTTCAGGAGATCCTGAATGGGAAGTGGGGTTGGAGCAGAAGAATTACAAGCTAGTCAGTTCAACTTCCTTTCTTGGAAAAGTGCTGGAACAAATGACTAAACAAACTATATAACTGCAAGATAAGGAGATGACTAGCAGCCAACATAGATTTGCCAAGAACAAATCACGTCAAACCATCCTTATTTTCTTGTAAAAGGGGCTGACAAGCCTTGTACACGGGAGAAAAGAAATAGATGCCGTATTCTTTAGCTTTGCTAAGACTTCTGACTATCTTTTAAAACATTCTCATAAGCTGGCTAGGAAAACATGGTCTAGATGATTGGCAGAGAAATTGGTCAGACCCTTTATCATCATAGAGTCATAAAATGGTTTGGGTTAGAAGGGACCTTAAAGATCATCTAGTTCCAACCTCCCTGCAATGGGCAGGGACACCCTCCACTAGACCAGGTTGCTCAAGTGGCGATGCCCCAAGTAACGCTCTACAATCCATGGGCCTGTCCCAAGTTCAGATCAGTTTATTGTTAATGACCTGAATGATGGAAGAGGAAATACACTTATTTCATTTGCAGATGACATGAAGCTAGGAAGAACAGGGCAGCATTAGAATTCAAAGAACTCTTGAGGAACTAGATAGATGGTCTAAATAAAATTGAAAGTGCCAGGTTCTACACATAGACAGGAATAAGCAACTCACAAATTAAGGATCTTAGGTGACAGCTAGTTAGGTAACAGTCTTTGAGAAAAAAATCTGAATCTTGTGATTCAAAGCTCAACAGATGCCAACAACATTTTGCCGACTTTCAAGAGGCAAGTAAGTAGTGAGGTTTATAAACAACGGAAACCTGAAACTTTAGTCCAGTTATGGGTTTTCTTCTAACTGGCCAGTGAAAGCTAACAAGAGCAAAGCAATTGTTTTATTCTGTTCAGTATCAATAAGATCTCAGCTGGGATATCATGTCTCATTTTGGGTGCTCTGCGTAGGGGAAGTGGGGCTGAATTAGAAAGAGTGTGGAAGAGCATGGTAAAATGCTAGTAGAAAGCAAGAACTAAGATTGAAAGAATTGTGGTCATTTGAGCTTGGAAAGGGAGGAAAACCATCTTCAAATGCATACAAGCCTGTTAAAGATAGGAGGGGAATTATCTCCATTATGAAGAAGTGACAGATTTAAGATTCACACCACGGGAGAATTTTCTAATGGTGACGGTAGAAAAGATCATGAAGATGGTTGTGGAAGCCCAGCATCACTGAATGTTGTTAAAGACAGGTCAGAAAAATATCTACCAGAAAAGGCATAGATACAATAATTAGTTGATCCTGGCTTAGCAGAGTCATGAAACAGAGGATGGACCCTTTGTGATCCTTTCCTGCTCTGCTTTTCTGTGTTTCTATGGTTGTATAACTGGCTGTAATAGGTAATAAACCACATTCTTTTCTATTTCTTGATTCCCAATAAATGTCTCATAATATGTTGATGTGATAGGGTAAAAAAAAAGACACAATAGTTCATTTTAAATAGATGGACAAGCAAAAATGAGAACTGTTCTTGAATTTGATTTTCAGTACAAAAAAATCTCCACATTTGCTGTACTTGTATTCATCCATATTTATAGCCCATTTATCAGCAATAGAGTGTGGTTCCAACACCATGCAATACTGTTTTGAGATTGCCTGAGGCAAATCGCTCTGGCTTTAATCTTCCTAGCACCTTTATAGGCACAGGCATTTACTGGACACACATCCCCACTTGCTAAGGGGTTTGTGGGAGTTTTTAGTCAGGAGCACAAATTAACACAGCTTGATACTTTTTTCTTTCTCAGTTGGCTTGGATTTGCAGACCGTTACATTTTTTTTTGAGTGACGGTACAGTCACCTGTATATCAAATTTAAGCCTACTGATAATAAAATTGTGTTTTAGTTACCTTCTGTGGATAGCTTAGAAATAGTCTGGCATATGAACTATATGGCAAAAACTACATCTACAATTTGTGTCATGGACACTTTATCTGCAGCCATGCATAGGATTAGAGTGCAGAAAATTAAGTAAAAACACTTTTAACTCCTGCCTTGGGGTACCAGTCCCTGGCTTGGCATACTTTTGAACAGAACCTAAAATTTGAATGGATGGTTAGGTTTTCTCCTGACTCCTATTAGAAATGCAAAGGGGCAGCATCTTGGATATTTGCCATTGTACGATACCATTTCTAAACAGGCCTATTCCCTGAACTGTGTATCAGTTCTCTGTGAAGAGTGAAGTTGATCTCTAACAGCTCACAGACCACCTCTTTCAGAGTTCATGGAAGTCAGCTGCTCAGATGCAGTAAAGTTTTGTAAATCCCTTGTTAGACCAGTCATATATTCCATTCTACTGTATAAAGCCCAGAAACACCAAGGCCCTCTCAGAGCTGATGTAGTATGTTATATCTGCCTTGTGTAGTCAGTTTTGGGGAACAAGGCTCGAGGCTTTTCCCAGCATTAGCAAACAGGAATTTCCCAATCCAGTACCCCTGTGGCCGTCTGACCAGTCCAGAATCCTTCTGCTGACTGCTGATCGGTCCATCTGAGGTACAGGAGATGCTGTGAAGCCATATACGGCCCATTTGGGAACACACCTTTTCTTGCTCACCTGCATGTGGATCCATTTCAGTTGTGCTTTGAGTGAAACATTCTAGTGCTTCTTGGATGCAGTCAGCTGGTTCTACTTATTTCCTGTTTATGATTTAAGCTGTTAATAACTGTGACCTTTCCATGGCTGTACCACTCCATCTTCTGAAAACATCCTTCACCCTAACCCAGTGCTCAGAAACAATCTGAAATGGTCACTTCATTTGTTTTCCCTTTACTCTTTCAACCTACCTCACTCAGTCTCCTATTAGTTTCTGCTGCCTCAACCAGTTTTCTCAATAACCTCTTCTGACTCTATTTGCTACACAGTGTTGCTCTTAGCCCCTAGAATATTCTGTGTACTTGCAGCTCATCAGATCACCTATCCTCTTTGTTGGAAGTACAGACTAGTTCTTCCAGAGATTTGTGTACACTAGAAGGATTATTGTGATGATATGTTTATTATAGGGAGACAGGGAGCTAGTCTTGCAGTCTAGTGCAGAAACAGACAAAGAATTTAGAATGTCAGATGAAGGTAAAAGCTTGGAATGATTCATGGGAGCTTGAAGCAAAGCAATGTCCTTACACAAGAGTTCTGGTCTTTGTACAGTAGGGAAAAAAAACCAACAAATCACCTCATCATTTAATTTCCCACTGATGCTGCACTGTAGCCTGTATGTGCTTATGGCTTCATAACCAAAGGACATCACCCTTCTAATGGATCATAAGTCAAGACGACAGTCCCAGATTTTAATTTCCTTGAACTTTAGGAGAGTTCAAACGTGCTGAACTTGGCAACTCTAAGGCATGTTTCTTTACGATTTTGTGGCAAGCTTGACTAGAAGGGTCACTTTTTAAACACAAATATGCCTTAGGTATAGAAAACAGTCAAAGGACAAGTGTTGGATCGTAGCCGATGTGCTGCCCGGCCCATCTGTGAATACGATGTTGATCTTTGCTTCTATGAATGCTGGCAACTGCAACATACTGTTTCTGTATGCAGGTAGATAGCTTAGGTAGTGACCTGAGCTGAGGCTGTCATCATGTTATTCTTTGCGTATTTGGGCCTCAGTGTTTCCTTTCTTCTGTGCCCTAGATCCTACTTTAAATGAAAAATATTTAGAACTTTACTTTTTATCTGTGGCTGGGGAACTGAATATGTTTTCCAGTCTGACGGTATGTGGTTGCCAGAATCACTAATATATTTCTTGCTGTATGGCAGACACAAGAAAAAGAGGAGAGGAACAATTTTCTTTATGGTCTTCATGGGGCTAATTCTTCTGCTAAGAGTCCATTTTCCAGAGTGGTTCCATACCCATTTGAAAGTGTTTTTTTAAGCATTCTTCCAAGTGAAAAACATAATGATCTAATAGTGAAGGCACAGAACAGGGAGTCAGAACACTGGACTTTTTAAGTAAGAGCTCTCAAATATCTTACATGGTCATGAGCATCAGTAATGTGGACTGTTAAATAAGAAAAAGAATTTGTTTACCTTGCTCATTGTCAGCCCAATCTGAAATCCATAGATAAAAGGTACAAGTGCAAAGTATTGTAATACTACATAAATACGAGCATCAACATTAGCATCAATTTTACAAGTACTGTGCACAAAAGTATTTCTAAAATATTGTTTCTTTAACTAATAAAGCCTGTAGAAAGAGTATTATAAAGTAAATTAAACACAAAATTGAGCTGTCAAAAAACAGACCAGCTTAAAAAGTACAAACTCTATGTACAAGCTCAAACATCTATCCAAAAATCTATCAAATGAGTTTGAGCTGAACCCTTGCTACTAGAAGCGTAAAGAAAGAATCCTGTTTGCATGAAAAAATGGCATGCATTGAAAAGACCACATTTCTCCTGTCTCCGACATCTAGATTAGGATCTGTGCTGATTCATCTGTTCGTTCTGATGTGCCCGTTACCCGACCAAGTACAGTACCTGACCCTAAAGGAACAGGCTCTTCCTGGAATTATCTGTCTTTATGGACTCAAAATAAACCTTTTAACTAGGCTTTCCTCTTTTACATTGTCTGGAAGATGAATCAGTTGTATCTAACCTGTCAGGCTCCTTTCTGAAAACATGTCTTGCTGATTAAGTGAGAGGATTGGGATCTTCAAAATAGCAAAATCCTATCATGTCATTTACAAAACAGCACCTGACTTCAGCACATAGAAGAAATCCTTAAAGGTGGAAGGTTCACTTTCACATACTACTTAGTATGCATCTCTGTGGTTTTTTTGCTTGAGGGTGCTCACTGATCTGCAGAGCGCCTGGAGATCTGATCCATAGGTGTCAGGTTCGGGAGTCTCAGCCTTCTTCCTGCCCTTTCAATTTTACCCCCAGTGAATTATGAAAAAGGACAATTTTAAGAATTTCTGATTGGTGTAAGTCAAAGTGCCAAGGCTCCATGTTTGCTCTGAGGCAATACGTGCTCTCATCCAGACACAATCCCAGATGTGCCAGTGGCTCCATGAAAAGCCTTACAAAGTGGAGAAAAACAGATCTTGGTAAACTGGAGGAACATTCTGAAGAAAATAAGATGCGGTTCAGTAAGGATGAGGTCAAAGTGCCACTCTTGGGAATAGTCGGCGGCACAAATGCAAAGGGAAGAGTGAAAGGCTAGACAGCCGTTCTGCATTAAATAATGTGCAAATCAGAAACTGATGGAAAATTAGTGTCAGAGTGTAATGAAAAGAAGTGCCTGTGAGGGACACTGAAACAGGAAGATAGTATACAAGATATAAGAAGTAATTGAGCTCTCCACTGCACCAGTAGAACCTCAGCTGCAGGTTAATCCTGCAGATAATCTGGAGGACAGTAGCAAGAATGATCAGAGACCTAAGAAACACAACACCTCAGGAAAAACTGTTGTTGTTTTGCTGTAAGAACCAGAAATCCTTACAGAGGCATAATATAGGTCCTCAGGCATGTAAAAGCCTTCTGCAAGAGGAAGGGAATTCTCTGTTTTCTGTGTCCATGAAAAATAAGAGAATAGATAATGGATTTAGACCACAGCAAGAAAGATTCAAATCAGTCATTAGAAGAAGTTTTGGGTTTTTTTGCAAAAGGGACGGTGAAGCATCTGAGGAGACTGCTGTGAGGATATTGTAGGGTTTACCAGCATTAATGTTTTTAAAGAGAAGCCAGACCAATGTCTGCCAGGGTGAGCACTGGGCAGCAGATGCTGCCTTGGAGAGAAGTGGACAAAGAACCTCAAGCTTTCGTTACCCTATTTCAATGATTCTTAGTTTTTAGCTGTAGTTATGACAGAGACAAATGTCCCAGCACTCCAGAATGTGTCTTATTTTGCATTAAAAGACAAAAATGCTTCTTGCAGCAGAGGAAGATGAGGAAGAACCTGAGATGCCTGTCGGCCCTCGACCTCGCCCGATGTCTGAGCTGCACCTCAAGGAAAAGGCTGTGCCCATGCCTGATGCCAGTGCTTTTTTCATCTTCAGTCCTAACAACAGGTATTCAAGAGACTGCTTTGCTGGAACAAAGAGACAGAGAGCATGTACTCCTTCCATGCTGGGCCCCAAAGGTTATGTGGTACAGAGCTCCCTTTCAGAAGTTCATATCAGAGATCTCCTTTGACCAGTCTCTTGTTTAAAGGCCTTGACATGAAATCTTCGTGAAAGTAGGGAGCCCCTTGACAATATTCAGTGGGAGTTCCTGAGACCTGCATGGTTGATTGAAGACACAAATCATGAAAGCTTCAGAAATAAGGAACTTGAAGGCATGTCAGTAATTGGAATTCCCCAACATATTTAGGTCCAAATTGTAGACAAGCCATTGTGTAATCAGCCAAGCAGGAGGGTAAGAGCTTCCTGTCCTAATGGCTGCCCAAAATCTACTCTCAGTAGGGACTTCATGTGTCTCTGCTCATTCCTACACGTCAAGAACAAGCATACAAGAAAAGGGAGAAGGAGGGTGGGAGTTCATAGCTCTGAGGGGAGGCTGAGAAGAATAATTCTTCTCTCACACTCTTTCTTTTGGCTCCTGCAATGTGACTTCACATTGTCCCACTTGTCTTTCCAACACAGATGTGTGAATCCACTACTGTGAGTGGAGGGCTGAGCTATGACACAGGGAAATATTTCTTTCCGAGGGTACAGAAAGGAGCTCACTGCCCAGTGGTCTGTACAGTAGTACCATGTATCCCAACATCTTGCCTGGGGACTTGGTCTCCAAACGCAGCCCCAAAGTAAGGCAAGGCTGTAAAAGCACAGCTGAATTCAGAGCCAGTCTTTCCACAGCAGGGCTTGTGCCGCTTCTCCTTGGGTATGTGCACAGGGAGGGACTGATGATGATTGGGACTCATGGACTCTAATGCCAGCTTTGCCACCCACCCACTGTCGCTTGTTGAAGAAGTAAATTAACCTCTGCAATCATCTGTAAAATTGCTGTAATAGTGGTTTGGAGGCTTAACAGCCAAAAGTAGAGCTAAATAGATTAATGAAGTGCCTCTAGAATTATCATAGGACTATTATGAGGTTTAACTCCTCATATCCTGATACCAATGTATGGAAGGTGCTGTAATGGTCTCCAGTAAGCACGTTGCTGTTTGATGGGACACTGCTACTTCCTTACTTGCTAGTTTCCCACTAAGAGCACCAGTTACTTTATATTAGGGTCGTGTTTAGCAGATGCCCTGCATGGCATGGTGCCCTCCCAGAAGCCCTTTGCAAATGTCAGCCTACCCTATATCCATTTGGCCAGATCTGTGCCCTATTAGCAAGGTAGACTCTCCCTAGCTCCTGCTCAGGGACACTCCAGCCCCAGCTAGAAAGACATTGGCCACCTCAAAGCCCATTTCTGCTGCTTTCCCCCCCCTAAATGAAGGGGTAATGGTTCTGTGAATGAAAGCAAGGGATATAATTTCGGGTTGGCAGGTTTCAGACCATGTCTAAATCACAAAAGGCTCTGTCAGGAGGGAGTGACTGTTCTCCATTCAAATGCACCAAGCGTGAGTCCTGCAGGCAGCCAATCATTCTGTGTGCATCACCACATGATGAGGAGAGCCAAGGCTGCCCAGCACCCAGCAGGGCCAAGCACAGCTGCTGGGGCCCATCCTTCTCCCTGCTGCTGGGACAGAGGGAAGCTGCTCTGCAGAACAATCCTCCAGGGGCAGTCCTGCTGGCAAAAGAGGAGGGAAGGATGTTCCCCAGGTCTTTCTGTTCTCTGAGAGATAAAGTTGTGCCTCTCCTTTCTCTTGCAGGTTTCGTGTCCACTGCCATCGAATCGTTAACGATAACATTTTCACCAACCTGATCCTATTTTTCATCTTGCTCAGCAGCATCTCCCTGGCAGCTGAGGACCCCGTCCGACACCTCTCCTTTAGGAACCAAGTATGCTTCCCATCCTCCTTCCCTCACTGTGTATGAAAAGCGTGGTACAAACAGATCATGAGTTGAAGCCAGAAAAGGCAGAAAAGACTGCGTCAGAGGCTTTGGGAGTGACTCTCTCCCCTGATTTGTGCCTTTTGCAGGCTGTGTGTGAAATGGACGGGTTTTGCAGAGAACGTGAGTCAGTGCAGTTCATTTCAGAAGTGTGTGTAGACGAAGGAAAGGCAGGAGGCTGAAGCAAATTTATGGTTCGCTGGGATTAAGGCATTAGAAATGGTCTGCAGCAACATTGATTGGAAAACAGATAATTCTAATTTGGGGGATTTGCAGGTTCCCTTTGGAACATTTGTTCTCCTGCCACATGCTTTCTTTTCAACTAAAAAGCCCAAAGCCTGATTTTCACTTTGTTCACACTGTTGTAAGTCAGTAGTAACATTCTTGAGTTTGATGCCATCACTCTGGGGGAAATTGGTGTCATCAAAGTTAGAATCAGGCAATTTGAATGCAAACTGCAAAGTTATCGTTAAATTGGAGATAATCCTCAGAAAATATGCTGTGCTCCTCTCCTCACCAGCCTGGCAGAAGAAGAGGAAGGCATTCAGCACAGGCATACATTCTCACCTTCTTCCCTGACCCTTCTTACCAGCGTTTTGAAATGTTCAGTGCTCCCTTGCCAGTGGTTGTTTCCATAAATGTGAGGTAATTGTAGAAATCAGAAGAGTCAGCAATCATGTGTGAGAGTTCTGATCTCTCCTGTCTGCAGTGGTATTTTGGTGCCTTTATGCTGGAAGAGCTTGGTAGGCTTAAAGAGCGGGACAATTTTTTGTTGTTGTTGTTCAATAATAAAAACTTAATTTAATGCTCAGTGTTCTACCTCCCTGTGAAATATCCTGTCCTGATCATGCATTTAAACACATATGTGCATGCAGAGAAGGTGTTAATGGAGGTTTATTCCTGAGCTTACCTTAGAGCTACTTTGCTTTTTGTCCTGAAGGAGGGTACTAAATAATACAGTCAAACCTGTGGCAGCAGTGACCCACTTGTACGCAGCTGAGTGTGCCCACCATGTAGGGATAAATGGATGTCAATATGTATTAGTGCTGCAGCAGGATGTCAACTGGCATATGGACTTCTGATATGCCACAGAAGCTGCCGCAGAATCTGTAGCAGAGAAATTTAAATGAGAAAAAAAATACTCAGAGCTGGTTGTCCCGGATAAAAGAGCTGAAGGTTTGGGGCAAAGTGTTGTCTTCTGTATATGAAGCCACTGCTGTGGCATGAAAATCTGTGTTTAATTTTTGCAGGTACAGATGTTTAAAATGTATCATACAAGGGGACACTGACAAGATGTTTGGGTTGCAAATGTGGTCTGCCATTACACTTTGACAGTAGAACAGTAAGATTGTGTCCCGCCCTGTGCCGACACAGAGGCCTGGGAGCAAAAGGAAGAAAGCAAGCTGAAAGCAAACTAACTGCCTCTACCTTCATCCTGGGACAACAAAATCAGGCATTAACCTGTGCACAAGGACTCATGCAGACTAGTGCTGTTGTTGACACAAACCATCCCAGGGCAGGAAGACAGGAACTGAGAGAACATCCTCCAGCATGAGCTAGTGAAGAGGCTTGACACTGCTTCTCTCCTGGTGTGGGCTAGTGGCTGCATCTTTCTTGTGTCACACAGCACTCAGGCAGCAAGTTTTTGGAAGTGTCTCCAAAAGAGCCTTTAAAGCTCAAGCAAGTCCTAAGACTTCATGTGCTCACAACATTCTCCTGTTTGCACCTTGGCAAGGTGCTCATTCATTTTTATATCTTCTAAAGTAAATTCATATTTAGATAATAATAAGTATGCCTGCTGATAAATGGTACTGCCTGCACAGGTGGAGCAGTGATCATTTTCATTAGTCATGATTTCATCTATGAGGGGCGTCTTTACTAGCTGCAGCTTTGGGGCCAGATTCCACCCATATGCTCTAGCTCTTTTGAAGTGCTCTGGTGATGTAAAGCAGCTGCAGAAACAGCTTAATCGTCCACTTTAATCAAGTTTATGGCTGCTTTATGTTGATGGAGTCATGCAAAGCAGCCTGAGGGTACCCATGATTCTGACCCATTGATTATAAAACTATTCCATTGATATAATAACCAAATGTCAGGACCTACAAGGCAGCAATGCAAGGGGACATTTCCAGTAATGTATAAATTAATATAGGATGCAATTGAGATCTGTCCATCCTTGAAATGGCCCTTTTGAATTCTCTTCATTGCAAAAATTTATAGAGCCCAAGACAGCCCTGAAGAAGCAAGAACAACTTGGGTCAAAAATTGAGCAGCGTCCTGAAGAATTTTAAGTTACACAGTAGCAGTGAGTGATACATCCCCGCATTTGACATTCAGTGTCTGCAAATTAGTCCAGATTCGGATCACGCTTAAATAGTGCAATCTAAAATAACGCTGCAGTTCGCAGTAGCTATCCCATTGCCCATGGCATACCAAGCTGTAAGGATGCAGCCACCTGTAAATCTGAGTTAGGGTACGGGCACTGAGATATAGTAAACGCTTGTGGGATGGGAAAGGACAGTTTATTGCCTTAATGTTTATTAGTGCTTTAGCAGTAAAGGTCTGAATTTCACAAATAATCAGCTTTCTACAGCTTCCATATATTGGCCTTTCATTTTAGAACTTGGTTAAGCTAAAACAACAGTAATCCAAGGGCACAATCCTTTTGATTTTCACCGTTTGTAGTGTAGATAACACTAAAATGGCTTGGGATATTGGAATACATTGGAAACAAGAGAGTTCAATTATGGTCCCATTAGTCAATTACCAAGTTCCTATTTGCTTTTGCAGGATGTCAACCAATTGGCGGTGAAAGATGTTTCTGTCATTGATACTTTGAAAATCACTTTACACTTCCATACTTGCTGTTGCCTCCTGTGACACTCTAGGGCCTCGTTTTGTGGCCTGCTATGTATGCCACCAGTATCTCCATCACCAGGTCTAAGTTCATGGGAATAATGAGTGTTTCAACTTGCCTGCTATCCAGGATGCCAATAGAAAGATGTAAGATTTAAGTTAGGCATCATTAGCACATGACCAAATTATGGTTGCAATGCAAGAGCTGGGATTCTGTTCAATTAACAGAGTCTTTGTTATTCATCCTAATTCAGGGCAAATCAGGATAAAGGGAAAAAAGGAGCTAGTGCATGAATTTGCAGTTTGCTTTTCTTCCTTTGCGAGAGGCACAGAACAAATCCGCATGGAAGTCAATAAAAAGGAATCTCATGTTTTCCACTGAGAGATGAGGCATCCTTGTGTTCTCAGTTTGGAAGTCTATTTGGGAAAACCCCTGAATTGTCTGTTCTTTATCAGAAAAAAAAAAAAAAAAGATAATCCAACCACAACAACCAAAAAGTTACTTTGCCTCTAGAGCCCTCATAGGATTGTAACTCAGAAAAGATTTCATGTAATGTGCTTCTTGTCCTCTGTGCAGGACCTTCAATGCATTCAACAGGACGTCGTTACAAAACCATTTCCTATATAGTCCTCCTTGTTCCCTTGTTAAAAGGCATATGTATTTGATTTTGAACTGTGATTTCCCATTCAAGTGATCAGTCACTGATCTACCCTCCCTGCTCCTATTCCCTTTTGTTTTTACAGATTCTCTTTTATTTTGATATAGTTTTTACTGTCATTTTCACCATTGAAATTGCTCTGAAGGTAAAGTGCCCATCTTATCTACCATTACTTGTTCACAAGCTTACTAGTTTTCTGCCACTATCTGTTGCTAACACACACGCCTGTTTGTTCTTGGGTCACGCTCAGTACCACTAACCCAATTGTGCTTATTTTTCAGATCCTAGGCAATGCAGACTATGTCTTCACTAGTATCTTTACATTAGAAATTATTCTTAAGGTAACCAATCTGAGCAATACACTCGTTTTCTCCTTTCTTTCTTTCTTTCTTGCTCTCTATCGCTCTCTTTTTCTTTTGTTCTTTTTTTAACCCCATTATTATCTCTACGCAAAGGATTGTTTATCTTTTGATTTTATCCTTTTGGTAGTTGCTTAAAAAGCTTTCTGTGAGGTTTTGATATTCAAACCTGTAATTCAGGGCAATGAAACGATAATTCTGGTGGGAAATGTAAGAGGGGACCAAGAAAAAAGCCATCACCCCATAAATTTTTCTTTCTACCCTGGCCAGTCTTTCCAAAACAGGATTTTTTTGCTGTGCAAGGAACCCTGAGCAGACACACCTCCTCTTACACATGCTACAACCCAAAGAGAAGGTCTCTTCTGCACAAGTCATGAGGTCAGGCCAGAGAGGGGCCGATGACTTCTGTAAGATTACAAGGTGCACAGTCAAGCAGAAGACAGGGAGCGCAGTGCAGGGGCTCACTTTTTAGTTGTGGAGAGGTAATTGAGAGTGCAAATCACTGTAACACCAAGGACTGTAGCTGCGAATGACAATTACTGCATTGCCTGTTTGAAACATGGCTTCCCGTTTCCCAGGAACATGCTCTATGCCAAGGGAAATGTGCAGAAGAATGGTTTAGCTCAGAAGAAAATAAAAATAGGCTGCCTTGTTCTTAACTCTAATTTTCCCAAATTGGTAGGCTAATAATTTAAATAACAGTAATTGAGCAAAGTTCTGGCTTTCTAAATGCTAGGTTCACTTGGCAGCTTGTTTTTTTTCTCAGCAAGCTAGTTCTAAGTGCTGGCAGGCAGTAGCTTAGAGTTGCTCAAATCTTGCAGCTCAAGACCCTAATAACAGTATCCATGCTGAAGGCTGGCAAGCAAGGGTGGCCCCTGCGTATTTTTGTAGAGAAATGTGCTTTTCGATATGACTTAAAATCATCAAAGCCATGATGTTCTCCAAAGAGATGTACATATTGTGCTTGTGTGCAGTGTGCATCTGTGTTTACACAATAAATCTGAACATGCACGTACCAAATGGCTGATCAAAAAGGCCTGACAAAAAAGAAAAACATCTCATCAGCAACATTTAAAAATAAAACCATAGTTACAGGTACCTGTTTGAACTTTGAATTACTAATTCTGCTCCTAATGAAGTAAATGGTAACATTCCTAATGACTTCAGTGGAAGCAGAACCTAGGCCAACCCATTGGCTTATTGCTCTGTTTTCATCAGGGGAGTATAAGGAATAGTACTTGAGCCTTCCTGATGTCCTTCTATTAACTGCAGTGAATTTATGTCAACACCCCTGGATATTCTCTGGGTTCAAGTGAGAGAGGAGTGCAAGGACTACAGATGTTTAAGAAATTCTTCTGTTCTTATCCTGTCAGTTCCTGCCTCAGAAGTTGCTTGGTTTCTCAGGGCATGTTTCTCTGCTGCCTTGCATTGAGCACTATGTTTTGCACAACAGAAAAGTTAGTGTAAATTGGAAGAAACAAAAGAATAAGTGGCCATAGTACGTTCAAGGCTGTAGAGAAACAAGCTTCATCTGTCCTCATGTTGCTGATGACACCTGCAAGCCTCTCACTGACATGGTGGAGTCTGGTGAATGTTAGCAAGGTGACCACCACTTTGTGTTCTTTTTTTTTTAATTGGCATCCCAAAAGCTTGCTCAAAGCCCCAGATGGAAGGTAGACATACACTCTTTGAAAGTCTCTTCTGAGATAACAAAACCTCTCAACAGCTTGAGAGAAACACAGTTTGTATAGAACTTAAACTCAGCAGAGCGTCCCCTCCTGATTTCAATGGTGCCTCCTTTCTTTCAAGATTGCCATACAAAATCTAACCAGTAAAGGGAATCTTTACCACCTTTGTTATGGCAAGAACCCCTCCTCCCTTCCCCAATTGAATGTGTCTATAAGTATAAATTCTAAGCCAAGACCAGAGTTTATACTTCCTCCCCTTCTAAGATCTGACTGATTGATAGTCAGTTCCCTGATGTCATGGATGTTTGGTGAAAAAAATACTCTGATACACCATGTGCCCTTCCACCCTCCTTTGAATAACGTTGTCATAGGTCGGCATAGCTGGAAACCACTAGCAGATACACTATCCTGAGCTAGTAGCGGGAGCCAGAAAACTCCAGTTTGAGTTTCTAGTTCATACTTCTCAGCTGGGAGTCTGGCTAGAGCTCATCATTGAGGAACAGCCCCATGGTGTCTGCTTCAAGTTACATTAGACATCTAACTTAGATGAGATGCAGAGGACCAAATTTAGGAGCCTGTGTTCCTAACCCAGGTAATGGAGGGAGATTAGCACTTGTGGGGATGGGGTTCCTTCAAAGTAACTACATTAGATTGCTCACCGAGCCTAAGGTAGGTGATACCAATACGTGCATCACCTCACCCTCTTTAACCATTTAGTCACATACTGTAATGAAGCTCAGTCTAAAATTCAAATTCTGAGCTCACAAGTGTTTAGGTCTGACATTGTGGCTGAGGCCTATTTCTGTTTACAGTGTCACTTAATCCAATTCTGGAGCTGTGACATCCTTCCCAACACCAGCAGGTATTCAATACCACTTCATACCCAGAAGGGGTAGAGAGTCCCTTACAAAATATGTAAAATCTTTCCCTTCATCTACTGAGTGATGTTCATAATTACGACCTCCACAAAGAAACCGTTCTGTCTTGAGGAATCTTACCCTGGGCTTTGTGAGGAAAACCAAGGGGAAAATGCAGCTGCTTCTGGAATAAAAATGGAGAAAGCTGGATAGGAGTAGAAAAAGGCATACAGGATTTAGCTGAACAGAAGGACCAAACTGAAGAGAGCAGGAGTTCCTCCTGTTGCTTCAGTTCACCTCTAAACTATCAAATCCCAGAGGGATTCTGCTTTTATTTCATGGAAGGAAGAGAGCTCAACTGTCCACTGCAGGTGATCTAGGCATTGAAAAGCATTACAAAAGACCCCGTTTTATCTTATATTTTTTATTCAATTTTGGTAAAGAGGCCCTTGTATAATACAAGTATCATACAAGTGTTCTCTGCCATTGAAGAAAAAGGGAAAACCATATAACTGCAAAGGGTAATTTTTGCAAGCATTCTGCTGCTTTGCTTATTATAGATTTTATGTACTCTATGCACTCAAAATGCATATTTTCCTTGCTGAACTTAGTATTGACTTTCCCTAATTAGGTCTTTCATAGTTACCTTACTGTCTTCTTCACTCTCTTTTCTTTCGATGGGAATTCAACTTCTCCTTTGGGGTCTGGGGGTAAATTGCCTGCTACGTTAGAAATGCTGCACCTCCCCGTTTATACACTCTGAGCACAACCGGATGGGTTTGGTTTCTGAACAGATGCTAATGGCAAAGTGTGTTTGTGTCTTCATGTGCCTTCCTGCAGATGACCGCATATGGGGCTTTCCTCCATAAGGGCTCCTTCTGCAGAAACTATTTCAACATCTTAGACCTGCTGGTGGTCAGCGTTTCTCTCATCTCTTTTGGGATCCAGTGAGTGAGCTATTTTCAGCTGGCTATTTTTTATGGGATCATAGGGCTGGGTTGGGAAGTGATACCTCAGTCTCATTTTCTTATCTGGGTAAGATTTTTCTCATGAGCCTGGAGGTATTTTTCTCAGATGATTCAAGACCAATAAATTCATCCTCAGGAAAAGAGGTAATAATTGGGGAATGCTGCACTAGTGACCTGAAGTGGGGATCTTCCAGAAAGAGCAAATGACAACAAGAATCTTGGTCCATTGGGAATCATGATACTTAGCTTTGTTCCAAGATCTCTGATTCACTGTATCAGTTCAGGACAGTTAAGTAACTTACTGTTCCCTTCCAGAGTTCTCATAACCTCTTTGGAAAATGGGGTGATAATGTTTTGCTACTTCCTAAAATGCTGTGTGTCATGGTCAATGGAAGACCATCAAGCACCTGAAGAGCTCTGTGAGAATCTGCAGAGTATTGGTGGCAGTGACAGTTGATCCTGCTTCTGTCATGCCACTTTGTGTTGATCGATCTGTTAATTTCCTTAATAAGTTTATAGATTTACTTGATTCTGTGGAACTCTGTGTGTCGGATGGGGAGTTTCCTAAGTAGTATCACATTTGATAATTAATAAGCTCCCAATTGTTACTTTTACAGGTTAGCAGCTCATGTATGTTGTTCCAGAGCTAAGTCAAGCAGAAGGGTTTGTCACGTCCATTGGCCTTTCAGTCAAGGTCTTAAGAATGGCACAGTGCTTGCTTTGACCTGCTGTTTCTTTCTTACAAACCTAACTAGACTCTTAATATGTTAGCAAAAAAAAAAAAAAAGTTCCCAAAATCAGTAGGAAGCCCTAATGTCATATGGCAAAGAGAAGATTCTCAGGCAGGATTTTAATCTTAGAAGATGCAGCGAGCTCTGTTGTAGTAGATATTTGTGTTCAGTACATAAAACTAAGTACATAAGTCATCCTAATCAATTCAGTGGGAGTTTCCACATCCTTAAATTTATGTACACACTTAATTGATTTGCAGAATCAGAGGCCAAACACATTGCAGGATCAAAATTGAGGTGGACTGTATACCTCTAATGCTGGAGTCACCTGGAGTTTCCACTCTTCTATGAATATTTCAGTGAAGTGCTTCTTTGAGCCTTATCTGAAAATGTCTTGTGATGACTACATCTTGGCACAATTTCAATTAGATACCTACAGAGTATTTGGCAGCTTGCCCTGCTTAAAAATATACCCTGCCCATGTTCCATTCCCTTCATTAATACAGCAGAGATGGTCAAAGCCCAGAGAATGTACACTGAGCCTGCTCAGAGCAGGAGGTAAGACCTGTGAAGATAACATCAGAGTGTAGTTTCCTTCTATCTGAAGTGCCATGGCAAGTTGTTTCTTTAACTATCCTAAGCAGTCTAAGACTACGTAGGATTTCAAACAAGAAAGAGTAGATGAAATGCATCTGCTCTTGCACACACCCTATATTGCTGTATTTCTCAAACCTTCCAATATTTTCTTTCAGGTCCAGTGCCATCAATGTGGTGAAGATCCTACGTGTTCTGCGAGTGCTTAGACCGCTGAGGGCCATCAACAGAGCCAAAGGACTAAAGGTCAGAAGAGTCCCAATGCATTCTGTAAACTATAAATTCAAGTTATTTCAAGGTACAAGGGCTTTTGCAATGGTTCAAGTAATGTTTCATCAGAATCACAGAATGGTTGAGGTTAGAAGGGACCTCTGGATGTCTTGTCCAACAAGCAGGACCACCAAAACCACGTTCCCCTGGACCATGCCCAGATGGCTTTTAAATATCTCTAAGGAGAAAAACACCACAACTTCTCTGGGCAACCTGTTCTAATTGTCAGTCACCCTCCCAGTAAAAAAGTGTTTCCCAATGTTCAGATGAACCTGCTGCGTTTCAATTTGTGCCCATTGCCTCTTGTCCTGTCAGTGGGCACCACTGAAAATAGCCTGGCTCTGTCTTCTTTGCACCCTCCCTTTATTTACATACATTGACAAGATTCCATCGAGCCTTCTCTTCTCTAGAATAAACAGTCCCAGCTCTCTCAGTCTTACCTCATGGGAGGAATGCTCCAGTCTATTATCATCTTTGTGGCCCTTAAGTTGACTTCTTCCAGTACATCCACGGCTCTCTTGTACTGAGGAGCCCAGAACTGGACACAGTACTCCAGATATGGCCTCACCGGTGCTGAGTAGAGGGGATCATCTCTCTCAACCTGCTGGAAGCACTTTGCCTAATGCAGCCCAGAATACCATTTGCTGCCTTTGCAGCAAGGGCTCAAATTCAACTTGGTGTCAGCCAGGATCCCCAGGTCCTTTTCTGCCAAGCTGCTTTCCAGATGGGTAGCCCAGCATCACCACTAAGGTTAAATGATGGAGTTAATGATGTAGTTCGCTAGGGTTACAGATGGGTTCATAGGACTTTTTTAAAATAGCCTTGCTGTATTAGATACATTCCTTCCTGCGGACTGGTGGGTGTCCAACTATGTAAGTTAATGTTGCTCGAAGATTTAGAGAGCTGAGCTCTGGTATTTTCCTATCCCTTTCTGTGTGCTTCTAAAAGTACAGTGAGGAATGTAACAAGTTGATCTTCACTCCCCTTTCCTGAGACATTACTTGATGGCTGATAGTTAAATGAAACTCTTTTATTTGTATTTTTAGTCTTGGGCTTCTCCCTGAGGCAGAGCAGCTTAGAACAACCCTGCAAGTTACTTTTGTTCCTATCTTCCATTTGCAGCATGTGGTCCAGTGTGTGTTTGTCGCCATCCGAACCATCGGAAACATTGTGATTGTCACCACTTTGCTGCAGTTCATGTTTGCCTGCATTGGAGTTCAGTTGTTTAAGGTAAAACCATTGGGCCCATTCATTCATCCATTACACTGAACTGTTTTCAGGGGTGGGAAGAAAAATAGCTTGAAGAAGGGGAAATGGAGTCTTCTGTGTGAGAGGCAAAACGTTTGGGGCACTGCCAGTGTTACCTGGGCTCCTGTTACCAGCAGTTCCCCAACACTGGACACAGGCATGTTCAAAACTCCTGCCCTTCATCTGTAATCATAAGAAATCATCAGTAACATCAGTAACCCCCTTCTTCCCTACATAGCCTGTGGCATGACTTAGTGCCAGGGAAGTGAAGGGGGCTGTTCTAAAGGATTGGTACTTGCAGGCTGTCTGCCCCTCATCTTGTAGAGGAAGAGGCAGGCTGGATAATCATGGGAGGTTATTCATTCACTTCTTTATGTCTGCTTTTATTTCTTTGCCCTTCACCACCCTTTTGACAACTAGTATTCTGAAGCACTCACTGGTCATGCACCTGAGGACATACACATAAAAGTACTGTGCAAGCAGAGGAAAGCCTGTGTTCTGAACTACCCAGACGCGGGCAACTCTCGATCCAGTTTGCTCACATTTACCTGCAAAAGAGCCTGTAAACATACTCACAGTTGGATAAGCAAGTAGTAAATGCCCTCTCCTTGCTACATGATCTGCCCTAACCCTTGCACTGTCAGGAAAGGAAACGTCATTCCTCTTTCTTCCTTTTCAAGGGCAAGCTGTACAGCTGCACGGATAGCTCCAAGCAGACGGCAGCAGAATGCAGGTGAGTCTGACCTTTCCCAGGTCAGGGAAAAGGCCTCTCAGGGCCGTGTACTGGAAGAACAGTTCTGTTATGTTCTCTCTCTGCTCCCCGTTCACAGAGGATACTACATTACATACAAGGATGGTGAGGTTAACCAGCCGATGATACAGCCCCGAAGCTGGGAGAACAGCAAGTTTGACTTTGACAACGTCTTAACTGCCATGATGGCCCTCTTCACTGTCTCAACCTTTGAGGGCTGGCCAGAGTGAGTGCTGCTTGGGCCGGTGCAACACTAGCAACGTCCTCGTTCATTTCAAAAGAGAAAATTCAAATGCAGAGCATAGTCTTTCCCATTCTAAGTATTTAAATAAGTCTAAAGCGTTAAATGCAGCAATAGTAGCAGCAGTCATTGTAGTATTACGTACTTTGTAGACTCCTCAGGGCCTGCAGGAATTGCTGTTCCTGTACCTGTAAACAGTGCACAGCACCGTGGCTAGCTCTTAAAAAGTCATTGCTAAGTGTTAGCAATATTTGTAACAAATATCACATATATAAACAGGTATAAAATGCCTGTCTGGCACTTACCCATATTGCTAGCTGTTGCAAATTTCCCAATGGAGCCAGCAGGGCAATATGGAGCACAGCAGTGCTATCTCTGCAGTATGGGCAGACATGGGATGTCTTACCAGGCTGTGCTGCCTGTGCCACGAGGCCCAAGGTCTCTCACAGCTCCACTCTGGCAGAGTGACATGGGCATGCAGAGGATCACAGGGTTCATCCTGAACTGTGTCATGAGGTGATGCCAACAGCAGTGTTAACATGTGTTAAAAGTGCTGAGATGCCCTTTTCTCATGAAACTCCATTCCAAACAACACAGACTCTCCTGTCTTGTGCTAACTAAAGGGCATGCTTTTGTTTTAAATTTTAATTGTCCGATTGTGAAAACATTTCACCCCTGAACGCATTCAAATGTGTAGTTAGTAAGAGACAGGTCTTCCTTTTTTGCAAGAATTTACACTCAGATCAATGCAAGTCTGCGCATCTGTGAGTGAAGTAATTTTGATAAGAGTAGAAGAAAATCAGAAAGTTAAAATTTATAACATCACCTATAAGGCCTCAAGGCAGTTGCAGATTTTCTCTGCATTGGGCTCCTGTTTGCTTTCAGGTTGCTGTATAGGTCCATTGATTCCCACATGGAGGATGTGGGACCCATCTATAATCACAGGGTTGAGATCTCCATCTTCTTTATTATCTACATCATCATCATTGCTTTCTTCATGATGAACATCTTCGTTGGTTTCGTCATCGTCACATTTCAGGAACAAGGAGAACAAGAGTACAAGAACTGTGAGCTGGACAAAAACCAGGTAATTTACAACAACTTGTTGCCACTGAAGAGAGAAAATACATTGAGAATAAGCATATAAGAGAGAAATACATACAGAGAGGAAGATGTGAAGATTGCCAACAAGACAAAATACTAAACTGGCTTCACTACCATCTTTCAGAAGTCAGTTTAAAAAAATCTTGCTGTAAGATTTGCTCAATGGAAAACATTTACTTGAAAAAGTCTACTGTACCATTTGGTTCACTGAGATTAGATGAGCATGACATTTTCTGGCCAAAGTAAATGCATATGGAACTCTTCAACAAGTAGAATACACGCATTCAGTCTAAGACCTAAGAGAAATTCCTCTACCAAGCATTTTCATTTCAGTAAAAAACTTGAAACACATGTTTTTATTATATTTGGAGGTAGCTGACCAAGCCTGTATTTTGGTTTTGATTTTTAAATCTATCCTGTCTCTTTCCTAGCGCCAGTGTGTGGAATACGCCCTGAAAGCCCGGCCGCTGCGGAGATACATACCTAAAAACCAGTACCAGTACAAAGTTTGGTATGTGGTCAACTCCACCTATTTTGAATACCTGATGTTCGTTCTGATCCTACTGAACACCATCTGCCTGGCCATGCAAGTAAGTAAGCAAGCAGAAAACCTTGCAGGTGATGAATTATTAGACTTTGTTGGGGAAAATGTAGAAATGGCTAAAGTTGAGACCTACTTTCACCTTCACACCAGGTATTGAGCGACAGGGGAAGGGACATGATAAAAAACATTGTACCATGTTCATGCTTGATGACATTTAGTTAAAATGAGGAATCTGCCTCTCCTCCTCGTCCTGAAAATCTGACACTTTCAACAATTTTGTTTTAACTACTTAAAAACAAAAAATGAAAAAAAAAAAGCAACAGTTACATCACAGACCAGTTCAGTGGCCACAAGTGACATCTCAATTCTGACTTGTCTTCTGTGAAATGTAGGAATAATCCCAGAACTGCTGCTCACCTGAGATCTGAATTTTAAATTTTGGGCCTTTCTGTGTTAAAAAGTAGAGACAAATATTTTGGCAAACAAGGCAATCAAGGAAAATGGGGATAGATGGTAGGAAGGCCCAAGTATCTCCTTTATTCTGTGTTAAGAACCATAGAAACTGTCTAGAAAGAAAATCTCGAGGCTGCATTGTCTATCTCATCACCTGAAGTTTGGAGCAGCTGCACCTAAACCATTTCTTGATAAGTGTTTGTCTAACTTGGTTCACTACTGATGCTACTGATTGCCTTACTACCCACTATGCTGTGCATTCATTTTCCTTACTGTGCAAAGGTTTTCCAAATATCTAACGTGAATCCACCAAAGAAACATTTGCAGATGGATCTACAAAAATAACAAATAGAGGAGGTAAATTAACATGTGCAGGTGGAACAACAGCAGAGGGGAAGGAACCAAAAACTTTACTAAGTAGCCAACTTACAAAAAAAGAAGTTTTACGTTCCTTTTAGTCAGAAATGGGCCCTCATACACACAAACTGTTCTGTACGTTTCCACAGGTCTGTACTTTCCTGGTTTGTTCGTCGCAGTCTCTGCCCAAGGCCTCCCTCACCTCACTTTCCTTTCCAGTCAGTCCCAAACTCCACCAGCTAACCCTACCTCTGCACTCCCAGTTTTGTTGGGCACTCAAGCCCCATTCTCTTCTACACTCTGTCTGCTTAAGAGCTAGTTTGCCCATCACTCTCCTCCCTGAAACACATCCCTCCTCCTCAGCCAGTCAGTCTCTGAACTCCCCCCCCCTGTTTTGTGGCCCAGAAAGTCCAGATCCCCACTCCTCAACCAGCCCTCTTTTCCTCACTACACAGACTCCCAGTAGTCGTTACCTCTTCAGGGACTTCCTTTTTGGTCTCTCTACCTTTTCCATTTGATTGTCTGCTGAACTTAGTTCCCTTCTCTAGTTTGTCCCTTATTGTGAGTCCAACTGCCCATGCACTCCTACACCAACTTCCATTTTGACCTTTGCATCCCACCACTACATTTTCCACTGAATTGATCCCAGTCTGCCCCAATCCTAGCCTCCCCTCATAATTAGCCTCAGTTTTCTATTACTCGCTAACAGTCTAAGTCTATATTCACAGTCAGTTTTAAATTTATTTTCTCTCACTGAGGCTTCCAGTCCAATCTCACCAGATTTCTTGACTCCCCTAATTTTTCTTCCTCTGGTCTAGCTCTTTCCTGTCCCCATAGAAAAGGCTTCCTCTGCTGCCTTGCATCAAGCACCAACAAAGGAGTGAGGCAACATGAGCACAAGAGCGTGCTCTGCTCTCGGCTGAAGTATCTACTGCCCTGCTGTCATGTAGCAGTAGAGAGGGACTATTGTGTTCACTCTGAAGCATGCTCAATTGCTGTAAAAATGGTGCACACCCACAGCAGGTAGATCCAGAAGCCATGCGATGTTTGTGAGCCCAAGGGCAGGATAGCATCACTGGAGATTCTAGGAAGTCTATGTCTATATCGAGAAAAGTACAGTTTTTCAAAGGCTCTGTGGCCAGATTTGGGTCAAACAACGTAAGAGACAAAAAAACACAAAAGCCACATTCCAGTAAAATTCCAAGTTTTTAAGCACAGTCTTGTAGTCTGTACTAGAGTCTTTCAAGGAAAATATTACAAGAAATTTTGAAAACACTCCAACGATACATGTTTCCCTGCCCTGCTTTCAGCTGCAGCTGAATTGTTTTAACTGGAACTCCTTTAAATAAATCACCCTGAGCCAATGCAGAACATGGAAATTCACCTCAGCTGGGTAAAGTTTATCTATGTTAAGCAACTACAAATGGGGTCTTCTAATAAGAACTGGAAGATGACTATAGAATAAGGCAATGCAATCAGTTTCAAGTATAATGACCTGGAAATAGGGCTATGAAGAGTGAGGTGGCAACATTTGCAGAAGACATTATTTGAATTAATCAATAGAAGACAGAGAGTAACTTCATAAGATCTTAATAAAGTTAAGTGAATGGGCAGCATGATTGCAAATTTAATTCAGAGTTGACAAATGCAAGATAATGCATATTGGAAAGATAAGATTTGAGCTGCTCATGTTCTTTGCAGAATTGTGAATTAAGTGTAATTACTTGGGGGATGGCTTGGTATCATTATGAACAGCTCAATGAAACCCCTGTTCACTGTGCAGTAGCAATCAAAAAAAAAAGTAATCCAAGTGTTATGGGAGGATGAGATAAGAAACACAATCGGAGACTGTCTTGTACCATTATGCAAATTTATAATGAGCCCTCAACTGGAATGATAAGTGTGATTTTGGTAAACTCCCCTCACAAAGATTTTTTTAAAAAGATAGAAGATCCAGAGCCAGATGGCAAAAATGGCTAGAGGTATGGAAATACTTATGTATGGAGGGAGATGGGAATTCAAAATTGAAAAAATGAAGCATGCTGGGATCTTCTTTAGAGAACCTCAACACGGAAGGAGATCAGGAGGGGCCCTGTGGATTCCTAACTAGCTGATATTCCCAGTTCCTCACGCTGCTGCCGGGACACTATTTTTCAGCACTACGGTCAGAGCTGCATGTTCAAGGAAGCCATGAATATCCTCAACATGCTCTTCACTGGCCTCTTCACTGTTGAGATGGTCTTGAAATTAATCGCCTTCAAACCCAAGGTAGGTGCTATAGGAGTAGAGTTTCCTGGCCTCTGTGTGTGTGTGCATGTGTGCGGGGCAGCTGTGAGGAGAAGGAGGAGGTGAAAATTTCTCATCTATTACCCCACCAATAACTGAGCTGGACAGTTGCTCTCTGGATTGGAGTCTCACATATATTTAATAACTTTTTTCACTGGAGAGTAGACACACACACAAAAAAAAAAAAAGAGAAAAGCAATACCTGCTAATAGAGAAGGTTCCTAGTTCTCTGTTTGAATTATGTTAGAACAGTGACACTATGTTAAGGCTATAATATGTTTTCCATTCTGAGTGTTATTCTAATGCTCTCTCTGACTTTCCTTAAATAAATTATAAATAGCATCCCATAATTAGTCTCCTGGCCCAAGTGAGGTTAATCAAGCATGACTCATTTTGAGTTTTGAGCTTTGGAAAAATGTTTCTTCTGGGATGGCTACATCTTAATGATAGTTTGGATTGCTTTAGTTTTGAATTTAAGACTTCATTGATAGTATTCAGTAGCCCAGCAAGTCCTGTCTGAAACTATTGTCCTGTCTGTTGGGCCGTGGCATTCTGCTGCTATAGCTGCAACATGGGGTATGATTATAACCTACAAGCTCTTCCAACTAAGTTGGCACAGCTTCTGCAGGACAAGGACAAAGATTCTGACTTCACATAATTTAAGATTGCACAAGGCTTTCTTCTTTGGGGATTAAATTCAGTGGTGTGTCATAAGGAGTGGAATCTAGATACTTAAACACAGATACCTCACGCCATTTTGTATTTTCAATGATACCTTGACACATGGGGTTGTATCTTGAGGGATACCTTGATATGTTGGAGTTGGCAAATACTATCTGAAGCATCAGTTATGACATTGGTAAAGATGAAAACAGTCATGTCTGACAGTCATGCTTGTCCTTCATGTTAAGCATTTAGGAGATCACTGAAGTTGAGCTCCTCCCAGCTCTAAACTAACGTCTTCCTCATCCGCAGCTCAGAAACTTTTTCTTCTTAGCTCTGTGTTGACTGTACTCCCATTCAGCCCCGCTCCTTCTTCCATACTTTCTAGGACTTCTTCTTAGAAAAGTCACAATTTTATTTCTTTCCTGAACCCAGTATCACTGTCCTTTCTCAGATGTAGTTCTCTTGAAAGTTAGGATCATCTTGTGCAGTCCTGGTGAAGGACTGATTTTTAATTTCTTTTTGTGAGTTCTCAAACACTGTCTTGGGAAATCTAAAAGTATCATCATCTGTTTCAGAAGGGGTTGTAGTTTTCAGAAGGGATCCACCTTTCACTTAAGATTTTGCCGTGTCTATTAGCAAGCAAATTTTCTGGCACCTTGTAAAAATACTATCTGCAGTTAATGTACCCAGAAATGTATCTCACAGACTTTGTAATGTTCTTATTTCATGGTTCTACTTACAGGGAATTTTTAACTTTGAGAAAGGTGAGATTCTCAGCAGAATTTGTTTTGAGCATTTAGGGGAAAAGTTCGACCAGTTCAAATACTGAGCTCTGTACATATACAAGGAAGGCTTTAGCTGACGTGGTTGCCTCTAACAGTAAGGAATGGGACTTGATGATACTGGAGGTCCTTTCTACTTCCTGTGTCTTACTTTCCTGTGTTCAATCTCCTTTTCAACTGTTGCTGCACAGCAAAGCGTTAAACAAAATCAACTAAGGGTAAACATGCATCCTTCAGTTAGCAAAGCATTGGAACAGATTGCCTAAAGAGACTGTGGAATCTCCATAATTTCAGGTTTTAAGTTAGGGGAACCTTTCATTAGAAACAGTTCAGGAATGTATGATCTGCCTTGGGACAGGGGAATGGACTAGACCATCTCATCAAGTCCCTCTCAGCCCAATTTTCCATGATTCTGTAATTCCCAAACTAAATCCCCAGTTACTACACTACAGTAAAAGTGAGAATATAAATTAAATTTTCCTTGTGACCAGAATAGTAAAGTGTTAATGAAGTCTTCTCAACTAAGGATCAGACAACAACCTCAGGCTGAAAGAATAGCCCACAGAAAAAACAAATCTGTTTCAAATCCTAGTCTGGCCTGTATGCAAAAAATAGTATTAACTCTTAAACTGCTATTTTAATTAATTAATTCCAGAAAATAAATATTTTAAAAAATGGAACCACAGGATTTACAGGGAATGAACTTCTGAAAACAACTAATACAGCAAAAAGACTGTAACCAGCAACAACTGGATTATGTTGAGTACAAGTTCAGTGACTCAAGATTGGAAACATCAAAATGCCATGTCTAACTTGCCATTGTCTGTTCAGTACCATTTGGATTGATGTGGACCAACATTGGGGGACACAATCTGCTTCTCTTTAGGTTGCACCTTTGGGATTGAAGCTGAATTTGCCTAGAATATGTTCTGACATGGGAGTCTTCCAGCATGGAGCAAGTTGTTACTTCAGCCCTCTGCGTGGCCAGAACTTGTGTCCTCCTATCACACAATGCAAATCATACATTTGCAGATGGACCTTGTCCCCAGGAACACCAGCTAAAATGTCCAAAAAGATGTCATGTCACCTAGGTGAACATCACTACAGCTCAGTCATTGTTCTCTCCCCTCTAACCAATCAAGTCACCCAAACAAAGAAATGAGATGCTAAGTGATATTAGTGTTTCCCAGATATGAAATGGCAAGCTGAGATCTCTGCTGAAGACAAATTTGGCTGCTATTTCCAGAGCAATAAACCACAAACCAGCCTTTGTTTAAGCTGTTTCTCTCATTTTGAATTTGTGCCCAAACATCACCCTTTTTTATCTAAAGAGTGCCCTAAAATGAGGGAGCTGTAAGCTGACAACAAGTAAGCAGGAAACTTGGGTAGTTGAAGGTGTTGTGTCCTCACCTTAGTCACAAGCCCCAGGAGAATGTGGCAGAACAGAACTGAGCACAGAACTGAAGCTGGTAAAATTTGCTCTGTATTCTCCAGCTTTCCGGGTGCTGCAGCTAACCTCCAGCTACAGCAAGCAGCGTAGTATCTGACTTGTAACTCTGAAGCACCCACCACAGAGCTCTTCCTTACACAGTCACTTCCTAAAGGCACCTTGGAATGAACGGTCTGCAGCAGCAACAGAGGATCACAGTTTTCCCCATCTGTGCAAGGTAGAACAAGCTGCTGTTTATTCATACCTTTACCAGAGAGATTTGCTAAGGGAACTGGGACAGATCTCTGAGGTACTCAGAGCTGCTCTTGCCCTAGCTTCTTACAGAAGTCACCGCAGGAATGTGCGCATGCAGAACAGCTTTAAGGGAAGCCTGGTGTTCCTAATACACAGAGTTCCTACTGCTGGATGTGGTGTGGCAATTGCTGTTATATTAAGTAATATAATGCATTACAATGCTACCTGTGTATTGTATGTGTAACAAGAGAAAAGGTGGCAGTCTCTAACTGAAAAGATTTTTTACTGTATCCAGTTTTTATTTCTTCTCTCCTATTCTGTGAGGAGATGTGTCCTTCTTATTTACTACCTTTGATAGTAAAGGTAGAAAAAGCAAACGCAGCCAGTTGCACAGACATTAAGTAGGATCACATGTGTGCCTGACTGCAAGGAATCGACATGGATAATCCAGCCCTGAAACCAGTTCTTGTGGTAAGAGCAAGGGTTTACTCATTGAAAGGCCAGCTGTAGGAATAAGGAGCCAAGTCTAAGTCAGGGCTCATCTCCTAACACGTACAGAAAGTATGTGAAGGGGGTAGAAAGACAAGGTTTCCTAACTAAACATACTGTTACTGTTGAGATTGGTTGCTCTAGTCAGCAAGTCCCTTTGATACCTGTCCCTTTTATTGACCGTCTTCCACGAACAGAGTTTTGCTTTGTTTAGTCTCCAGGGAGGCTACAGAGAAGAGAGGTGTGTGAGCTGGAGCAGCTGCTGCTGGTATAGATAGTGCGTGCCAGGCAGGGACAAGGCCAGCCTCTGACAGCCCCCGTGTTTCTGTGTGGCACATTTTCAGGAGGACAGGATCAGTTCTCCCAGGTTTTTTGCAGGATAAACAGCTTATCTGTGTCCAATGCAGTCTTGACAGGGGGGTGTACTAACAATAAGCAAGAGAGATTTTGGATGATTAGGGCTGCTGATAAAGAAAACATCCACTACATGCCCTGCATCTCCTTACAGAGTATTAATGTGCTGCTCTGAAGCAAAACTCCCAAATGGGCCCGAGTGTGTGTCTTGGCTGACGCTCATATACTGATTCAAGACTGGTTACTTCAAAGAGACAGACAGTCTGAAAGTAATGCTATTGAGTCAAGGCCTTTTGCTGCTTTGTTTTTCTAATTTTATAAATTCTCCAGCCAGTCTGGTGAGCTATTTTCCAGTTCCTGCATGGAGCAAGCTGCTGCTCGCTCCTGCTTTTTCCAGAGAAAACTACTAAAGGGAATGAAGAGGTGCTGTGCTCTCTGGGGTGCTCACAGCTACCACTGTCCAGCTTCTTAAAGAAGAAATCCCCACAAGCACCAGTCCATGAAGGACCAGCTGCTCTACAAAACCTGCCTAGGGTTTATCTTTTCAACTGAAGGACAACAACTTAAAATTCCTATTCATATGGAGCTGCGCCATCTGTCAACGTACATGCTAATATCTGGGTGGATATTCCTCCAGGAGTTTGGGATTTTTCCAGTGCGCTAGAATGGGCTGTTTTACCGATGAACATCTACTTTTTCTTTCAGGAAACATTGCAGCTATCCTCTTATTTGCTAGGGCAGGACTAGTAATCCAAGAGCTATGAATTTTCTACCCCATCCCTGTCATCTCAAAGTAGGCAAGACATATCAGTGGAATGTCTCCCATGCATAAAGTAAAGCACGTGTTCATATACTTTGTCAAACCCAAGTCTGTGTGTGGAAAGGGAATCTTGGGGATTTCCTTTGTGGAATTATGACTATCAGAGAGACTACAGATCACAAGTTTATTCCATTTACCAGACACTGTCAGCACCTTCCTTCCCTGGGTGTTTATGGGTGTTACTTGTAAAGCAGCCTGTAACAACGCCATCTGTCCTGCCTCGGATAGTTGGTTCAGTCCCTCATTTATCACTGCTACTTTACTCTGAATTCTTGCCATTCTTTAATGTCATTTTCATGTAGCAGAGTTCAGACTTCTGTACACTGTTTCAAATAAGTTTCACATTCAGTACAAGGCATGTAATCCCATTTGATCTCTGGAAGAGCTATGACCCTCTGAGTAGCGGAAGTCATGAGTCGCCCATGGTTATTTCTTAGTCTGCATTTATTGATGGATCTTTGTGTCTTTAGTGTTTCCTTCTCCCCGGTGTATTTGTCCTTCTTTATTCCTCTTTAACTCCTCTCATTCAGCATGTATCATGCATTTGATGCACTGAGATCTCTTCTCAAACCAGCAAAATTACATCTGTTTTTCTTCCCTTTTTACTACCCCATTTCTAGTACATTTATGCCTATAAACAAATCTTTGCGCAGTCTTTCCTAAACTTATGCTGGCTGCTTCATACTACTTGCATTCTTCTTTCTAACCATAACCTGTCACTTCTTGGTCAGGACAGAGGCTTCAGGATTTTCACAAACAACTGAAATTTATATCCAATCTATCCCCTTGTGCTACAGAAACAAGGTTGGTTAATTTTGGAAATCTAATGCTTTTAGTACTTCTTCATTCTAGTACCTTTAGACATACCCATATATCTTAGGATGCTGCCCTGGCATTGTTCATTGCAGTGTTTTACTTCTCCAGCTTATATGGAGGAAGCAAAGTAAAGACATTCTGCACTGATACACAAAAATGTCAGGAAAACTCTTCACAATTGAGTGATCTTTTGCCCAGCACTGAAAAACACTTCAGGTCCATCCAACAGACATAGGAATCACATTTAGTTGAAAATCATGTGGTCTGGGATGAGGTATGGTGGTATAAATGAGTAGTTTAGGTGATGTAAAATGTACATGAGCCCATGGTGCAGGCAGCTGCCTCCCTCTCATGGAGTTCACACAATTCTTGTTGTCAAACGGCTTTAACCTTGCAGATTTTCTCTGCTGGTTTTGGCAGGTTCTTAACCCAACTAGTCATCTAACTGTTTGCTCTCTTCGGTTTCGGTGTTATCCTTTCTGTTTTGGAGGGACAACATCTAGATGTGGAGCATTTGCTAGCTGAGTCATCTAGCCAGTGCAATAGGAAGGACAGGCTCCAATCACCACCCTGCCTTTGGCTGGAACAAGTGTTTTAAAAGGCAAAAGGAGGGGTGAGAAAGATAAAGTGTCTCAGGATCCATAGGTGGGGAAAAAAAAAATACCTCTATTCAACAAAAAGGAAGAGCAAGCTCTGCTTGATGTTGGGTAAGAAACAGTGAGCATGGAGAGCACTAGAAATAGTCAGGTAAGAAAGTGTGTGAAGAGAGGAAAGTGAGAGAACTAAAGAAACAGGAAGGACCGTGTCTTGGGGGGAAAGGAGAGAGAAACCAAACCTGGCGGGGAGGAAAAGCCATACGTAGATAATGGATAGTGCAAACCAAATATCCTTAAAGGCAGAAAGGAAAAAAATAAACTGAAGACCCTGAAAGAGGAACGCATTAATAAAATGGAGAAATAAATGACTGGACAAAAAATGATGCAAGGAAAAGAAAAACAGAAACAGGGCTGAAAGGAAAAGTAAACATGGAAAGGGATTTTTAGAAAATTAAAAACTGAATTAAGCCCCATAGCTTTTAGGCTAATGAACATCTTTTTGTACTTCTACATTTTATTGAAGTTCCCTGGCAGATGTCCCAGGTCTCCATGTTCAAAAGCATCAATATCTCAGCCACAGAGCCTCCCAGTCTATTGTCTCATCAAAATAATTCACAGTAAAATTTGGGCAAAATATATTTCCCTACTTCTGTGTATTAATCTCAGCCCTGTTGCAAAATGCACCAGCGTGTCACCCCAGAAATACTTTCCTTTTCCACCCTAATTTTTTTTTCTGAGTGAAGTCTGAATGTATTGTATATTCCTCTGGATCTTTTGTACAGCCAGTAGCCCAGTAGGGATGAAACTAAGGTGCTCAAAGAAGCCCAGCAGCCATATGACCAGAAATCCCTGACATCTCTGTAGTACACAACTGGACGCTGCACTGTATGTGCGCAGTCAGTCCTAGCTCTCAAGGAACTGCTGAACAAGACCCAAGGGTTTTGGAAATACACTAGAAAAGAGAAATCTTAGCCCCTCATTAATCACTCTTCTGCTTTCTCTTTACTGTGATTACCTGTCTGTCAGGAGTTTCATGCATTTTGCATAGCATATGTGTCATGTGGAGATTTGACTGTATGGTCTTTCATGTCCACAGCCTGGGAGGAGGAATGAGCCTCTTTTCTAAGCCCTTTCTGCAATAGTAAATACTAAAAATCCTGTATGTCAGAGCAGCATGTTTAGGTGACTTTGATGTGAAGAAATACTTGGGATAATTATTCCGGACATGGATGATCAGGTCATCCCACACCTTTATATACATCAGTGGGTTGAAACAGAGGATCATCAGGTAGATTTGCTCTCGGATGCTGCTTGACTGGCAGAATTTCTATATGCCTGTATGTCCAGGAGAAAGAAGTGAAAAGAGATGCTAAGAAAGTAACTGGGCCTCTTGCAGCACAGCCTGCGTCACAACACTCTCACAGCAGCTCAGCGTTGAGACTTTGTCACAGAACATGGAAGGGCATCCCACCAGCCAAGGGCCAAAGCAGCTGCCTTGGTTATTCCAGGTCTTAAATCAAAATTGCTTGGGAGTCTGTGCTAACAACATATTACAAGAAGTGACATCAAAAGAACAAACCACATCCTGGTATTTTAGAGTTCGGGCCCATCAAGTTAAACTTGATGTAACTGTAGAGCCTCAAACAACAAATCCTTCAGTGAGGCCAGAAAAAAAAAACAAACAAATAATGCAGCAGAATGTTAGAGATGAGATTGATTTAGCAACAATTTCCACAAATAAGGAATCACCAAGCAAATAACAGCCTTCTCTGTCATGTGAAAGTAAAGGGAATCCTCTTTGATACTTCTAGATTTCACCGAGTTCCTCACCAATTCCTGAGCATGCGTGGGAGGGGAAGTCTGCCCGTTCCCGACACTTTGAAGGGGAAAAAAGTAGTGCCAGACTGAAGTTTTCCTATTGTGCATATGCTTACATTCTGTGATGGCATAGGTGCGACTTCACCTAAACAAGTCATACAGTGTGAAAAACATTTGGTAGGTGAATGTAACAGAAGAAACTAGGCAGATGATGAGAAATGGAATTTTGCAGTACATCCTAGCTCATACCTCTGCTTGAATCTGGGTCAAAGTCTTCCTTCAGAACACCGGTTGACATCCCACGTGAACTATACTGGCCTTTCTCCCATTTTCTTGTGAAAAACATACGTTGCAGAAGGGCATCAACAGTTGATCCCGATGGGTTTCTTTGTTGGTGCCCCCAAAGAAGAGGCCAAGAATGGAAGGAGTATACAGAACAAACTTCCCTCTTCATGCAAAAAAAATTGTCATTTCATGTTGTGTTGGAAGCAAATGGTGAGGGACAAAAAGGCTGTTTGATCTGCTGCTTCCCATGTTATGTTTGTTGTTTAAATGCAGGATGTTCTCCTTCCTGGAGGACGAGGCCAGCAATTTTCTGCACACAAATAGACCGTCTAATTACTGTATAGAATGTGTGAAATTTCTAACACTAATCAGCTGGAGCTATGTAATCCTCCAGCTTTCTGAAGTATCAATGGTGAATTCAGTAGGCAGAAAAAAGAGTTAAAGAAGCTGTATGAGAGCCTCAATGAGAGAGGACCTTTTCCTTCACAGCAAACGTACCCAGAGAATTTGCATATTGCTGCAACATTGTGACAGATTTATTTTCAGTCTGGCACTTGGGGGTTTTAATGTCATTATAAATGATCAAAAATAATGATATGACTGCACAATGCAACGGTGTGGGAAGTACTGTATTAGCTATTACACTTAATTATTCAATACAGAAAATCATTCATACAGTGTTAAAAGCCCAGTGGGATGGTGAACTGGGGTCTCATTCACAACAGCATCGACAGCGTCAGCAGCAGCATGTTAAAAGGAACAGTTCCAGGGAAAAGTGACTTGCTCTTATTCTCAGAGGAAAAATCCAACCCTCTGTCACTTCATGTGTGGTTGTTTTAAAGGGTCAAAAGTTCTCATGCGTGTGAATCTTCTCTTCATGTAAGAATGATACCAGATAACGGACTGTGGTACAGCCCCTGTTAAGAACTGTTCAGCATGTTAGGAAATGACATTTCCACCTCCAAATGGTCTAAGAGAGTTGCTTTCTCTTCTCTATCATGTGTCTGGCTTTTGTATGACCTTGGAAACTTTCATTTTCTACATTTCTGCTTCCCCAAGTGTAAAATGAGAGTAACCATCCTCTTCTGGAAAGTTATGATTGATGGAATACAAGAAAGTAAGCATTATTTTATTAACTACTCTAATCCATGTAAAATCAAGCCCTTTCTGGAAATGGACATAACTTACAAAAACAACAAAAAACAACAACAACAACAAATCACCACTTGAAAATTCCCTTTCTCATACCTACCAGCCTGTTTCTAGAAGATTGTGCCTTCCTTCCAGTGAGTACCCAGGCAACAACCATGTCAGAGCAGTCCATAGCCTTTTCCCAAGGTGCATACAGAGAAGCTATTCCAAGTCCAGCCCCATACCCAGAATGCTTCTTCACCCATTACTTGCCACTGTCTCATCTTCCCACAACATTAAGTGGCTCTTCCCTCTGAAAGATGAGTCACTTCTGTTCTTACAGGATGAGTTTTACTTCTTTTGAATCGTTCTTCCATGGGCTGGGATGTCAGTCCAACTTTAGAAGATAGACTCTCTTGAACAGCAAAGCCCATCCTTTTGCTCTTTTCACAGAACTGTTTCATGTTGCTGGTTTGGTTTATTGCCTTCAAGAATTATTTATTAGCTTCCATCAAGACCTCCTTTTTCTAGAACTTGCAAAGTCTTCAAGTAGTTACAGCTTCTTCCTAATGGAATTTGACAACAAAATTCTCACAGAATTTTGTGATGAATGATCTGTTCAGACATAGCAAGTCATCACATTCACTTCTCAGTCTTTCCAGTAAGACTGTTGTTGATTTTGTTTCTCTTTGCTGAGAACAAGTCTGGTTTCTGACTGCAGGGCAGTAATTGTTGAATGATTGCAATGTAATTGTAATTACTGTTCATGAGGAAAAGGCCCTAACTCTTCACAGGATATAACTGTGCTACAACATACCTGTAGGAAAGTCAAGAATGTTTATCTTATTATTCTAGGTGGACAGCAGAGTTTGTAAGAGATCTTTCTGTTACTCTGCCTCCATTTTCATGGATTTATATCAAGAAAGCCTTAGGCATTACTGTTCTGAGGCATTACTCACCCTCCGTTCAAAGGCAGCTAAGAGCAATCCAGGCCAAAAACGACATCGGGGTCAGCTAGTTGAATCATCCAGTTTCAGCATGTTTTACTGTTATCATTTCCTTGGACCTCGTCAGCTTGTTGCCTTGAAAACAATCTTTGCCTCCTCTAAGAGATGCTTCTATAATAAATGCTTCCATATCACCTTTGCCATGCTTCTTTCCCAGACTTTGGAGGACCTGGGACCACAACACTGCACTTCAAGCCTTCACATGGCTGTTTGCACACTACTAACAACTTTGCAGTAAATACAGAGAGAAGTAAGGTAACTGTACCACCATGTACATGCCCACTATGTGGGCATGGAAAGGCTCCTGGGACCACCTAGAAGATACCATTCTAGTGGAATGAACTGAGTTGCAAAATCTGGACATAGGAATTCCCAGTTCACAGGTCATGTATGATAAAGATTTTCCTAGGCTTGTCTTCCCAACATTGTCAGTTATCAGTAGGTGTGGAGAACATAAAAAAGTCTGTTGTGACACAAGAGATTATATAGAATCATAGAATCATTAAGGTTGGAAGAGACCTCAAGGATCATCTAGTCCAACCATCCCCCCACCACCTATTACCCACTAAACCATGTCCTTAAGTACCAGATCCAACCTTTCTTTAAACGTCCGCAGGGACAGGGACTCCACCACCTCCCTGGGCAACCTGTTCCAATGCCCAACCACCCTTTCCAAGAAGAAATTTCTCCTCATCTCCAACCTGAACCTCCCCTGGTGCAACTTGCAGCCGTTCCCCCTTGTCCTGTCACTAGTTATCTGCGAGAAGAGGCCGACCCCCAGCTCGCCACAACTCCCTTTCAGGTAGTTGTAGAGGGCAATAAGGTCTGCCCTGAGCCTCCTCTTCTCCAGACTAAACAGTCCCAGTTCCCTCAGCTGCTCCTCATAAAACCTGTGCTCCAGCCTCTTCAACAGTTTCAGCCTATAGTTCCAGCCTCCATAAAGATTTAAGTCCATCAAATGATGGCTTGGAGACCTTGGTTCAGGCAGCAGTTTTTTCTTGTTTTTTCTTTGATGGAGGTATTTGTCAGCTAGAAGCACAGGCGAGAACCATAATTCACTTTAGAACCTACAGGCTCTCAAACAATAAGCAGAAGGTGCTCACTTTTAACCTTTAACTTCTAAGAAGTTACTCCAGCTTTATACCAGTGACCTAGAAATAACTATTTGGGATCTTTTTCCAGACTACAGAACAATTTGAGTGCTTCAGCTTCCTTTGTTTCTGTCAAGCAAAATGTCCAGACAGGCCCTCAGACCACAAGGGACACCTGTCTGCTTTCACCGACATCCTCATTGTGAGAGGGCATGAAAAAGAGTGAGAGAGTATAAAGGAAATCATCAAAGTTATTAGCACCTATCTTGGTCTACAAGTTGGTCTTGTTTTCTTATGGAGTAAGCAGAGGAGTTTATAAATAAGAAGCAGGAGGCTTCCAGACCTTTGGAGCAGTCTGGGGAGCTGAAAAGCTCCTCTCCTCACTCCCAGTCTGCAGAAAGATTTGATGGAGTACAAGGGGGGCTTATGCAATTCCCTGCAGCAGTGACTCATTACAGTGACTGGTAGGTGAACTGCAGGGAGTCTGTGTCTCAGAATTAATCCATCAATGGATGAGAGCTGATAGATAGTATGCAAATAGATGCTGTTTTCCTGCAGCCTGTCAGGAGCTCCAAGCAGCTGCATCCTCCACTATATTCCTTCTCTGTTAGGTTCTGCTAATTTCCCTGATTGCTGTTATGGCTAAGTGGTATGTTAGCATAACAGAATTTGCATTTGACGTAAACCTCCGTTTTGTGTCAGGAGCTATTGTAGCTTTGTAAGATTGTTCAGGATACATGCGAATCGCTCAAATCTGCAGTGAGAAGGTATGCCAAGAGTCACAGTACTGTGTAAATGTCATTTGATTCGATACTGTTTTCCAGTGAAACTGTCTCTTTTGCAAAAAATACTTTCAGAGAAAGCCTCTTTTAATGAAGTCTGAGAACAGACTCTCACAGCTCTGAATAGCCTGCAGCATTTTTAGAAACTAATTCATATACTAAGCAACCATCAACCAAACTAGCAGTTCATCTCATTTTGCAAATCCCCACCAAAACTTGCTTTGGTGCCCTTTGCCATTAGCAGGAAATTTTTGCTAAGAGATCACACTGAATATCAGGGTATCAGCCCCTTTCTCTCCTTCCTATATACTTTTTCCAGCCGATTAAGATTGATGCTTCTTTTGTGTTGTTTTAATATGCAAGTTTATTTCAGATAAGCGGTAGCAAGGTTCTCCTGTAGTTTGCTTTCATTTTAGGCTGTGTAGTCTATATGTCCTTGTTTCTCCTCCGCGATTCTTCATGTCTGTATTCATGCATACAGACATGCATGCACATCCTTCCCTTTTTTCCTATGACATTGCAGCATCTTCTTCCACTGGGGACTGTCTGACGTAGGTTCAGATCCCACCAGTGAATAGCCTTGACCCCTGCTGTGCTCTTCATCTTTAGAGACTTTTCTCTCAGAGGGTTGTTGTTTTTTTTTTAATTTTTGCCAGCCACCTTGTAAGAGATGGAAATGAAAACCTGGGACTAAGCAGATAAATAACGGCACATCAATTACCACACAGGTGACCCTGCAGCTCCCACAGGGCTGGATGCTCAAAATGCAGCTGGTGACTCAACAGCTCCCTTCCCCTGAGGGTTTCTGTGCTTCAGTGTAGATGCATAGCTCTCCGGCCACCACACGTTCTTATTATGGGCCTCAGAAGACTCTGAGCTCAGACCTTCAGACAGAATCCAGTGGGCAATTTTCCCAGCTGTCGATGAGGCTTCTTAGATACTGCATTTAGGATCTCATATTCACAAAAAGTAAAAGAAATGGTCTCCAGAGATATCAATAGCTCCATGAGTACCAAAACAAACCCCAGCTTCTTTGATAGCTTATCTCAGCAACTAGGAAACCTAAAAATGATTGACATACTCATTCTGAAATGCTACAATGTCTGCTCCCCTACACAAATGAGATTCCATTCCAGTCAGCTACTGCATATTTATGCTCAGCCTTTCATTAACTTATTGATCATGCAATGATACACTATCCTTTGCTACCTTTGGGGAAATTAAAAAAAAATGGGGAAAAAACATGTTCTAACGGTGGGGCTATTTCATGCTTCCTCAATACTCAGTCCAATCCTCCTGGTCTCTTTCTGTCCTCCTTACTCCCCAAAAGCTTCATGGATCTCCAAAGACATCCCACAAAAGAGGGTGACTACCATTCCCCAGTAAGGCCCTGAGGCTGCCATTATGTGGCATGTAATTATACAGCTAAATCAAGGTCAAGCGTCTGCCTTTAAGGATAAAATATGGTATTACTCTCTAAATTCCTGTACTGCAAAAACAAACAGTGCCATCAATTCATTTCCAGTCAGACCTCCACCCCCTTGGGAAAAGTATACAGAACTTTCTGGTGGGAAAAATAGTTTGGAAATACAACCTCTTTATTAGAGTGAAAGCTCTTCCTTCATTCAGCTTGTCTTTCATTAGCCACCCTGGTATACTCCAGTGAAGAATGTGGCTTGAAGAGGTACTTTGAGGTCACAAGAGACAAGTCCCCAAGGGGTGTAGTTCACTATCTATATGTACTCATAACTCCTAATAAGATTATGAGGTCTGATCCAAAGCTAAGTAACCACATGGCCATTCGTAGGTAAATGCCTCTAAGAGGGTGGCTTTTTAAGGAAGAATTCCATTACCTTGCACCCAAATGAAGCATCTATGTTCTCTGTTTTCTTTGAGCTCTCTTACTGTGAATAATATCTTCCTATTTTTCACACTTTTGTTTGAAACACAAGGGAGCAGGTGAGGAGGAAAGGAAGGTTTTTAAATTCATGTTTCCTTAATTCAGTGCTGGTATATTGGATGTGGGGTTGAGTAAAACTGCATTCATATCTGTGATTCTTCTCTCTCACTCATCTAAGAAGTACAGGAGGAAGAGAAGAGCTCTCAGAGTCCGCCCTATAGCCACACAATAACAGACCACGGTAATGCTCTTTCTGTGATCCCAGAGCAGACCAGCCTATGACTTTCAACCAAGGAGCTGGATGAGGAGACTCAGCAGAGCATTCCGGGAGAAAGAGCTCACAGTGTAAATCTGGAGCAACTCCAGTGGAGTTAGCAGAGCTGCTCCAGATATGCTGTGGTGTCACAAAGGTCCAAAGCAGTTATATGTGATAGCAATGAAAAAGGGACCTTTTCATTCCAGGCCTGAGTCTCTCCTGAGATGTGCCAGCTGTGTCATGAAGTGTCATTGCTTCTAGTGAGTTTACATTACTGCATCTGGGAGCAAAATTTAATTCACTGGCTTCAGCGGTCATCTGAGGACAGGGTTTGATGCTGCTTGTCACCTGGGTTTTGTACCAACAGCAAATGCTGTTTTACCAGCAGCGATGGCTATTGGGCTCTATGTCTGGAGCTGTTTAGTAAAAGGAATTTGTGAAATTGTGAATTTGGTTACACTAAGAACATTCTTTGCAGTATGACGACAATCATAGTAAACATAACCACCTATCCATCACCGCAGATTTAAAAATACTTGTCATTTTCATGAGTGAAACCTGAACTTCACATTTTGGATTTTCGCCCTTGCAGCTGCCCAAAAGCAAACTCTGTTATTTTGGAGTTGTTTGGGTTCCTGCTGAAATCCTTAATAGTTCCTAAACTGTGCAATTTGAGAAGGAAATGGAAGATAGCCATGCTATACAATGTATGTATTCATTTGGCATGTGAGCAGTGCCATGGCCTTCAGCAGGGCTGCGCACATAAACAGGGGCAGGAGGATTGGGTCTGTTGTCTTCTACTCTGTTCTCTTTGATCCTGCAAGCGTACTCTCTGCCAAGGTCGCATCAGGCTGCAAAGGCACTTTTTGCAACTCTGTATGATCTGTGTCTGTCCTTTATTTATTCAAAATGCATTTGCCTCTACAATTTAATCTGCTGTTCTCTCCCTCCCCTTCCTCTTGGTGAAGTCTAATTACAGTTTTATTCCAGGTCCATCTGGTTGCTAACGATGCTGGACATCACTGCTGAATTCATTCTAATATTTGTTGTGTATTTTCTAGGCTGGACGCTGAATAATAATATTCTCTGAATTTGCTTTTGCTCCTGTTTCCTTCCTCCCTGTTGTAGCTAATTGCATAGTAATGTGTAGCCATGGGATGATTACTCCTCCCAGCGCAGATCTGCTAAGAGTTGCCTATTTCAGGCTGCAGAATAAAGAGGGGGTGTTTCTGGTTTTGAGGAGATTCCAAAGTCCACTTTACCAGCTCCCTACACTGGTGTGGAACCAGCTGGGCAGTGGCTTTGTCTGCTTCATTTTTTAAATTTTTTTTTCCCCCCTGCCCCAAACATAACACAGTTTATAACTGTGAGTCTCAAAGCATCCTGGAGACAGTGTTTCAGCATTTAGAAAGACACTTTTTGCCAGTGCCTGCTCCATGTGATGGTTGAACCCGCAGTAATTTCAGGTTCCCAAGCCTGGCTTGTGCAGTGCCAGTGCTGGGATTTTTTTAATTTTTTTCTTTTCTCCTTTTTGCTTTCTGCAATGCTGCCTGGGAACACAGACTCACACTTTACCCATGACCTGACTCTCCAGCTAAGAATAGCAGTCGCAGTGCAACTTGGGTTCAGTCTCACTGGAGACATGCTGCAGCTGGGAAACAGAGAGGTCAGATTAGCCCATGCTCACAAAACCAAACACATAAAAGGAGTACAGAGGATTTTGTATGTTTGCCTCCTTTTAGGACTGCAGAACAAGGGAAGAGGTTGGCACAGGTGTTCTGAGCAAAGATAAGTTTTCTTTGCTCATGACATTGACTCGGACAGGAAGTTTACGTACAGAAGCTCACCTCCTGGGTGGATCAGGACCCTTTCCAGAAGGGTTCTGTATCCTTATGGCCCATCCAGCCAAAATTCACGCAGGATGGGGACAGCAAGCACTGCTGACCACCATCTGCTGAGTCCTGCATAGGACAATGAGAGTTTGAGAGAGCCCCCCGAAGTAATTCTGCACAGTAAAGTGAAGGTACGAGTTTAGCATATACTAGAGGACCTGCCATAGCTTGTCCTAGGCAGCTGATGTTGCAGTGACGCTCTGGCACTCTCTTTAGCGCGAGGCAGTAACAGGCCTCGCTCTGAGCACATGCTAAAGCCGACTTTGCTCTCCTCTTACCCCTTCCTGGTGGAACGCGCCAGCACACGCTGCATTCACACCTTCATTTTGTGGTGCAGACCTGCTTTCAGAATAAGAAAAATACCAGTCCTGCTCTGCAGTTTTAAGACAGGAGCTAAAGCATTTGTAATAGCTGTTAGGCTAACGACTGGTGTAATGCTCATTGTGACTGAGTAAAGGTAGAGGTGACAACCAGTGAGGTTTAAATGGCACATCCCCAGCTCGACTGTGCCCTCTGCTCCACCGTGACATGGCAGCCAGCCATTCCCAGCACCAGCGCAGAGCGTTATATCTGGAACAAGGACTGGTGGATTGATACTCACGCTGGCAGAAGAGGAGCCGTTTTTTGAGAGAACCGTATGACACCATTCCTGTACTCTTCCCCCAGCCAAAGCTAAGCCAAAGGGCGAAGGGTGCTGTGTTGCTAGGAATCGCAGATGTCTGGAGGAGCTGGTCCTGCAAGTCCTGCTCCTGCGAGCAGCCAGCGATCTATCTGGCTTCCCTCCACCCCCTGTCGCAGAGTCGGAGGGAAGGGGTGACTGCCCTGGGATCGCATTACCTGGGTAGGGACTGCTTACACAAGTCAGGGATCCCAGAACTGGGCTACAGCTTGAGATGCAACAAGTAAACTTAAGAGGAAACCCCTTTGAGGTATCAGGGCAGTAATTCTAATGGTAATTTTGAACTGTTTTTGTCTGTCTAACATTCCTTTTTAATCCCCATCCTGCCTGCCCCTTCCTTATGTAGGGTTACTTTAGTGATCCTTGGAATGTTTTTGACTTCCTCATCGTAATTGGCAGCATTATAGACGTCATTCTCAGTGAAACTAATGTGAGTATTACTCTACCCTCCCCAGGATACCACCACCTCCTCCTCCTCTGCTGTTCCTTCTCTCTTTCTCTCTTTATTTCTCTCTCTTTTTTTTTTTTCTGATTTTTTTCCCTCTAGTCATGCTTTTATTGAACTTGCCGTCGTCCTTCTCCTTCTCCCAGGGAAAAAAAAAGGAGGGGGGGAAATGCCTCCTTCTTTTTCACTTGTCATAGCTCGCCCCAAGGCTGTGACTGGTGAAAGCGCACAGAGTTTGGGGTGTGTGTGCTTTTTTTCCCTCCAAAAGGTAGACATGCTTGAGTGTAACTTTCTGACTAACCAGGCTTTTGTTGATACCCTCCATCATGTGAAACGTTACAGAGGTTTGAGCAACCAATACTGTAGAGTGGTAAGAGACTATTTAATATGCCCACGTAACCTCTTTCTTTTCTTATTTTTTTCCTCTTCTCTCCCTCTTTCATGCTTTTTTTGGTTTTGTTTTTTATTTTATTTTACTTTTTACTTTTTTTCCCTCTTTTCTCCCTTTCCCTCTCTCTCTCCCTTCTCTCTCTCTCTCATTCTTTCTCTTCCTTTCTCTCTCTCTCTTTCCTTGGCTTCTCTGCCACATGCAGCACTATTTCTGTGATGCATGGAATACATTTGACGCCTTGATTGTTGTGGGTAGCATTGTTGATATAGCAATCACCGAGGTGAACGTAAGTAGCTGGCGTCTGTCCATGATCGTGCCTGCTCTAACATTCATTTGTCTTTCCCGGGTTCTTTTCTTTTTTCCCCCTCCCCCTTCCTCCTTTCTTTTGAGTTTGTTTTCAGAGCCTTTTGGTTTGTTTTGAAGTTCTCTCTTTTTTTTTCTTTTTTTTTTGTTTGTTTGTTTGCTTTCTTTTTATTCTGTTTTAATTTTTGGAACGACTAGAAGTACTTTTTGACTGTTGCATCATTTTCCTCCCTTCATAATCCGCCTGGCATGAATTAAACTGTATAGCAGGAAAAGTGATGGGAAACGTGGAGTGTAAGTGAAAAAGCTATTTGTGCCATGGGAAGCTGCTAGGATAGTCCCAGGCCAGCACTTTGGTCTACTCAGTGTTATGCTTTGCTTCCCATGACAGTTCAATACTCTCCACCCCACAGAGATCTAAAGGTCAGTTCTTTCGAGGTGGAACTACGGGAACCAAACCAGGAATCCTCCCTGTGCCTCCTCACGCAGGCTTCCTTCAAAAGGAATAAAGGCCAAATCCTCTCTGTTTAGAGGAACCTGCTCCTCATGTTCAGGTACTAATTTGAAAAAAGGCAGATAAAATAAGAAGAAAACAGAAAGCCCAAAGAAAAGCAAAGCACCACAGTTTCAACCCATTTTTTTTCGGTTTTGCATGGCGGTTTGCTCCATCTCACAAATTCCACCAACACAATTGACACTGATTGGCCCCACTGGTGCCCATCTCAGCAGACAGGTGAAGGACTGAATGAGCCATGGAGACTGAAATGAGCAGCTGGTGTTCAAGGAATAAATCACATCAGGCAAACTTTTTCTTCTCTTTTGTTGGAGGTAGATAGATATAGAATTGCAGGATAAATAGGCAAAGGACAGGCAGGAAGCACATAGATTCCCAAAAGAAAGACTATACAGGACCCACTGAGTTTATGAGCATGGACCAAAATTGCACTGCGACATCCAGCTTAACAAGGCCAGGAAAATAGAAAGATTGAAATAAAATTGCTGTACATATGTTAATGAAGAGAAAATCAATCCTGAATTTGCAAAACAATGTGGCTGTTGAATAAACATTCCAGTTTGGAATTGTTGTATACTGTAGAGGCAATCCATCACAAACAGAAAGTGATACCATAGTTTTCACCCAGTGCTGTGTTTAGGGAAAAATGTAGGCAACAGTTTGAAAAAAAAAAATCAAAATGCCTTACTCTGAACTTTCAAAAAACCCCATGTTTTCATATCTTGGTTCTAGTTTAATTTCTGTTCAACTTCATTTTTTCTAATTCTGAAGCCGGGACATTTATCCAAGAATGAATTAAAGATTTTATTTGACACTAGTCTATTTTCTTTGTCTTTTGAGAGAATGGAAAATAGTTCCTAACTGAAAATGAACTTTTATTTTACATCTCTTAAAGGTCTGACTTTCTAGACACAAAAAAATTGTTTGCAGCTTTTCCCCAGAATGTTGTAAATAATTCTGGTTACCCTTTTACTAGAGAGATATTAGGACAGGGCTGACTTTGTAGAGGAAAGTTGCAACGATCAGCAGGCTGAAGTTGTTAATTTTAAAGAATGAAATGGCAGCCTTTTTCATGCCACGCTTGTCACAATAAAACTAAATAGTGAACCTGGCAATAGCCTTCAGATTGTGGAAAAGTTCTGTTTTCATCCATAGAGGCTGAACTGTAGATGGTAATTGAGGAAATAACTACAGTTAACCTGAGATGAATTATAATAAACATCAGCAAGGCTTTCCTAACTGATGCATTTGAATCTGTACAAAAGTCTTTCAAGCAGAAAGGAGAGGGAAATCCTTGTGTTTTGATAACTAAATGGACGACATTCATAGTCAGAAACCCTGTACTGGAGGGAAAATCTAATGGATTCTCTTGAAGAAATCCACAGTCATTTCCTGTAAATTAAAGAACTTCTTACGTCATGGTTTAAGACACTTTGATATGCTTTAGTCAACTGAGAGGAAGGCAGATAGTCACCCAGGCTTCCTCTTACAGTTAGTGGAGAGAAATGCACACCTCCTTGTGTCAAGTGGTGCTTCCCTGTACCTGTCAGTGACAGGGGAAAGGAACTGCTCTTCGGAGGTGCCCATCCAGTGACTGGAGAGTGTCTAGGTTTGTTAGGTTTGTCTAGACACCCACCTCTCAGACACTAAATTTAAGCAGGATAAATCGCATTCATTCTCAGCATGTTGTTGAGAAGACCACGCTGCTGCTAATTGTGCTGTGTTCAGATCTTCAGTCTCCAGGGCTATCCATGCTGGTGTGTTCAGTTATCACTGACAAGGCTCCCTCTCTTTTCCATTCCCTGTCTAATTTCAAGTTCGTGTCAGACAAGGCCCAGAAGTCAGTTTTTGGTTGCAGAAGTCTATGAAAACTGAGGGTGTGCCTCTGTCCAAACATCCATCACCTGTCTTAGTTGAGGAGGCAGCAGGAGCAGCCCTGACTCCTTTAGTTAGGATTATGAACAGCATTTCATGATGGTCCCTCTGTTTCCTCTAAAGAATCCTTTCCTTCTATACAGTTTTTACAGATTTCTGCACATGTCTTTTTGTTACCTGGCATGTTTAAATCTTCTCTTTTTATCTAGGCAAGTCCTTTGCTACTAGTTTCTAATGTTTGTTACTAAAAACTTGCACAATCTTTTGATGCACTGATAAATGAGCAGCAGCTATGGATGGAGTTTGTTCTGAAATGTTCTGAAATCCCTTTGCACTGATAACCCTTATTGAATAAGAGAATGTTTTGTATGTTGGTTTGTCCTGTCGGATTCCCTTCCTGCTAGCAGCACTTGATATGTTACCTATGTAGCAGACGGGCTTTGGAAGTAGCAGCCCATCTTGGATGGACAGTTGTCACCTTCCCAAGCAGTGTGAGGGCAGTTTATCAGATACAATTCTCCCCTTCTCCTCAGGAGCTTGTTGCTTTCTTGCTGTTTGTGGGTTCGCGCAAACCCTGCCTTGTGTTTCTGTACACTGTCTTGTCTTGTTCCAAGAGACCTGGAGTCTGAAAAAGAAAGAAAAAGTAAACCCTGAAATGCCAACAAACTCCACTGACTGGAGATGTTTAGCCTGGTCAGGTGCAGGTAAGATGTTTCTGCCTGACTCCTTAGAAGCTGAAGAACATTTGTGTGAGGGTCTTGGAAGTTGCTGCTCTTGGAGCTAAGGGACAGTTGTCATTGTGGTCAGTTAGGGAAGATGGAGAAACCTGGAACAGGTCAGTTTGTCATGTGGCCATAGACATGTAAGCCTGAAATCTCTGTGAGGCTCACCAGACGTTTGCACTCAGGGGCAGCGTACCCGGCAGGTACTGAGCTGCGACAGCTGTAGTTGCGGTGGGAACTCCAAGTGACAAGCTCCACAGTGTGGAGCATGTGTAGGTATGCGCTTGCATCTATTCGTGCAGTTCCCGATGCTCTGTTTTTTCCTTTTGACAATTATTTTTGTTTCTTGAAAAGGATTTCCCAGACCAAAACCTTCATTAGGATATATGTGAGTGTGCATGGGTGGGTCTTTGTGTGTGCTCTCCATTGGTTGTAGTGTATGTTCCTGAACGTGTTTGGATACCTGTGTATGGGCTACAGATCCATGGGAGAGTGCACAGATATGAATACATGTGTGGGGGAAAGAGAGCGTGTATGCAAGCATACGTTATTTCATACGTATTTGTGTTGTGAATGGTTGTTGGTAGAGACACGTGGGTTGTTGTATATGTAACTGAGTCTACGAACGTGTTTTCGGAGCCAATGTGGCTATCCTACTGTGCAAGTTTGATCTGCTGACGGGTGGGTGTTTGTATCTGAGAGTTTCCTGTATGCAGGCATGTTCGTCTGCATGCCTGTGGGTGAGTGTACGCGTGCATGCCAAGCTCAGCATATTTTTGTTAGCATGGCTGTGCATTCAAAAACAGTGAGAAGGCATGTGCTCATGAGGTAGGCCCTCAGGTTGCCTTCAGCATTTCTGAGTCCTTTAGGAAGCCTCCACTTGAAACACCTCCATGGTGTGGAGATATGTCAAGTGATAAGTCCAATTGCATCACGTTAGGCCCACTTGCTTACTGCAACTTGGGAACACTTCCCAGTTCCACCCAACCAGCTCCAGAGACACGTGGAGATGCGTCTCACATGACTGAGTAAGTGCAAAGGGCAGGTTAAAATCTGGTGGATTTGAAAACTTCAGTGTGGCACAGTTTCTGCCAAATTCACTTTTAAATTGCCTTACTTTCAAGCTGCATTTTGAGAGCTTTGCTTCTCAGTAAGCATCACACAACTAACTTCTTAGCCACATCATAAACATTTTCTCAAAAATTTTCTGGAAATATTCAGTGATTCTATTTTGGGCCACTCTTAAGCCACTTCTTCAGTAACCTAAGAAGGAAGGAAGGACTTTTTAATTTAAGAATTTCTGAGGCAGGGACCATATCTACCATGTGTCAACTCTATTTAAGTGCTAAGACCAGGAATTACTTTGGGGGAATAAGATGAAAAATGATGTAATATATGGAGCCTGGGAGGTAGGGCCTGTGCGTTTTATTCCTTGGACTTTGACTAGATCCCTATAACTCAGCCTGACCATCAGTAAATTGGAGATTGTTGTTATTCCCTACATTAAGAAAGCATTGTCGTTCAGTGTTTACAAAACACTTTAAGTCCCTTAGAAGAAAACATTAAGGTGGTAAAAATTACTACAATCTATTATAATAATAATAATAGGAAAGAAAATGTTATAGGAGTTGAATAAAAGCCAGCAAATAGCATCCCAGAAGTACCCCCAGGCACAAGCTTGCATTTCCTTCCTTTCCACATCAGCAGACACAGCCTGGAGTTGAGTGCTGTGAAGCTGACTGACAGCCTGCTGTCCCCTCCTCCAGGCAAAGAAAGTTGCTCATTACTATTTGTTGTGCGGTATCAAAGGGGGAAATCAAGTTTGATTTGTGCTCTGTGCTATGGTGCCCAAAGGGATGAAAGTAAAACAGTCAGACCCTAAGTCACTGGGAAAGCTGCTTCTCTTCTTCCTCCCAGTCGGAGAGAGAAGTTGACACCTGTCTGGTCCATAGGGTCCTTTTTCCTTCACCCTTTCCCCTGCTGGTGTCAGATCAAAGATTCACTGTGGCTGAGTCTTTGTTGGCCACCAAAGTGATGCTCATAGCAGTGCCCACTGAGCTGGACGAGTCCCTGTGGCCAGCTGAGAGGTTGGCCCATCCAGCTGCAGTGGGCAGTTCATGGCGTGCAGATGTGTGAGAGTTACGGAAGCATGTTCAGGTAGGAGCGTGTGTGTCTCCAGAGCACCAGCATAGGATACCAGTGACAGTGGGGATTTCGCGTGTTTGAGTCTGTCTGTCTTGAAAGGATGTCAGGGAAGGAGGGTTTGCGCCTACCTGTGAGCCTGTCGTCGAGAGCTTCTGCCAGTGCCTCTGAGTGTGTCTGCATGTGCGGGTACCTCTGTGTACATCAGCTGTGTCTGGGAGTGCATGAGGATGACTGAGCAAAACCATCTGGACTGGTATCCATCCCACTGTTGTACTCAGTGACCATACTTGTGTGTCTGTGTGTGTCTGTGAACGCTGCAGGAGGTACAGAGGAGGAGGTACGCATGACAGGTACGCAAAGTGATACAGCAGATGTGATGAGCCAGGGGAGTGAGCATGGATACAAGATGAGAACTGTCAGGGATAGGGAATTGGTCACTTGTGGGCTTTTGTGAAATAATGGAATATTTCTCTGCGTAAGCTGCCCTTCTGTTGTAGCAGTACACCTTTCCTTAAGAGTGAGTATTGTGTCCGGTCTGAGGGTTGATGGAAATGGTGGGGCTTTTAATAGGAGAGGTGACAGGTGGAGGAATGTACAATGTTGTGTGTGATCTGATCCATGGTGGCATCTGGGAGACATAGGACCTGGCTTCAGTAAGTAGCACCCCATGAAGAAGGTTAGAGAAACCCAAAACCCATCTTGCTGCATTCCTTCCCCTAGAAAATGTTGGTCAGGTCTGTAGTGCCCAGGCCTGCTGGGTAGTGCTTCAGCGTTTGTCTATCAGATATTCAGGACAGCTGAGTGCTTTATATCTTGCACTTCTGAAAAGTTTCCCAAATTCTGGTAGGAAGTCAGCAGAGGGTTGCAGCTTGGTTGATTCCTGAGTACTGGTGCAGTAAGACCAGAGATACCGAAGCATTCAGCTCCCAAGAATACTTGGAGACCTGTGCAGTGATTTCTCCCGTAGTCTTTTTTATTTCTGAAGTAAAGCAGTCCAGGCTTAATCCAGGCGCATGGGGCCTTTCTTTATAGTCATCTTGCTTTTGGTGTCAAGAGGCTTCATATGATTTGTCATGGGCTCCTGCTCCCATTCTTTGGAATATCTGACAGCTTATACTCAAGTCTCCCTCTCACCTTCTCCTGCACTTCTCCCTTTTAACCCACCCCCTGCCTTTCTTCCTTTTCTCCCTTGCTTTCCTCTCCCTCGTCTCCAGCCACACTAAACCTCACTTTCACCCTCAATCAATGTGTCTGAAGGCAGAGAACCAGTGGCTTAAAGCCTGCAGTCCTTATCCAGGCAGAAGTGCCCCAGGGCGTTTCACCTGCAGAAGGACTGGAGTGGTCAGCCCCTGCAACACAGTCCTATACACACACACCCCCCCACAATGGGAGCAAGGATCGGTGGAAGGACGACATACATCTAGCCTGCACCTCAGTTGGGACTGGCTTTCATCTCTGTCGCTGAGTCTGTCTGTCTGTCTTTCTGTCTCTGCCTGTCTGGTTCTCTCCGCTTCCACGCCCTTTGCTGCTCAGATTTAGGCCATCAGCTGCCACTGGACACAAATCTTTGCAGGTCCTAGAACCTGCAAGTTCATTTACCCAAACCTTCCAGAAGAGGCAGAAAACATCTCCCTCCCTCTCTCCTCCTCTCTCTCTCTCTCTCCTTCTCAAATGCCGTCTGGGTAGCAGAGGCCTCCAAATTATGTAGCAAAGGGCTGGAGAAGCACAGTGGCTTCTTTTGACATCTTGTGTTGTCATACCCTTACTGCTGCCATCCTAGAAGTTGTATGTAGTCCTGAGCTATCCCTGTGTGCGTGTATATGTGTGTATATATATATATATATGACTTGTTTTCTGTTTTAGAAAAACTGATAAAATTGATGTGGGGTTGGATTTCGTTTCCTTTTTTTTAATATCTGGTGGTGTCTTTATCACTAGAATAATCCAGGTAACACACCACGGTGGCCCCAGCTTCTGTGTGTAGGAAGCCACGTTGAAGCATGGTTGTGAGCTGTAGCAGTGGCAAATGCTAGTAAAGATGTGACTTGTTTTGCCTTTGGTGAACATCAGGAGAGCTGACCTCAACTATTCCCCAAATTAGGCTTAGATCAATATGAATTTGATCACCTCCCATGCTTAATCAATAATTCTAGTGCATCTTTTTCAACCTGTGTTGGTGAGAAAGAGGTATGGTAAGACTATGTGACCACAACCATGTTTGAACAGGGTTATTTTGGTTTTTATTTATGGATATTTTTTGCCATGAAGATGGGGCCTCTTTTTTTTTTTTTCTCTTCTCTTTTGGCTTAAAAATGTTGGTATTCTGAGTGCATTTCCAGAGTTCATAATATGGTTTGCCCATTCAAAAAAGTGATTTTGATAACTGCACAACTTCTTTTGTAAGGACGTCTATATGAAATATGGGCAAACAGAAAAAATGTATGAGGTTTTTTTGTTTGGTTTTTTTTTTTTTCAGAAAAGGGGATGGTATATAAAAATGACTTTTTCCTCAGTTTACCTGAGTAGAGCTGTTACTGATGACTAGTAATATTAGCATCATAAGAAGAAAACATGTAGTTTCCATGGAGAAAACCACTTTGAAAGACTCTCCATAGTATCCCTTTTTGAGGAAATACCGCAATATTGCGATTTCCACAAAACTACTTGTTATACTTGGCTTCTGACTTTGTTCCAGGTGCATGGAATAATCAGAACATATTTTAATGCAGAGGAGATTTAAGAGCAGCATAAAAATAAATTTGCCGTACTGGATAAATATAACCACACACATGCTAGTTAATTAAAATATGAGAAACTGAAGATAAAGAATCCAAGAGAACAAGTTCTTAAAAGCTAATTGTAAAAGCAGTAAAGAGAAAGATAGCCCTATGGCTGTGAGACTTGATGCACAAACCTGTCTGGAGTCCTTCTGAGTGAAAACGTTTAAAGCTTTCTTTAAAATGATGGGGCACAATCTTTAAAATGATTGACTGCACTGAGGGGTGGATTGTGCTTTTAATTACTGCAGGCTTTCACACACCCAAAATCTCTTTGGGCTTTAAGGCTTTCAGGGAGGGAGTCCCAATTTCTTATTCGACCATAAATTATCGTTACAGTAAAAATAATAGCCAATGGTAGGAACACAAAGTACCACAGGCCTTGTCCTCTGTTGGTTTGATGGTAAAACAAGTGTGTGGCAAGTGCGTTTAAGTACAAAGAGCTCTTCGAAAAGCTACGTCCAGATTTTCTGACCAGTATTTAACTTTTCTTGTGATTTTTCTGCCACTTCACCTTTGAAAAAAAAATGCTTCAATATTTTGGCATCAACATTTGTGATATAATAGAGTTATATTTCATTTTACTTTTAATGCCAATATGTTTTCCCACAAAGCTAGTTAAAATGCTCAGAAGAAAAAAAAATAGTAAAAAAACATTAGAACTGCCCCAAGCTGGTTATATTTTCCATTGGCTTGCTAGCCAGGATAAATCATTCCTTTTGCCTAGCAAAAGTTTCTTTTAACTTTCCCTGAACTCTAGAAGAGATTGTGTGTTTTTATGAGTCCATAGAAAATCTCTGGTTCCTTAGATCTTCTCTTAATATATTAAAGTTAATTAACGAGAGCTCCCCAAACACCATAAGTTAGATGGTCAAAAAGGTGCTCATATAAGCTGAAATTCAGCTAGTTTTGTCAGCTGTTCCTTGAAGCAGTGAAAGATGTTTCCTGCATTTAATTCTCCTTTTTCTAAGACCTACATTGTTTGGAACACCCAAGGAATTTTCCAGCGTCACTGTTCTCCACATGCAGATTGCAGTAATGAAGGGCGCACAGTCCCCTGTATTTCAGTCATTCAGTTTTGCTGTAAAAGTTTCTGTTCTTCATCCAAGTTACGAGAGTTTTTAACATCAGTCCTTCAAGACCTCATTGCGTGTACCTTCTTGCTATTATGCATATTTAGAGATCTGCTAACTGGTTCCAGATTGCACTGCCAGTTGCAATGAAAGCAAGGAAGGTGACAGAAGAAGGGAAAACACACACAAGTATTTTACTTGTTTTCTTCTTTAACTTTCTCTTCTCCCCCATCTTCTTATCCCCAGTCACTTTCTTCAAATTTTGCTGAAATCTTGGGTAGCAGAGATCACATTTTCTATTCCCAGGAGCACTAGGGTAGTTTTCAGCAAGGCAATAATTAGTTCCCCTCTACCTATCGCATCAGTGACTTTTTCTGTCTATCTTCAGCCAAGATACCACCCGTTCAAGGGAAAGGCTGCTCCCCGTTGTGAGGGCCTTTGTGCCAGGCACTTGGCAGCAGTTCAGCATGGTGATGGGTACCATTTTGCAAATCCAAATGCACAGACTAACAGGAATTTTTGAGGTTCCCATTAAATAAAGGCCTGATTGTGGGGGCTTTGCTGGTAGGCAAGAGAATGTGGCCTCCTAACCAGATTTGTATTCAAATTTAAACACATATAAATTAATTTTACCCTTTCTAATACAGTCAATGTAGCACCCTCATTCAGCTCCTGCTCACTTCCTCTACCCTCACATGTACCAACCAGGTGAACATAAGGTTGGGGGTTTTTTATTTCTCACTAGACAACTGTTTTTAAAGTGGCTGTGCTCTTACCTTCCCTCACTGGTCTGTTCTTTGTGGAGACTGTCTGGCACAACATGCCAACAAAATGACTTCTGCTTCATATATCTTCCTAGACATCTGTTAAACGGGATTCATTCCCAACAGCATCCAGACAACCTAGCTGTAGAGACTTGATTGCTGCTTACGGTCAGCTGATTGATAGCCAAAAATGCGGCTCTGGCTCTAATTGCTAGTAAAATTGACAATGTTGCAGAGTAATGGGACATCCCAGCTGGTCACATCCCAGTCGTTCTCTCAAAATCCACTTTTAAACTCAGCAGTGCTGTCTGCTGAGCCTCGTCTGAGTGACTGGGAGAAAATCTGCTATACCCAAAGCCAGATCAACTCACATCTTTTCCTAAGCTGAACAGGCATGAAGGCAAAGATGCCTCAGCAGTAAAGAAACACTTACTAATAGAAAGGTACTAAACCAAATTGATATTTAGAGCTAGGGATTTTGAGGCTCAGCCATTTGTCCAGACTTGAACATGGTATGTCACACACAGTGAGCATTACATATCATCCAAACTAACCCTACTATTTTTTTTTTTTACTAAAGAATTCATCAAATCAATAATCACTTATTCTTGGAAAAAGGCGTAGAACAAAAATCTATTGCTCAGTAGCTTTGTAACAGGTAGCTGTAGTCTCCATATGACCACATCTAACATGCTCTGATAATGCCTGTGACTGGCATTTCCAATCCCAGAACGGCTCTCAGGCTTTATTGTATCCCATACCAACATACAGAAATACAGAATGACTCCGTAGGCTTTCTTCTAGGAAACATTCTGCATCAACATTAAATAACTTTCTAATTTCAAAGGCAATGAAAAGACACAGCCTGGGAATTAAATACTAACTGCTACAAATCTCAGACAAAAATGGTCCATAAAAAACTCCCTCTTTGGGCTGCTGGGATGTCTGGCTATCCTCCCCTGAGCAGGAATTCATTACCCAAAAGTAACAGGGGCTGCTAGTTCACCCGTATCTACTGTCTCTTGCAATCTACAGTCCTGTTGCACTTAAACAAAGGCAGACTGGGGTTTCTCCTGTTTTCAGTGGCACGTGCAGTTTCTTTCAGCACCTTCATTAAAGCATAAGATGGCTCATTCATCTTCACCATGTCCCAGAGCCTTTGGGCTTGTCAAAGGAAGGACCCTGGCAACACTGCACTCAGAGTCTTTGAGCTGGTAGACTGCCTGCCTTCCTCCTTGGAAAAACCGGCTTGTGATCCAGTCTCCACCTGGCTCCCTTAGTCCCCAGAAGAGTTATCATACTGAGGAGCGGGTATTTGGCTGCAGACCACAGGCCTGCTTCTGACCTTAACACTGCCGCTGTAATTCCCCAGCAGTTATACAGGGGTTGCAAAGATGCTTCTGAAGCTTCCTTCTGGATCCGCACGCTCCTGCCAACCACATCACAGTAAACCCTTCAGACTGAGCTCCCAGCAAACCTCATCGCAGATGGAGCTCCACAAAGTCCAAAGGTCTCCAGTCTCCTTTCTGCCCTAGGCAGGTGAGGCTGCCCAGAGAAACCCCAGTAACACCAGTATACAGAGGGCATCAAGTTTCAACAGGTTCTTCATTTTTTCCTTATCCTTTTCCCACACCGTGGAATCCTATCAGCTAATTAATAAGTAATTAACAAATAGCTGTAGAAGTGCTCAAATGCTCAGTGCATTGAAGACAAGCACTGCAATGACAGAAGGACATGCTTCTGGGATTTTGCTTACTTCCTCAAATCATCAGCCCCTAGGGAAGGTGAAGCCAGTAGATGTTACCTTCTCATTAATTACTCTCTCCATTAATTAATGGAGTATTACAAGGTGTTGGAGACAAGGAAAGCTTCTGCCTATGTGTGGCTCAGGAGATTCATCTTAGAGAACTCTGCTGCCATTATCTTTTTCCAAGACAGGCTATGGGATGGTAAAAGAAATGGAAAAATCTGTACGTTATACAGCACACAACAGCATGTCTTCAGAGTAACCAAGACTGGTTGTCCTGGTTTCAGCTGAGAGAGAGTTCATCTTTGTCCATTCTTCTCCCCATCCCCTTGGGGGGAGACGTGAGCAAGGAGCTGCGTGGTGCTCAGTTACCGGCTAGGGTTAAACCACAACTCTGGTATGAATGCCTTGAATGGACTCTTTTTCCTTTCTCATTTCAAGATCAAAATCAATGCCACAGTTGTAGCGTCAGAGACCATCTCTCTACTTGCAGCCCTCCAGAGCAGCTGTGCTTTCACAGCACTGCTACAGATGATGGATTTATTTGGATGTTTGGGATGGAAGAACCTGGATATGAAAAGAACTGTCATTCGTAATGAGTGAAAACCAGGTACAGGCTGTGCTCCTTTTTTAAAACCAGCCCCACAGATTTCCCTTCCAGACAATGGGGCGGGAGGGAAGAAAGACAAGACAATAATGATCAGTGTAGGAGAGAACTTACATCTTCCTAAAGAGGTGGAGGAAAAGATGACTGCCCTTGTCAGCCCAGTGATAAATACACTGCTGAGTTTGGTGTTTAAAAGTCGTGTAAACTTTACCATAGGAAAGGCAGTGAGGCACATTGGATCACTCAGGAACAGCAATGAGGAAACTGTTGGCATGGATGGTAACAGAGCTGAGGGAAGATGGAGACCTGGGAACTCTAAATTTTGTTACTTGCTTGCTCACTCTCTCTTGCTCAGTGGTCTGGTCTGTTCCCAGGGTCATTCCCTTCAGTCTGCTCTGGGATGGGATGGCAACATTACCTCCTTTGGGTGCCCTTGCCTTGTGGATCAAGAATTAGTCAAGTGAAAAGGCAAGTTGAATGAAAAAAATCCGTTCTGTCACACATGGCTTCTGGCAGAGGTGTTCAAATCAGCAAAACCTCTCCCCAGGTGATACTCAAACTGGAAAATCCGTAGTCATTCAACCTGTAAAACAAAAGTGAAAGGTCCTGCATACAAGCAGCCTTTCAACATTTATTTTCATGGCTCAGTTTATCTTCAGAGCCTTCCTATCAAGATGTTCTAGGACCTTTTTTTGGGCTACCTACGCCACAAAACATGAATAATAAGCTGCACCTGCCTCCCTGAGTGAGACCAATACTTGTACCTGAAGATAAGCACTAGATCTCTGACAGTGTTTAATATCTGATTGTTTCTCAGGAGCCCCCCAGGCCTGATTATCATAAGACTTGAACTCATCATTTACCCAGAGCTAATGAGAAAGATTATTAAAACATCCTGAAAATTAAGAATAATTTACGTAGACACACTTTACCAATTGTTCTGCTTTTCTGCAAGTCATGGGAAAAAAATAGAGCTTTCAGCTGTGTTAAGAAATGACTGTTTCATTAACTGTCAATCTAGGGTAATTTGCATAACCAAATTAAAGCAATTGACTTTCTTTATATTTACCTTAAGCACTTGGAACCATAAGATTATCGTCTGACAATTTCATGGATCTATATACGAAATTAATTAATAAGCTATTCAAATTGGTATGCTTTGCATATTTGAAGCTAATTAGAAAAGCAAGGTCTAGAATTTCAAAATCTTAGAATACATAGGAAATGAAGGAAAAAAGCTGATAGCTGCAGGACTCATTTCCTTTAAAAGTTACCTTGACCTTATTAACTGTATTTGAAATAGGCTTTTGTTGCATATGGATGTGCCAATACTTCCCCCGAGATCTGAGATCACGTGGAACCTATGTGAAGTATAGATGCTTATATATTGCATTTATATGAACTGGCATTTCACATCTATTGACCCACATGAGTCAGGGCAGGCAGAAATGTAGTGGCAGACTTCATTACAGGTGTCACATTTTTCCCAATTCCCCTCATTGCACCAAATGAGATTCTAATTCCCTAGAGCAAAAGATTTCAGTCTCTTCTGCAGAGCTGCCTGAGGATTAGCATGTTACATTGTACTGGAAAAACTCAGGCCTTTTTCCAGGGAAATCAGCAAGGTGTTTGCCATTTGCCCCGGTAAAGGCAGCATCATGCACCTTTAGTCCCTGTCTTTCTGTAAGACGGTGCCCTTTTCTCATAGGCACTAAAACCAAACCTCAAGTTATGAAAATTATCAAAAAAACCTTTGGTGCTTCACCCAGTTATAAGAAGGCGGCGTTTATTTTTTCATTGCTTCGCAACAGCTCCTTGTAATTGTAACATTTTTTTCTCTTTTACAATGGAATAAAAATTTAAAATTGCGAAATTTTCAGTAAAAGATCATTCCAACATAAATAATTGAGGAAAATCAAAACATTTACTCAAGTAAATGCAAAAGAGTTTAATCTAGGATTGATTTTTTCCATAGTTGTATATTTCTAATGGAAATGAAAACTCACATTGAAATGTTCAAGGAGAAAATGTGAGATTTCAGTCTTACATTTCTTAAATACTTTTTTCAAAATCGACATGTTTCTACAGAACATTTCACCTTCAGCAGCAGCATTCTTCCAACGGAAAATATTTTTGTAGAAAAAAAATAATTCTGGCTGGTTTTATTAAAAATATTTCCAGAAATTCCCAAAGAACAGCACACTTAATGGAAGAATGCAGAGTTTGAGCAGCTTGGCTGGCTTATTTTTAATTTTTCTTTTTCTGCTAATAATTTTATTTCACCATAAGCTTGTGGGAATTGAGAATTATGCCATCTGCAATCCAGTAGTATTCCCTTTCGGAAAAATACCAGGTACATTTCTGCCTGGTCTTATAATAACTTCACAGACTTTGGTGGCAGGTGGATTATCTCTGGAGTTCTTGTGATTAAAACCACACACAGCAGTGGCAGACAGATGATTCTGGAGGGGGTTGTGGTAATTCCCCAGTACAATGGCAGGCTATTGCCTGGCAGCAGCCAAGTTGCTTTGAAATCCTGACTTTCTCCGGCTCTCCACAAAGACTTGTGTTACTCAGACAGCCTCCTGAGGTCACTTCAGACTTTTGACACTACAAACGCCAGGAAAAGCCTGGTGGCTTTTCTTTTATCTTGTCTCCACGGCACTGACAAATTCTTCATCTCCTTTTTTTCCTATACCCTGGCAAGTTCTTGTTCTTCTTGAATCTCCTCTTCTTGCAGATCCCATCTCAGCTTGTGTGTGACCCACATGTGTGAAAGAAAAATCTCCAGAACAGTAGTGTTGTTCCCTATTTGTGCCCTATTTGCAGTTGCCCTATTTGTGCCCTTTACATCCAGTCAAGATGAAAGTGGCCAAGCAGCTGAAACAGCCCTTCAGTTCTTTCTTACTCCCTTTAGCAACAAAGTCAAACCACTGTTGCTCTTCAGGTATCCCTTAATGAAGCTGCTTTTAATTCCTTTAAATCTTATCTATGTTTGTACAATCAGTTCATTTCCCCAAAATGTCCCTTTCCACCCTTCATTTTCTGTCCAAGAAGGTCACAGATGCAGTACAGTTAAAGTAGGCAGGACTCTTGGAGGACCTTTAGGTACAAAGAACTTGAGCTAGAAAAGAGCTATATCCTAGACTTGCAAAGGAGCTATACAGCACTGCAGCCTACCCTATGATGCAGATTCTCAGAGGCATCCTTCCTGCAGTGAGTAGAAAAAAGCAAGAAGCAAACATCTATCACCCCCTCCCTCATGGGAGAAGGCTGACAGACAGGTTTCCAAAAGATATGGCATCTTCATGGGTAATTTTTCGTTCTCCAAATGTCAACAGCAATCAAGAAAACATCTTAATAGACATCCATCCCCAGCAACTAACTACTGCAAATGATCTCCCAAGATCTTCATCCACAAGCCATATTTTCCTCAGTGGAGAAATGCCGCTATAGATGGCTTGACACAAAAGGCAACGTAAGCATCTGACCATTTGTTTTCTTGGAAAATATGAAGATATTCTGTCATATCATGGTGCCAAAGTTTCAAACACAGATTTCCCCTCACCTCTTCAACTTAGGGCTACCAGGCAAAATTAGAAGGCTCCATTGTACCACTGCATGGACTGAGACAACTCTTAACAAAGCAATAATAACACTGTGCATTCGGCTGCTTAAATGTTCCCCAGATCAAGCCAGGCTAAAGTTCTCCACAATATGAAGGTTGGATTCTGTCTCACCAACCAACATTCCTCCCTATGAATGGAAGAAGTCTTGTTAAAAATTAAAAAATCTGTCAGCAAGGAAGTTTTACTCTGCAAACGTCAGGGCTTCCTAGCAAAGACTGAATCCTCTGAAGGAGCTGAACTCATCATCTTCAGTGTGTCCTGTGGTGTAAAAAAATTGCTACCATCAACAGTGCTGGGAATGGGAATGCCACCTGCCTCCTTTGTCATCTCAGTGGCAGTCAGGCTTCTGCAACTATTGAAACATACTTACCCAGCAGTCAAGGAGCTTCCTTGGATATATAGATTAAATATATGTTGTACAAACCTAACAGAGCTCCTCTTCAGGCATTTCTATGTGCTGCTTCTCTGGATAGCCATTACAGTTGTCAGCAAACCAGCCAAAACACCAGGGAACTCAAAGCTTTCAACGTGGTCCTTCATCTCCAGTGTTCCACAGGGATAGGGTGGGATTGATTCTCAGGATTTTTCTACTGAAACTCTCATTTGAATCTATTTATTAACACACCTTATTGTTTTCTTCCAAATCTTTATCTATCCAGACAGTATTCTAAGCCATGGATATTTCAAGGGGCTTTGATACTACCATGCTGGTACAAAGTTTTTACTCTTTTTGCTGTATTTTTGCTCCTGTCTTTACAGCTCTGAAGAGCCAAGTGATCCCTTCTCAGAATTTCAGAATGGATTACATTACAGCATAAATATTGTATGATATTGACTGTTGCATATTGCCCTTGAAATGTTGAAACTGGTTCTCCTGGAGAGTAAATATTATCATCTCCTAGTTTCCAAAGCATTCATGCTACAATCAGGATTTGGAAACCCATAAACACAACCTGTTGAAAACTGTTTCCTTGACTTGATGGCAAGATCAGACACCAAGTTTGGTATGTGAGTCAGTATGGAGGTTCAGGAGACTCTGATGTTCTCTGTACCCATCTGAAGGTGGTATGTACTTTGCAAATAGGTGCCAGTAAACCTCAATCCCACTTACCCAGGTGGAGCACAATTAGCAGGAACACAGTAGTATCAGGTACCTTATTTGGTTCTGTGGTCTGAGATTTTAAGTCTCTCCCCACTGAATAAACCTGTCATCTTTCCCAGAGACCTCCTTACCTGGGATCCTGAATTCATGATGGGCATAAACTGTGCCTTCCACTTTTGTGCCTGTAGGGGCTTTAAGGATGCACACAGTTTAACAGAAGCTGGAGCAATGTATCTGTTTAAAATGTTGGTGCTCTGGTACACATTGAACATAGTTGAAATGAGCCCTATGCAGACAACAATATTCTGAGATTTTCAGACATGCTTCAAGGACCCCTCAGTCTTTATACTACTGAACCTTTACTTTAACTTCTAGAACCTCCTTTTCTGTTTCTTGACCTCTTCTGCTCCTTAGCATCTCTATTACTTTTTTTTTTTTAATATGGTCACATCAACAGAAGGGAGAAAAAAAATAAGGAAAAAGAAATGGCTCAAGCAGTTTCATTGCATTCAGACCCATTGAGTGTCTTTACACAGACACATCCTGCCTCAGATATTTCTCTTCCCATTCTTAGCTTGCAGGTTCCTTTCTACATCCCTCTTAATATGCCCCTGGACTTTTTTGTGATTCGTACTTCAGGTCCCTTTTCTCTGTGATGGAAATGGCGCAGACCACCATGTCTTGATCTCACTGTTACTGTTGTTGCACTTTCTCGTTCAGTTCTGTGCATGCTGCTTGTGCCCCAAATGACAAGAGCAGGGTAGGATGCTTCAAGTTGCTCTGCAGGTTAGACCACATGCAGGGCAAGAGATGACTGCAAGTGAAACAGAGTACAGCCAAAGCTGCCTTCTCCTAAGTGGTGTAGCTTCTCCACAAGCTCCTTCAAAGATGTTAAACAGATGAGGATTTGCTTTTGTACATTGTTCTGAGATTTGTAGAAATTAAATCCTGTCCACGTCAAATGGGCATTAGATGCTGGCTGTCATTCCAAGTACCTATCACCATGCTTCAATCCCCGTGAACTGATGCGACTACTATTGTCTCAGGTGCCGGGTGCCTGTCCTTGTCCTAAAATTGTCCTAAACCCACATCACTTGCAAGGTTGAAGATTCTCAGAAAATCTAGCAATAGCTTTCTTGGCTTTATAGTTAAGAATGGCCACACTTGAAAGTCCCAGCAACAGGTTCTAAGATATCTGTGCTCAGGTGCATATGGTGACTTTTTGGCACAGGAGGAAAATGGTAGGATTTGGCTCCTCTCTGAAACATTTGTGGAAAACGTATTCAGCAACCTGCAGCTGGGGGTTGAATTCCCCCTCGTATACTCATGTGCAAAATACTGTATGCACAAGCATTCAGGAACCTCAGCCCACAGTGCTACAGTTTGTACAAATGCCACCTGCCAGCACTAGTGGAAACTCTCAGATGCTGCTTTTGAGCCTTTAGTGTAGGTAGTGATATAATGTGCTACGTATTTGACCCCATCTTAAGATGCAGGCCAGTTAGCTGGAATAAGACAGGAGTAAGTCAGACTCCACTTTCTCAGCAGTGTCAAAGACAGAACCTTTGGTTTCTAGTTTTTCAGTGCGATGCCAACTCCTCCGAGTTGAGCATCCTGTATCAACAATGCCTTATACAGTCATATCCTTTCACACAGATATTTTTACTCTGTTACATTACTATTTTGTGCACTTTCTGATGAAATACTACCACTGTCACAATGACAATTAAGGTATAATATTCCACAGTAACTTACAAGACTACTTCTGCCAGTCAGTCACAGATGCTGTCAGCCAGGAAGGATGAAGAATCCTGAAAGGTGCTGAAAATTTTTGGGCTTCCTTCAGTTAGTTCGAAGGGGCTTTGTACCTTCTACCAGGAATGCAGCAGCTAGCAGAATAAGGGTCCTTCTATTGTTAGAAATTATTTCCAAAACTAGAAAGAAGAAGAAGGATGAGACCAAGAAGCTCTTTGCTGGAAAGGCGATGTTTGCCCAGCAACACAAAATCAAAATCTATGCCTGGTCTGTAAGAAATGTCTCTATGGGCACAGCTCCTTTATTTGGTATTCAAGCCAACATTTGCCTGTATGTGATCTGAAAAGGAGACACAAGAGCAAATGTGAGAGAGTAGGATAAAAACAATGAAAGCAATGAGTTCACCCAAAAGACTATTCTAACCCTTGGGTTTTCAATTGTTCTCATTTGCCTGTATCACCAAATAGGCTGTGCATCCAATGTACAGTTTTTATTGAGGTAATACAATGCTAGTTTGGTACTGCAATGTCCTTGGAGAGCAGGAGCAGACTGCAGGAATCCTCCACGGCACTAGAGGTGAATTCCGCTGTTGGAAGAAGAAATACATCAGTTTCAGCTTTGCTAATGTAGTCACAGGAAGTAATGACAGACAGGTTTGCCATATGGGGCATATGGCAGAGGTTAGGCCTGAAGGATTATGTTGTTATTGAACCGAAGGACTCCCAATAAAGCTGGGTTTATTTAATTTTCAATTCTATGTCTTACACCTAAAGCTATTTGCAACCTTGGGTGGTTTTTAGAATTTCTCTCAGTATTGGAAATGGCCCTAGAAGTTAATCAAGGAATGCCAGACAGAATGTTTGCAGCAACTAGACTCTTCCAGGTATGACCAGCGCTCAGGTCAGGCCTCCAAGGATACATCCATTGGGTCCCTGGAGCTTTTCTGTGAGGTGGGTGAAGGTACAGCAAGCTGACCAGCTTTACCAACTCACTTTCCACAGCTAGTGGTGGGCATTGTAGGGATGCCAAGAGCTCATAGACTGTCCCAACTCATTGTCTTAGTGATAACATTGTCACCCAGAACTCTGTGTAAGGGAATGGGGATATATAAATGGAAAGTGTTGCTTTAGCACTGGAATATTATGGATTTACAAATCAGACTGATGCACTAGAAGCTGGCTGGTCCCTGTGCAGACATGGCCTGGATCTGAGTTGGGGAGCTAAATCAGCCCCTATATGGAACATGATAGTGGCGATAAAGAAACGTTTTAACAATATCAGTACCTCCACTGCCTGGATGCCAGGATGCCTAGCACTCAGGAGATATTGAGCGCTAGTCACATGTGGTGATAGTGGATACAGCTTACATCAAATTCAGTGGGAGTTGTACCTACTTCTGCCATGGCCAGCTTTGATCCTGGGCATCCTAGGGAATAAGCTCAGCCTCTTGTGCATTTCTTTCAAACTCCCTTTTGCCCTCTTCTGCCATTTTGTTGCTCCTGTGTTAGCCAAGACCTAGTTTACTAGGGCCCTTGATTGGAAACTTATTACAGCTTATTTCTGTCTGCCTTTCTTTAAAGCCAGCTGAACATACCCAATGCTCTTCCTCTATGGTAAGACCGAAAATACAGACCACCCTCCCAGCTTCTGTGACACTCTTTCTAACACACTCCTTTATTCTCTTCTCCGTGATCACGAGTTCTCTCTCCAAGCCCAGCCTAGTTATTTGTGCATGAAGCTGCCATGTCGTGTATTGGTGTGAGTCTGGTGTTCACATGAGCTGTGAATATGCTGCACATGTGTACTTCTTGTGCATCCTGAGCTTTCCTTTGGTCAAGTTAACTGTCGTTCTGCCTTCTAATGAATCACCAAGAGAGAACTAGACCTGGTAAGATTTCTTGTTAGCAACAAACTATGTCACTATCAATGTGACACAGAACGAGCTTGCAGTGTGACTTCGTGTACAAACCTCCAGACTAGAAAGGATTGGGACCTGAAGTTCCTCTTCAAGGAGGTCATTCACTGTAACATTTGAGTTTGTACTTTGCACAAAATGGAGTAAGTCGTGCAATGGTGCACACAAACACTGCTGCCTTGGTGTACAAGGCGGTTCTCACACCACCCCAACAGAGTTGCAGTAACTCCAGTCTCTTGATTGCCACTTTGCAGAACCTCCCTGCTCTGACAAGGATACGCCTTCAAAAAGCTGGATGAAAACCAGGAGAACGCAAGCAAGGCTACTCAAGCACCAGCTAATCTGTAGCCACCCAGCCTTAAAATTACTGTAATCTCCTGAGGCATTATGGAGTGTTTTTGACTAAGTGGTTTGATGGCAGTAAGTTGCAGATTTGTGTCAGGGAGGAATTTATTCTATTTTATCCACTGCTTAGACTTTGCCTACTCAGGACTCTAGGAGGACAGGGCTAGTTTTCTGCCAGGAGCAGCTGCCTCCTCTCAGCAAGGAACGACACAGGAATGCTAAAACCTCTGTCCAGACCCATGTCCCAACTTGCTGCCATCCAAAGGGCTAAGATTACAAGAGCAGCAGCAGGTAGAATGAGAAAATCCTTTTTTTTTTTTTTGTCACAACCACAGGAGTACTGCTGCCCACACAACTTTTAAATTTGGACCTCAACTCAGTTTTAGGTGGTATTGGTTCAGCTTCTTAGAGAAAGTAGAAGGAAGGCCAAACAGCTTCTGTGGGATTGGGAGAGGTGTGTGACCTTATAGGTAGTCCTCTGGAACTGTAGTGCCGAGACTGCTGAACACCATGATGTTTGATTTCTTGGAGGCCATATTCCCTCCTTTAACTCGGAGCAATTCCCTCTGATTCACTGAAGCCCCCAGCCTGGTGTCCGAGTCAGAAGTTGAGAATGATGTGAGAAGTGGGGAGACCTCAGGCTTTTCCTTGACGCAGCCTGTTCTAATCCTTTTCACCCAGTTACTGTACGGGCAGCGAGTGTCAGCCTTTGCTGCAGACTGGAGGAAGCTACCCAAAACATGCACCGGTGATTCACCAGAGATAAACAGACAAAGTGCAGCCAGGGTGCAATCCTGAGCTATTGCACCCAGTGCTGCACTTTCTGTGCGAGCGGGGTTCACATGCACTAGCAAGCAGCAATGGTCCCTGAGTGTCCCCATGGCTGCACGCGGGACCTGGGGCATGGACCCATGGAGGCTGGCAGAGCTGAGCACCGATTTGCTCATCCTGGGTTGGAAAGAGAAGCGCACATGGCACACAGGTACACATCCTCGTATGGGTGTTTAATCCCAGAAACATACGGCCACGTGGTGCCTGTGCCTGGGGTTTTATCAGGAGCAGACAGGGAAGCAGCTGCTGTTTTTGCTGCCTGGTGACAGGAAATCCAAAGGGTCTGTTCTCTCTTGGTTTACACAGTGGTGAGTAGTTAACAGCGCGGGTGATCTGCACTGTTTCTTCCTCCTAAATGTGGCTCTTCCGGTGGCACTTAGACTCAAACTGCGGTCTTTGCAGCCTGGGTGGGGACAGGGAGAGGGTTTCTGTGCACTTCTGTGCTCCACGGCAGGTCAAGTGGCAGGGTGACAGTGTTATCTCCCCCCGTGACAGGAGGTCACATTCCCACAGCGTTGCTAGTGGAAACCACCAGCTCCACAGGCTTCACACAGTATTTTAGGGGGTTAATGAACCGGGAAACACGGCATTTTCTGTGCCTCTGCTCCCCTCGAGCTAGCCCGCGGGTCCTCCGCTGAGGCCCAGGTGAGCCTGCCGCCGGGGCCGCGCACGGATGGATGGTGCCTTCACACGTGTGAAGGCTGAGGAACGACAGAGCTGGTTACAGGCCCAGGGGAAAACGCTTAGGGACAAAGCAGATGCTGTGAGAAAAAAAAAACAGGCCAGAAGAAAGACTATTTTAAAATACTGCACGCTTGAACAGTAGCAATGAAGCCAAAATAAAATGTATTTAAAAAAACAAAAGTCAGCGTGCAGACTGTGGGAAGTACAAAGGGGTCGTGAGAAATGCGAAAGGCCTGAACACAGAGCAGCAGGAGCGAGCGACCACGGCCCAGCCCCCAGAAGCAGAGCCACGGCCGCGCAGGGACAGCGGGGCTGCCAGTGGTGCCAGTGACGCCAGCGGCCGGGCAGGGGCAGTGCCCAACATGCCCCCGTGGGGTTTCGCACCCCAGAGCAGACCTGGGACCTCCTGCTGTTTCCCAGCAGAGGAAGCGGCATGTGGCTGATGCCCGATGCTAGATTTACCAGAACTGCTGGCTGAGGTGCTTCTTGGGGTAAAACATCTGAGACGGGTCAAAAGGGAAAGTCTCTTTCCTCTCCAGTACAATGGCAAAGCAGAATTGCATCTTTCCAAAGGCAGAAGGAGATGTAATGGAGGAGTTTATAGCATGACAGATCCCTAAATCCCCAAAAGTCCACGCAACCTGCAGTGAGAGGCTGATGGCCTCGAAAGCCGCCCTAGAGTAGCCTCACCACCATGGGAGAGAGGGCTGGCTTCACTGGCCTCAGCCCATCCCTGGGGTGCCCGGGGCAGTGCAAGCCCAGGGAGCAGTACCAGGACAAGGAACAGTGCAGTGAGCTCTCGCCGTAACATCCTCTGTGGCCCAGGGCCCCTGTTCCTCCCGTGCTGTTGTAACTCCTGCCTCTGTGCCAATGGCTTCCAGAACGCAGAGGAAAACTCTCGAATCTCAATCACCTTCTTCCGACTCTTCCGCGTGATGCGTCTCGTGAAGCTCCTGAGCCGAGGGGAGGGCATCCGGACGCTGCTTTGGACCTTCATCAAGTCCTTCCAGGTATTCCTTCACTTATCTCTAAGTAAGACCTAAAGCTTTTTTTTCTCGTTGGTGGCCCTTCGGGGAGGGGTTTTACCCAACTGCTTGAGCCCAAATGCTGCTGGTCAGAGCTGTGCACACCAGTGACACACGGCATGAATGAGAGCCAAGGAAATGGGGCTCGCAGGAGATGGCTGGCTGGGTATGACTTTCATCTCTAAAGTACGAGTAATTGCTTGAGACCTTCCTGAACAGCCCTGATAGGTCAGTTCAACTCAATTACTGCCTGTCTGTAACCCTTCAATCTCTTTTTTTTAATTATTTTTATTTTATATCTGTTGCTATAAGTGAAATATACAGCTATAGGGAAGGCCTGGGTGTCAATTAAGTTTCTTTTAAGCCTTGTTTTGAGGATTTCCAGTCAGTATTAGAGGTGTGTGGGCCCCATGCTTTCATCTAGGAAGAATTTCACCTTTTTGGCCCCACACCTTTGGCCCTGGTAACAATGCCAAGTTATTAAGTTGCTGCTGCTTTTGTCCTGGAAACAGATTGCATTTCACTGGTAGTTAAAGTACCAGAGTAGATAGAGGAAGGCAAAGGAGACCAGACTGGATAAGAATCGTCACCTCTGGGGAAAAACAAACACCAAGAGACAGATATTTGCTAGAAAAACTGCTTCCAAACCAGCCCCTAACCTAGCCATATATAGAAAAATGGTGGGTAGAGATGAAGCATAGCATGTTTCAGCACTTCAGAAGTACCTCACCTGGATTTACTGGGCCAGCACAAACTGGATGTTAGCTGGGGCCGTTCTGGAGGAAGTGTCAGGAAAAGACAGCACAGGAATACAAATGGTGGTGTAAACGTGAGAAAAGGTGCAGGACACATCACTGCACAAAAGAATGACAGTGTAATTTGTGCCACATGCAGGTCTTGAAACAGCAACCACGTATCCCTCCATCTGAGGCTTTAAATGGCCAATAGCATTTGTATTGACCGATCCACGCTTTAAAACTTAAACCTCACCAGCTACAACACAAGCTGGGACCAAAGCCTGCAGTGCTGTGGAGCTCCACGACTTCAGTCTCTGTCAGCAGAAGTAGCACGTGTGTACACCACGCATCAATCTGGACCTTTTCCAGTGCTGCTCTCAGATGGTCTCAGTAGCCACACCATCAGGCTCAAGCAAAGGACTCTCACTTTGCACACTCCTTCACTGTCAGAGGATCTGATACTGCACAGCAGTTTTCTGACACATCAGTACCACAAGTTACTTTTTCCATTGCTTACACGGTTGCTAACTTCCAGGTTGTTATTTGAGTGGCTCCAGTGGGAACCATTTTGTCTCTATGCATAGGAATGACATTCCCTTGGCACAGCTCAGCCATCCCTGATGCAGGGGACAGAGTCACACTTTCCAGTTCCTGCTTCTCCTCCCCATGTCCCTGCACCCCTCCAGCCTCCGAAGTAACAACTCGCTCTTATCCTGAGCTCAGCTTGCCATGGCTCTTAGCTGGAAAGGATGAGATGGATGGGAAAGGGAGTGCCTGGTACTTCCCTCCAGTGACCTCCAGACCTCTTTGATTGGAGAGTCACTTTTAGGCAGGGTTGTAGGGTGATGGGAGAAAGTATCAAGGGACTTCTCTTCTACAGCAGGGGGGAGGGAAGCACTGCAAGCAACTGCCTTTTCCCTTGAAAGCCTTTAGCTATTTGTCACATGGTATTCTCTGCTCAGAGCTCCTCCTCTTGCAACTACTGGGAGGCTCCTTTGGTAGCTAAGAATAGCCATTGTGCAGAGCTCTTAAGTCAGCCACTCCCACTGCCAAAATCTGGGATCCCTCCAGACTTTGTCTGGCACCGGCTCTTCTCTGTGTCCCCACATGCTTCCAGGAAGCATCTCTGCTCGCACAGGACAGCCTAATAAGCAACAAACTTATACTGGAGTTCACATCCCATCGTTAACTACCGTGCGCCCGGTGCGTGGCACACAGGGCTTATGTACGAGGTGGGGCACCATTCAGAGCCTGTGGTGGGAAAATGCTCAGCGGGGTTTCTGCAGAGATAGCAACAAGCCCAGGCTGGCGAGTGGGAGGAGTAGGAAGTGCTGAGAGCAAGGCAAGGCCGTGGGAATCACAAGGACGAAATGGTGAAGCCAAGGAGGGACTGAGACGGAGGAGGACAGAACCACAAGAGTGGAATATGGGAGGTGGAGGGCTGATGGAGCTGTGGGGAGTAAGGGGCAGAGATGAGTAGGAAGGTGCATCAGTGAAGAGGAGTGGGCTGAGCAGAAGAACTTGGAAAGAAAGTGGAGGGCCAGACGGTCGGAAGAGAAGACTCTTTTCCCATTCCCATTTGAAAGATAAAAGAACTGGTAAGGTTATGTACCTCAGGTCCTGTCTGGACAATATCCCAGGAGATCTTCTTAGGTCTTGTGTGTATCAAGCCCCAGCTAAATCATCACAAAATGTTTGGAACCCAATTCTGAGCTGGTGTATCTCCACTGGCATTGTGGAGTAAGCATACAGATTTGTCTGACCCCATAAAACACAGAGGAACCTGCCCCTGAATCTCAGGATGATGATTTATAGACATTGTTTGAAGATTGGAAGCTTTGCCAGTTTAATACTCATATCTCTTTGAGATGGTTTCTGCAGATCTTAGTCAAATCTCCATAGTGGTTAGTGAAAATTTTACCTTGATTCTTCCTATAGGATTTAGCTCTGTTGAATTTAGGCATAAACTTAAAATGTCTAAATAACTTTATATTTAAAAAAAAATGCTGTAGGCTTTTTATACTCTGTGAAACACTGTATTCAAAATCCAGATCAGGGACTCTACTCACATTTTCAGGATGAATGTGTCCACCTACTGTGTTTGAAGTAAGGTCTGGAAATCTCTGATCTGAGCACTATATATTTCAAAGGCAACAGAATAGAAAAGTCCTCCTCAAAAGCCTGAGCCTATGAGGTCCAGAGCCATGTCCTTGATTCCTGCTAGTGGCGGATGACACCGACAGCACTCAACACTTGGCTGATGCGCTGGCAGCCTTAGGAGGCAGCTCTGCATATCAGGGCTCTGCATTTCCTCTTCAGCAGCTGATCACAGACACTTAGTGCGTTGCAGACACCGTCACAGGCATCTAACTCTGAACAGGCAACGAAGTTGATGCTGCTTTAGGTACTTAGGATGGTACCAGCCACTGTAGCTGAAGCCTTGAATTTGGATCTTGGCAACTGGTACATTTTTGGTTTGACCAGACTGGAACCAGAAAAAAAAATCACATTGTCGTTAGTGCCCGAATAATACTGGTTATGAGAGTTTTCTGCTCTTGGTAAGCAGCTGTACACACTGGTTTTGCTCTCACTTTCCTCACTCTGTCAAGAGCAGGACTAACTTGAAGGCAGCAGAGCTACACCGTCAGGAGTGGGAGCAGGCAGAGCCTGCCCGAGTTGGGTGGCACCAGCGTGCTGGCGGGGAGGGCGAGCAAATGTGGGCCTGTAGAGTCATCTAGTGGCCACCTGGCCAAATTACAGACTCCATGTCTGGGGCCAGCCTCTGCCCAGTTTCTCAAAACCAGGAGCGTGAACCAGGCTCCGGGGTGGGGGGCTCAGTGGAGACACAGTGCTCTCTTTTTCTTTTTTTTTTCCTCTCTTTTTCATTTCTAGGCTCTCCCCTATGTGGCTCTTTTAATAGTGATGTTGTTCTTCATCTACGCCGTGATTGGGATGCAGGTAAGTGATGTGAAAGAGTTCAACTGTGTCTATCTTCTCCTCTTAGAGTTTTGGGAACTGACTTATAGAGTAACTAGATCAATGTGTGGTTGTAGGGGCTTACACGGATGTTTTCACCCAGTAAGGTAAGACAGCAGCTAACCACAGGCAGCTAGCCTATGCACTTCCAACAGGAGCACAATGCACTCCAGAGGGAAAAAAAAAGAAAAGAAAAAAAAGCAACTGATGTATTTAATGGCAGAATGCAATAGGCAGACAGTGAAAGGACGACGCCTGCCCTCCACACTCTCGAAGGAATACCCTGCAGTGGTGGCAAGTGAGATTTATTGCGTCGCTCGTTGATTCAAAATAGTCGTTTCAGTGGGCTTATGGCCGTGCTGCATTGAACAAAGCCGTTCTTTCTCTCGCATCACTTTCACACCCATGTAACTTCCACTGAGGTGTAAAAAGCAGCTTTTGATTTATACCTGTGAAGGTAAATATGGCATCAGACCCAATGTACCGATGCTCTGTGTTTGTGCCAGTTCTTCAGGAAGCCGCATCAATACAATGTCCTATTCAGTTTGCAAAATGAACTTGGAACTGGCCTGAGCATTCATCTGTGCAAGGAACTGATGTTGCATACAGTCTATTGAAGAAAGCATGTGATATAGGCACAGTCTCATTTGCTGTGCTGCTTTTCAAACCAAGCTTCCCTTTCCACTTCAGTGTTAATCAAAGATCTCAGACAAGTCAGCCATCTGGGACCAGAGACCAAAGTATAGAAAGGCACGGCATAATTGCTTCCAGAGGTCTTCAGACATGACAAGCTTCTTGGTTTCATAAAGCCGACAGAATTTGTAACAAAATTCATCTGACCTCTCTGACCTTGGTTTAATTTGTTTCCTGTTATTATAAGCACATCTTTTCGCAGACTCCATCTACTCCACCCCAGTCTGAAAAATAAAAATTATCTTTTCTTGAATTATCACAGGTTATCTCAATTGCCCCCCCAGTGATTACAGCTGTCATTCAGTCTACTGGGCTCATACTGTAAACTTGCCAGTTTTGCCTTTAACACCTAACTAGCTCAAATGGCCAAGATCTTACAGGATTACCTGTGCTATACAGAAAATCACTTGTGAGTATCACACTAGTGGTATGTAGCTAGACAAAGTATTTAAAAATGGCTTCCAAGCCTCCACACAGATGGGGTCTACAATGATCAGGGCACTGCCAAGGCTAGATATTTTATTCTGTAATTCTATTCCCTTCTCTGTCAGCTAGTTCTAAGTTGGCTGTTTAAGCCTTGGCTTACGTTCAAGCCTCTGTTTAAATCATTTCAGCAGCCTGAAGAACATATATCTGTCTTTCACATTGATCTAGATTACTAGGTCGCTTCCTGTCCTCCTGTCTTCCAATGAGAAAACCAGCTTTTCTCATCTTCCCTCTTTGCTTAGAGCCCGCAGACCTGTTACCACCTTTTGTCCAAATGGCATCTCAGACTTTTTGTGTCATGCCCTCTTGAACCCGCTGACACATGGAATTCCCTCACACATATGGACATGTAGGAAGGAAAATGCTTCCTCACTCCATTAAGCAGCTACCTTGAAAAACTAGATGCACCAGCTCTGATGAAAATACAAGAATTTCCCACATAAAGGAGACCTACTACTTTATCTCAGCTACTGCCCTGCCTTGGAGCGTAACAACATTCAAGCCTCACTACCTAATGTGCTCAAGTGGAACAATCCAAATTGATGCTGATGGATGAAGCCACTCATATCATGGCCCAAGAGGCACAGACTGGAGAGGCCATGAGAGAGGAACCTCCACTGACAGCTCCTCATAGGTGCCTAATGCAACGCACCGATAGTAGCTGCCTCATGTGTGAGAGAAGCTACAGGGTTCAAAGGAAAATCAGACTTCCAGCATGGGAAGTTCCTTTGCCTACACTTGCCTGAAACGAAAAATATGGGCTGCCTCAGCTCAAACTGCCTCTGAGCATTTGAACTGTCCTCCTGTTCCTCCTCAGTGCAGCTGGGGCTGTCACTGCTACCCGCAGCGTGGGGGCAGTCAGGGCTGGGGAAGGCCCACACATCCATGAGGAACCCCTGCAGAAAGCCTGCCATGTAAAGACCCTCCCTCCCATCTGGCATGGCCTCCCCGCCATTGTCCCTGCGCTTCTCTCCACGTCATTGTTTCTCTTGGGATGTTAATTATCGGTGACATTTGCTTGAAAAGAAGCTCTGTGTTCTCTCAGAGGTGCTCTGTTCCTGCTGCTCATTTTGGCTACGAGATCACAGCTCTCAGTCCTTGAGATCTCTGTCACATTGCTATTGATAGGGAATAAATAGTCCTGACGGACTGGGCTGTGCAGACACCTTTCTGCCAGGCAGGGTTTGCTAAGTTCTCAGTCCTGGTGCCCAGAAGTACCAAAGCTGTATAAGACTTTATCCAAGAAGCCTGAAACTCTCCTCACTGGGGACTCACAGCTGAGGACAGGCCCCTAAAAAGGTTTGCTGACAGTTGAGGCTTCACGCTGTGGCTGGATGAATTAATTGATGCATGGATGGGTTTGGAAGGAAGCTATAAGCCATCCTTGTCTGGGCGCATCTTCACACTGCTGCATTCTGGGTGGGGGGTCTGAAGCACCTGCTGGTGACAAGCGTGGCTACTAGAAGGGCAAGCATTTGGACAATCTCCAGATCCAAGGCAATGTACTTCACATTGTTCTGGGAAGATCCAAGGCACCCCACAGAGTTGGAAGCTCAAGGCTTTGCAGCTGTTCATCTTTTGCTATCATTTCCTCCTGGTGAAGACAGATAAGCAATGAAGGAAGGAGCCTTTTCTTCTGATTTCTTTCAGCTGGACCCCTTCCTCATGTGAGTGCCTGTTAAAATAGGGCCCCATATCAGGTATTTCCAGTGTATGAAGTAAGGAAGGATGTCTTGTTTTAACAATCAGTGTTTTTCTGGTGAAAAAAGCACAAGCAAGGGAAGCAACAGCAAATATGAAAGACCTGTGGAAACCGTATTTAAGGGAAGAGCAGATTCTGTTAAATATCAGAGTCAGGGTGAGGCCAAGAGCTACAGGTGACAACAGGTTTGGGGATTTTGCAGGGCTAACCTGAAAAGACCTCTGCTTTCTGCCAGGTGTTTGGTAAAATTGCGCTGAACGATACCACAGAAATCAACCGCAACAACAACTTCCAGACCTTCCCCCAGGCAGTGCTGCTGCTTTTCAGGTGGGTGTCTTACAACCCTGGATGGTGTCAGTCTGGGAGCACGACTCCTCTGCTCTTGGGCACAGCTTATCTCCTCCTACTGTGTCATGCTCATGAGGTGAGTAGAAACATCTTGCCCGTTAGCGAGGCAGCCTAAGTTACCTCAGATGAGATGACTAGTCCTTTAAGCCTTGTACGCTGCCAGCTGATGCTGGCCAACACTCAGTGCTGGGGGGGGAGGCAACTCCCCCTACTCAGAAGGGAGATAGCCCACTTTCAGTACTCTCAAATGTTGACATGCATTGCAAATTCATCCTTTTGTTCAAATCAAGCTTATTTTAGCAGGGAAAGGGACATGAACTCCCACTCATGATTTGGCATGGCTGTGCCCAGCTCAGTTTAGCACGTCATCCTGCTCCAGCTGTGGCCAGGTGTGCCAGGGCCAGGGAAGGGTGCTGAAGGGGTGGGGAGTTGGTGTAAATGCAACACTCTTTCCTCATTTTCAAGGAGTTTGTTCATGCAATCCGTAGCCATGTCACACACGTTCTGATGACTCTGGCTAGTTGGAGCATGACAGCCCCGTACCCAGACCAGGCAATGCCAGTCAGGAACAACACGCTGATGATGGCGGCAAAGTCAAAAAAAGGAGCAGGGTATGCCAGCCTATGTCAAAGCCTGGCCATCAGCCTAACTTGCTCTTAATTGACCTCAGTGGCAAAATTCCCACTAATGTTCACGGGAGCAGGAAGAGGTTGTGCCACTGTCCCTGACATTGAAGTCACTGCTGTCTCCCCTTGCCCTTTGCCATGCCCAGGTGTGCCACCGGTGAGGCCTGGCAGGAAATCATGCTGGCATGTCTCCCAGACAAGAAGTGCGACCCGGAGTCGGAGCCAGCCAACTCCACTGAAGCCGATCACTCCTGTGGCAGCAGCTTCGCCGTCTTCTATTTCATCAGCTTCTACATGCTCTGTGCCTTCCTGGTGAGTCCGCCCCAGCAACCGAAACCTGCCCTCTGTCAGACTGAGCCCCTGCCTCCCCAGATCTCAGCACTGTGAAGCAGAGGAATGATCTCAAAGAGAGGAAATCTCCCCAGGGGGCCTTCCCAGCAGCACCCTTTCAGTGACAACACCCCCTTCGTCACTGCCATTCCTGCCTCCCCTCAGCTCTGGGGGATGCTCTGCTTCCAATCCCCGTCCTTTGTGCATGGCTCTTCCCCCCTCCCTCTCAATGAGAAAACCAAATTAGTGTGTTGTGGGCTGTGCTGAGGCTAGCAGCGCCTCAGCCACACTTCCCACCTTCCCTCCTACCTTCCTTCTGGCTGCTGAGCAGGTTTTTCCTCCCCTGTCAGCAGCAATGACTGTGAGAATACACATATCCCACTTGCATCTGCTCCGTGTTGGCAATGCGGCATTGCTCAGAGTGACAGCACATGCTCTGCAGCTGGCATCAATGCACAAAACTCTCCCAGTGAACAGCAGCAACATTTAAAAAGTTTTGGTCTTGGTCCAGAAGAAAGGACTTTTATCTCAGCCTCACTGCCTATAGAGGATAAATCCCAGGTGGGCAAAGACACAGCTAAATAAAAAGCCATCGCAGCATCTCTAAGCATTCAGCAAACTTGGGCCTCATCCATTCAGTAGGGAAGTGAAAGATGTGACCAGCTGAGAATATCCCACCTCTGGAATCTTCCCATTTAAACTGGGGGGTGGCATGGGGGAACAGAGAACCCATCCCCAGTGGCTTCCTAGTTTTATGAGTTCAAATCCAGACCTTAAATGGAGAACCCAGTAAAGTCTATTGTTACCTGCCTCATCCATCAAGTCATCTCTATCCTTGTTTGCAGATCATCAATCTTTTTGTAGCTGTTATAATGGATAACTTTGATTACCTGACACGGGACTGGTCCATTTTAGGACCACACCACCTGGATGAGTTTAAAAGGATCTGGGCAGAGTATGACCCTGAAGCCAAGTAAGTAACCCAGCCTGGGTATCAGAGCTCCTTGGGAGAGCAGGTCCATTGTTTTCTGTTCTCTAGACCCAGTGCAGTAAGTGCCATGTTCCTTCTGCAGGAACCCTTTTTTTTTTCCTGCAAAAATCCTGAAATAGATACCTCCACAGGGTACTGCTGGTGAATCCATAAGCCAGTGCAAGGATACACACAAAAATATCAGCATTTAGGCTGCACTGTCACCTGTCAGGACATTGCTTCATGTTTGGTTTGGGAGGAGATACAGACTGTTTAGGGAGAGGCAGCAGGAGACTGAGAAAAGGAGGTTAGAGGGTTGCTTTATTGTTGCATATGTTTGCGATATTGAGCTGTGACTCTTCTATTTGACTTTCTACTCACAGTAGAGCTGCTCTTCTCAAGTCTCCATTTTGTCATATGTCATACAGGCTCATCGCAACCTGCACCTTCACATGGCTGCATTACGCTGTCTGCAGGGTTATTCACATCAGCAGACTTGCAGGGATTTAAAGTTACACAAGAACAACTCACACAAGGGCTTAGCTGACATTCAGTATTATATGGTCTGTTTGACACATGTTTAGGCTTAAAGTGCACTTAGATCCCTGTGGCATTACAGTAGAGTTGACAATTGTAATTGAAAACCTCCCTTCATAATGCAATGACTGTGGAAAGAGACCTTGGCGTAAACTAAAAGCAGATCTCTTTAGGAGATGTAGTGTCAAGATTAATTTGGGCTCAGGTTCTGCAACGTGTGAGGCCATGTCACAGCATCGGAGTGATACGTAAATTGAAACCCTTCTTCCCATCCATGGCGACTGGCCACACTGGTTTTCAGTAGGGACAGGCGATAAGCACAGAATTCTGATAAATACACTGTGTGCTGACAGAACAGATGCCACTATCTGTGCTTGTTTGAAGGCGAGGCTGCAGTGGCTAAAGCCATACATATATAAAAGATAGCGGTTCGGTCCAGATGACATCCTGTTCCTTCCCAGCTATAAACGGGAAGCTCTGTTTTTCCTCTTCCCCATCCATGTCCCATGCCTGAGGCCCCACTTCTGGCTCTGCGAGCTCTCCTCCCTGCGTAAGAGATGCCATTTACAGAACTTAAGAAACCCAACTGCTGCTCTGGAGGAAGTTCAGCACTTCTGCGCTGGCTCCAGCGACAGCCCAGAGCATAAACAAGTATGAGAAGCGAGTGGCTTGGGGCTGTTTATATGGGAGGGAACGCGCCAAGGAAAGAAGAGACCCTGTGCACCTCTGTGTCTCCTGTAGCCTGGAGAGAGGGGCGGATCGGCAGGTCGCCCCGGGGAGGGAGCGACCCTCACTGTGCTTTCTTCTCCAGGGGCCGGATCAAACACTTGGACGTGGTGACGCTGCTCCGGCGGATTCAGCCGCCGCTGGGCTTCGGGAAGCTCTGCCCTCACCGGGTGGCTTGCAAAGTAAGGCACGCTGCGGCTCGGGGAGGCTGGCACTCGCACAGGTGCTGCCCCGCCGCGGCGGAGCCGGCAACAGCCCGTGTTTGAACGGGCACCTCCGGACGTCATCTGCCGCTCCGCGGCTCCTCCGGGCGGCAGCAACCTAGCTGGGGGCTGGAGGGTCGCCAGCGGGCGGGTTGTCCCCTAGTCCGAGACGTGAGGGCACTGCCGGCCCTCCCCCCCCGGCGAAGAGCATCGGCGCTAGCTGCGCCCTCAAACAAGGGCCGTGACGGGGATCAGAGGGCTGGAGCACCTCTCCTAGGAGGGCAGGCTGAGGGAGCTGGGCTTGTTCAGCCTGGAGGCGGCTCCGGAGGAGACCTTATAGTGGCCTTCCAGTACCTAAAGGGGGCCTCCAGGAGAGCTGGCGAGGGGCTGTTTGTCAGGCAGTGCAGTGACAGGACAAGGGGGGATGGCTTTAGGCTGAAAGAAGGGAGATTGAGATTAGATGTTAGGAAGAAATTTACTATGACGGTAGTGAGACACTGGCACAGGTTGCCCAGAGAAGCTGTGGAAGCCCCATCCCTGGCAGTGTTCAAGGCCAGGTTGGATGGGGCTTTGGGCAACCTGGTCTGGTGGAGGGTGTCCCTGCCCATGGCAAGGGGGTTGGAACTAGATGATCCTTGTGGTCCCTTCCAACCCAAACCATTCTATGATTCTATGAATATTGAGCACTGAATCAACCACACACCTTCGTGGTATCAAACACACATTCCAAGACAGATTAGGACACACAGAAATAACAGGGCAACTAAAAATATGTCTGAGATTTTCTTTGGACTAAGCAGTGCACCAAAAACCTGGTGGTACCTCTCATTGCTGCTCACGTAACCAGTAGATACTAAACAGCAAGGTGAGCGTGGTATTAAAGGAAGGGGAAGGATGGATTTTCCATTAAAATGTCTCACTCATTTCCTTGGTTGTGAGACTCCAGCTATGAAAAATGACTCTTTCTAGTAAATAATGACATGTTTATAAGCTTTATGCTTCTTTCACTTGAAGTTTGCCTCCTCCACAAGTCCCAGAGTTTGTATGTGATACCTGTAGTTGGTTTGTTATATCAGTCTCAGAGCAAAATAGAAAGCCTGGGGCATGTATACAGAATTGTATGAGTTCTGTGGCCTAGTGCTGATCCCTTTCAGTCTGCTGTCTAGCAATTGTTTGTTGTCTCAGTCTGCATCCTCCCACTCCATGACTGCAGTGGTAGTGATGGGGGATGACATCCTTTCCTCCAACTTAGTGCCGAATCAGGCCTGTTGCATGAAAGTGGCAGAAGGCAGAGCTCGAACAAAATCAACCCCTGAAAGCATAAGAGTTCAAACCAAGTCCCTGGTGTCCTTTACCTCCTGAGACAGAACTAAGGACATAGATCTGGTGACGCTGCTATACCTGAGACGAATGTATGTTACTGGTCTCACTGAAGTTCACCCTGCAGGTGCAACAGTACTCAGCACTCTCTGTCCTACATGGCTTTACAGAATTACTGCAGGGCAGAAACAGCCTTGTTTTAAAAGGGAGAGGGGAGAATAGTTGGATAAAGCAGACCAGCTTTCAGGTTTGGCTAATCCCCTTTCTTCAAGCCTGTCACCTAAAAGAAAGATTCTGGTTCTGTTTATACTCATTTGCACCAGGCACGGCTTTACTGCAGGACAGTTTGCAAGTGCCTCGTGAGGGAGGAAGAAATCAGTTTGCTCCTAATAAGAAAAAAAAAAAGTGTCATTTAAAAGCCAGATGGTTTGGAACCTGGAACAAATCTCTGTCCGTGTAATACTCTGTGGGTAAATGCCCACTGGCCGCTGGGGAAAACACAGGTTAGAACGTGATAGTCGACGTTGAAGAAAGAGTATCTGGCAGTAGGAGAGAGATTCCAGGGCGAACACGCCATGGCTGTAACCATCAGTGGATATGACAAGTACTTCTCTAATAGTGTAACGAAATCCACAGACCATCGATGCTCATATAAGAGGGGTGGAAGGTCTGGAGGGCATCATGAGGGCATAAGGAAGAGCATGCTTCACTCCATGTGTCAGCAGTGTGATTGTTCTTTCTCCTTACTCCGCAGCGCCTTGTTTCCATGAATATGCCACTGAACAGTGATGGGACTGTCATGTTCAATGCCACTCTCTTTGCGTTGGTCAGAACAGCACTGAGAATCAAGACAGAAGGTAAGAAGCTTGCTGTCTGCAAGGGTACAAAGGTAGCTGGGTGCTGTTCACACCAAAGTGTGCTGAGCTGGAACACAACAATAAGGACATCTTGTGTAAAATGATCCCAGTTACTCTCGTGCAGCACATGTTACAAAAAGCAATGGAAAGGTGTTTGGAGGAATAGTGTCCTCTAGGGAGAGAGCAGTGTTTCCAGTTACCTAGAAGGCTGGTGCTTCCCATGGTACGGTCTGAGATTATTGATCACATTCTTTACAGTGGTCTCAAAGTTAAAAGTTTTAGATCAATGTCTGCTCAAACAGCAGTCAGGGGAAGGAAGAAGGGCAAAGCAGCCTCACCTTGTGCAAACTGACTGCCAAGCTGGGCCTTTTTTTGACTGCTGTTGCCACTGATCTTCCAATCCAAGGGCGGCAAAAGAGCTCAGACTCAAGGGTCTCATCTCACTAAAACTCCTCCTGTGCTTCCATTAGCATGAGTTAACATCACATTGTAGCGATAAGTGCTGCTGTAGGTCTAAAGGCAGATGAGAAGCAAAGGGACTGTTAATAGCCTTGCATAGACCAGTAAGATTTTGGGCTCAGCTTGTCGCCTTTGTTGCACTCTGTCACCTGCTGTAATGAAAGATATTGGTCCTGAGTCAAAACTGGCTTCATATATTAATGAGATGCTCCAAAAGAGCAAGCAGGTCTGTGATTCACAGCTAAACACCTCTGCCTCAGGAGTAACCGCATTACATTTCAGGCATGGGGAAGCAGAGACCAGCAGAGCCCTAGCTTACTGTGCCAGGATTATACTGACAGCAGAGCCAAAATAAGTGGTAAAATTTAAAAATTATATTAAGGCCTTGGATGTTGTGCTACGCAAAATCTGACTGCAGCCAAAGAGGCTCTCCTGAGGAAAAAGCCAACCACAAACCCTATAGGACATCTTCTGTCTTACGAAAGAGACCCAGAAAGGTCTCAATTTTTTCGTCTCTTAGCCTCAAACGCTTAAGAGTCATCACTGGTGAACTAGAAACCACCTAAAGCCTCAAACTGCTTGCTTTCTTTCTTGCCTTCACAAGATCTTGTAAGTGGTTAGGGCAGGAGTTTGGAATTAGCCCTCCTGAGTCAGATTTCTGCCTTTGATGCTGTCCTGTTTCACCCTCAGCAAGTTTCTTAGTGTCCCTATATCTTCACTGCGTGCTATTAAGAGAGCTACTGGCATGCAGAGCACTGTGCAGCACACTGAGGAGCCTTTATGCTGGGGAGCAATAAGAAAAGCTGCAGAAGCAGGACGTCTAGGAGAAGAAGATAGTGGTTTAGTACACACAGCGAGAGAAGAGAACTTCAGTTATAAGGGGTTTGAATGTGCATGAATCAAGTAATAAAATCGAAGGTGAGTCATTTTGGAGGAAATGGATACTTAGAAAGAAAGGATATAAACCAAATCTGCTTCACTCATTCTCAAGCAGTAGTGCGGCTTGATTAATGTCTCGTTTAACTCAGAGCCCCTTGGAGGAACGTGTAATGTCTAAGTTCAGACAGTTACATTAAAGGCTTGTTATAGCCTCTGCTGCTCTTCAGAGAATAAAGAGGGATATCCTAGGATAGTCCTCTGAGTTGGATAGTGAAAGTCTTGCACATGCTCATAGTTTAGACAGGTGCACTCTTCGCTGGGTAAAAAACTGGCTGGAAGAACAAGCCCAGAGAGTAGTGGTGAACGGAGCTAAAGCCAGTTGGTGGTCGGTCACAAGCGGAGTTGCCCAGGGCTCAGTCTTGGGGACAGTCTTGTTCAATATCTTTATCAATGATCTGGATGAGGGGATTGAGTGCACCCTCAGTAAGTTTGCAGATGACACCACGTTGGACTGGAGTGTTGATCAGCTTGAGGGTAGGAAGGCCTCTACAGAGGGATCTGGACAGGCTGGATCAATGGGCCAGGGCCAGTTGTATGAGGTTCAACAAGGCCAAGTTCCGGGTCCTGCACTTTGGCCACAACAACCCCAGGCAGCGCTACAGGTTTGGGGCAGAGTGCTTGGAAAGCTGCCTGGAGGAAAAGGACCTGGGGGTGTTGGTTGACAGCCAGCTGAACATGAGCCATCAGTGTGCCCAGGTGGCCAAGAAGGCCAACAGCATCCTGGCTTGTATCAGGAATAGTGTAGCCAGCAGGACTGGGGAAATGATCATTGCCCTGTACTTGGCTCTGGTGAGGCTATACCTTGAATGCTGTGTCCAGCTTTGTGTCCCTCACTACAAGGCAGACATTGAGGTGCTGGAGCATGTCCAGAGAAGGGCAGCAAAGCTGGTGAAGGGTCTGGAGCACAAGTCTTATGAGGAGCAGCTGAGGGAACTGGGGTTGTTTAGTCTGGAGAAGAGGAGGCTGAGGAGAGACCTTATTGCTCTCTACAGCTGCCTGAAAGGAGGCTGTAGCCAGGTGGGTGTTGGACTCTTCTCTCAAGTAAAAAGAGGAAATGGCCTCAAATTGCTGCAAGGGAGGTCTAGATTGGATATTAGGAAAAAATTCTTCACCAAAAGAGTGGTCAGGCATTAAAACAGGCTCTCTAGGGAGGTGGTGGAGTCACCTGGAGGTGTTCAAAAAGCGTGTAGACATGGCACTTCGGGACATGGTTTAGTAGACATGGTGTGCTTGGGTTGACGGTTGGACTTGATGATCTTAGAGGTCTTCTCCAGCCTTAAAGATTCTATGACTCTATGCCTGGAGTGCCTTGTCAGAGCACTGTGCAGACCCTCCAATGCAGAATCTTGGCATCATGTGAAGAACTTGGTATCTGCTGGGAGGCAGGGATTGCAACAGGTGATTCTTGGGAAGTGCTGCAAGCAGGCCTAGGTCTTTGTAGATGCATCTTTACCACCAGTTATTTGTCTTCCCCAAGCTGTAGTTTCCCATTAACTGACCTCTATTCTCATTATATTCAACTTTCTCTAGAGTTCAGTTAAAATTTGAAGTGTTAGATGAGATTATTGCTTTCTGGGATGAAGTAGCACCATGGTTTTGTTGTTTCTGGCCGTTGCAGACTATCAGTCAGTAACACAGTCACTTTCCTACCCTGAGATGACTATGCATATTTAGGAAGAAGACCTCTTGCTGTGAGGGGGCTTAAGCCATGGTCAGAGCATCTCTTTGCCCAAAACTTTCCACTACTGAAAAAGCTCTGATAATTTCCTCCTACGATTGCTCTGCCAGACGTGAAATTGCTCCTCTGCAGGGTCTGCTTAATTCCTGTCTCTGATGATTTTCACCCTGCAGGTAACCTGGAGCAAGCCAACGAAGAACTGAGAGCAATAATTAAGAAAATCTGGAAGCGTACCAGTATGAAGCTGCTGGACCAGGTGGTGCCCCCCGCAGGTGGTGAGCGCAGGATCTTGTCCCAGTCTCTGAACCTCTCTGTCTTTATCCCCATCTGACATGTCCTACTGCATTTCATGATCATCAGGTTGAATGTGGGGGTCAAGTGTTCTTCTACAAGCTGTTACGTGTATTTCATCAGTCTGAGATCTGTTTCTGCCTGTACTACCATGAATATCATATTCTTAGTGCTGAGAAAACAGGGAAGAAAAGATGTATAAAGAGGAGTTAGAAACCTTTGTTCCTAGATCTTGCCCCAGATTCATCAGAGGCTTTTGCTCCCCTAGACATTACCTGGTGCCTGCTGGGGGCAAAGGCAGCAAGCGGAGCTAAGTAGCTCCAGGGAGGATGATGTGGACTTTGTGTGACTGCATAAGAGAATGGGCCTTACGCTCAAGTTAAGGGTGCAGCCCCATCTCGTAATTCCTTCATATTTAGCAAAACTACCTTTACTATGGCATGTAACTCTTTTTACTCATGTAACTGCTTTCTATTATGACACCCATCAAAGACCCATGTACCCAGGGACATTCCTCAGCCAGTCTGAAACAGATTGCTGTGGGTTTCCATGCAGCGTTCCTGGTCGGCTGTAATTACCAGCCTTCTGGGCAACTCCTTTGCTCAGGTGCCCGGGCATACAGTGTGGCCTTCACTGACCTTCCAGGTGGCCTCAGGGGGCATAGGACAAAACAGCACTTGGTGGTTAGTTAACAGTTGCAGCCAGATGCAGAACCTTGCTCAGCCCGCTCTGAACTTAGCGGACCATACCTTATAAAATTCCCAGTGGGTTTGGAGAAAGGAGGAGAGTTACCTGGATAAAAACTTGGTGCACCTTTTGGCTCATTGATACTTGTATTGGGTGAGAATACAGCAATGACTGCATTTCTGTGGAGAGGTGATAATTTTGGTTCACTCATGCCATGCTAGGCACAGCCAGACAGAATTCTGCAGAGAAGGGCCAGGTCAGGTCTGGGATGGTCAGTCAGATGCTGTTGGTGAGCCCAGACTCTCAGTATGTGTTACCCCAGGCTATCACAAGACAGCAGCGTGTGTTGACCCAGACTGGGAGGCTGCTGCTGTAGCAAGATCCTACATGGTAAACCAGTACTAGAGACTCTTCAAAGGCTAGAGGCACTAAGGCTATAGGGGTTCTCTGCCAGCAGAGCCAGTCTACCCAAATGCCATGTACACCTCTCCTCCTGACTGCTTTCAGCAAGACCTGGCTGTGGACCAATCCCTTCCTTCAGCCCTGCATCCTGATGCCATAAAAAGCGGAGATGTACTGCGGTACCTAGTCTTTCTCCTGTGAATTGCAAGGCTCACACTAGCAAATAAACTGTTTAAAATCAGTTGCTGTTTCATTTATTATTTTATTTATTATTTATTTATTTTAATACCCTTTTGCAGATGATGAGGTGACCGTCGGGAAGTTCTACGCCACTTTCCTGATTCAGGAGTATTTCCGGAAGTTCAAGAAACGTAAAGAACAGGGACTCGTGGGCAAGCCCTCCCAGCGCAACGCACTCTCCTTGCAGGTGACAAGCGGGCACAGGATGGACAGGGGTGGTACAGTAGAGGCATTTGATCCCAATTCCCTCTCAACCATTCTGGGGGCTGCAGTGGGCTATCCCTACTGGGAAGGAGCTTGTAAGACCCCTTGAATTATCACATCAGTCCTTTTGGATGAACGTGTATGTACCTTGGGGCCACAGCCCTTAGCTCTGGAGGTGGAAGGCACAAGTGAGGTATAGCCACAGTTTATCAATCTTCTGGTAATATTTGAAACTTTGGTTCTTTTTAGAGAATTGGTATAAAGTGTCCAGCAGACATTTCCTTTTTACCACATGCATTCTGCCCTTTCTGAGGGGAGTCACTATAACAGGGTCAGGGAGAGCATGTTTCCAGGAGCCGAAATCAGTTAAAAAGTGAAAAGCATACCTGGATGCCAAGGCCATCCAACGGCCAGGGCATCAGGCTCTAAGATCTGGGATCTGTTCACCACTGTGCTACATGTTCACTGGGTGGACTACCCAGTGTGAAAGAATGAGAAACCTCCAGTGACTGTAGAAGCAGCAACACTTATGTCCCTCAAGTGTACAGTAAGGAAGAAGGATGACTCTGGAGTTCCAGCAAGCTAAAAAGTGCTATGACACAGGCACGGATACAGACTGAGGTCCTGGCATCCCCACAGCTTACCTCCCTGAAATTGATTCCAGTCGGTGAGGGGTTTGAGGACTGTCCAGGTCCAGATGCCAGAAGTTTAGCTATTAAATTCATATTTAAGCTGCTGATTAAAAAGAAAAGATTTTCAAAGGCGCCAAGTACATGGTTCAGCTGGAACTGTGGCTGCTCTAGGGCTTCTGGTTGTGGATCTGAGAACCGAAAGTTGAAAGCATGCAGACTTGCTTAGTCAAGCCTGTGGATTTATGTCCATGTCCTGTTGTGATGAAGCCAGGGGACTAGCAGCAAACATTCCTGCATTGAATTGCTAAGAGTTTTTCCCTCTCTAAGCTGGAGATGAAAGAACAGAATTCATTGGTGTTTTTCTAGGAGCTGGGGATGCTACATTAAGTAAAAGGGCTTCACAGTGCTTAGAAAAAATAGTACTGCTTTTATTTCTCATATACCCACTCGGAGATATGAAGCTCTATAGTTTGCTGTTTTGCAGGCTGGTCTGCGCACACTTCACGACATTGGGCCAGAGATCCGACGAGCAATTTCTGGAGACCTGACAGCTGAAGAAGAGCTAGATAAAGCCATGAAAGAAGCTGTTTCTGCTGCCTCTGAAGATGATATCTTCCGGGTAGGTGCTGAACAAGTTTACAAGCCGAGGCTAGACTGTTAGCTGAGCTCAAAGACTGCTACATTCCTATCTATGCACTCTGTATTTCAGATGGGCCCTTCTCATTTCTAGACACTGGAATGGTGAACTCAGGGTGCCAGGTCCCGAGATCTTTGCACAGTTTTTACCCCATTTGCTTCTCAACGGAAGCTTCCCTCATAAAACCTAAATGAGAATGGCCAAAGAGTCTGAAGAACAGATCAGTTCAGCTATCGTGCAGTCTGCAGAGCAGCAGCCGGCCACACTGATATGTTGTTCACTCGTCCTTTGAGTGGCACAAGTAGCATGCTTCCAAAAAGTACACTAGAACCCAATAGAGCTCCTCTGGAAGGAGGAAATTTTCTGAGCAAGTTACCTAAATCTTCTCTTTCTTATTTAATTCCTACTTCTTGTAATTGTCTCCTCTGGTAATATTTCCTCTCCTTTTGGCATTTTTCTCCTTTCCTTACAGAAAGTTGCTGTCACAGTCTCTTTGATTACTCATAATCTAAACAGTACATAACTGGCTCATTTCATCTTTCTTCATTTGTTCCTCCAGGTGATGAATGGCTTCTGGTGCTCTTCTCAAGTTCCCTCCCATGACTAAATGTTGCTTTGCAACTGCACTGTGAAAACCAGAGAGCAGTTACTTGGTTCTTGCATCCATACCCAGCCCTACCCCAGGACTGGTGGGAGGTGTAAAGACACCTTTGCCTCACTTATGCACCTGGACAGTCCTCTGAAATATCTTAGAAAGCTAATGCTTTCACAGCCTGCGTGTATCTAGTCTCTCAGACAGAGAAGTCCATGTACTCTGGCAGAGAGAGCACCGATGCCATCATGCACACTTTAGTCCTCACATTATTTTTCCTCAACAACAGGCTGAGCAGGAAACACCAGGGCCCTTGCACATTTTCTCACTCATAAAGGGAAAATAATTTCTGTTTCTCTGACAGAGAGCTGGAGGCTTGTTTGGAAACCATGTCAGCTATTACCAAAGTGATGGCAGGAGTGCATTCCCCCAGACGTTCACCACCCAACGACCTTTGCACATCAATAAGTCTGGCAACAATCAGGGAGATACCGAGTCTCCATCTCATGAGAAGTTGGTGGACTCCACCTTCACTCCCAGCAGCTACTCATCTTCAGGCTCCAATGCCAACATCAACAACGCCAACAATACTGCCCTGTGCCGCTTCCCCAGCCCACCGAGCTACCCCAGCACTGTCAGCACAGTGGAAGGCCACGGGACCCCCTTGTCACCCACCATACGTGTGCAGGAGGCTCCTTGGAAACTACCTTCCAAAAGGTAAGCTTCAGAGAGCGGGTGAAGGGACCAGGGAGAGGAACGTGCATGCAAACACCAGAGCACTGCTGCCTAGCTGAAGTCACCCACCAGACATCGCCCAGCCTGCAGCCTGGATTGAGCCTTCTGGTTCTCCACTTGTGCCAAAGCCCACGGTGCATCAGTTGACCACTGCAAAGAAGCAGCATTCTCACTGACTCACTCAATTTCTTTGGGCTTTATCATGAAGAAACCTTTGTAAGAACCTTTGTATCCCCCCCTTCACCACAGGGAGGTGTTTTATCAACTGCTAACTGAAAGACAAAGGGACTGCAAGTCATCTCTTAAGCGCCCAATAGGGAGCTTTGTGGAAGTCAGTGGTTTTTCCATTCACTGGGTCACATCCCTACAGAGGTTACCAGAGGAGTTCTGGGAGGAGGGAGGCAAGGTTTTCAGAAATGCCATACTGTGCAAAGCAAAGAGAATCCCCTTCTCTGGACAGCTTTAAGGCTGTCTACACACAGATGACTAATATGAAAGGAGTACCATTGTTATCAGTGGGGGATTTTATATTTTTTTAACCATTACTGTAACAGCAGGAAGGAGCTGGAATTTTTTTTTCAGTGCAGAGAGTGGGCAGTGTGAAAAGGTGGAGAAATGCTGCACCAGCAAAGGACAGAATAGGACAATAAGATGGAGAAAACTGAGTGGGTGCAGAATTGCCCAAGAGTCCAGTGTTTTTTCTATTTTGTGCCTTCCTGAGGGAGGCCACAGGAGTTGCACAACATGCGTTACCATCTGCCCTTCCCCTTGCTGACTTGTGCTGATGCAACACTGCTAACATGGTGTTCTTTTCTCTCGTTGCTTCCTTGGGTACCTTCCTTGAATTAGGACGCATTACTACGAAACACTGGGACGGTATGTGTTCTCGCTCATGCTCTAATGCTCTCTCACTGTAAGGCTCATAGTTTGTCCCATCAAAAGTCCAAATCCCCATTAATGCTGAATATGCTCTTTTTAGTGTCAGTAGGGCTGAAAAAGAGGTAATGATTGTCATGACATCTCCAGAAAATACTCCCAACCCTGCGCTTTTCTGCCCGCAGGCAGGCAGTAATGCATGGACTGTTTCTAGTTGGTTTCTAGATTTGGGGTTTTTTTAGAGTTTCTAGCTGGGCTCACATATCTAGGCACTCTCTGGTCACAGCACAGTGAGGTATGCCCTGGCTTGTTCATACAAAAATTCTGTACAGCTTTGGCTAAACACAGACTGTAGAGTAGGGGCAGCTGCCATGTATTGACTTCTCCCATCTGCACCTTAGCAGTTTTACTTGCCTCCCATCTCAGCAGGAAGGTCACGCCAGCACTGTCCTACGGGCTGTTCTATACCATGTGTATGCACATCTCTCCTAGTGGTTTTTTTGCTCAAATCAAATGATAAAATAATGTTTCCTATCCAGTCCCTGAAAGATGAATAAACCTGCCACGCTGCTCTCTTCAGCGAATGCAAGTAACAGACTGACATTGGCTTCAGTATCTCCATGTCAGTATCTCAAAGATTCACACTACCTTCAGATTTTACTTTACGCCTCAGAAAACACAAACTCAGAATGAAGTGAAATATGAGGGTCAAGATGGGAAACAGAGGGACGAGGAGGAGGCAAGCAGGAAATGAAGGGCTGTCACACTTAAGGGATTGAACAGACCCTACTGAATTAAGCACTCCGTACTTAGTGATGAGAAAAAAAGGACCAAAGATGGAAAAGAGCATGAACAGCAGGCAGAAGGAGAGATGGTGTAGAGTAAAGGATTTGGGAGGCAGAGACCATGCACCACAGAACTGAGAGGGTTACTGTTAGTGTCTGGGAGGCTTCTCTGAAATTCATCACCAAGGCTTTTGCAACAAGGGGAAAAGCTGTATTTCCAAGAGCCCAGCTCAGATTTTACTTTGAGTTCAGTGAGGTGTATCTTTGGACATGTGGTCAGCGTGATGTGCACCTTTGTAGTCACAAATGACAATAATATGTTTACAGTATTGTTCAGCTTTGACTTAAGAAACTCTTCCTCTGAAAAAGGACACAGACAAAGGTTGTTGCTTTGTGTTTGTGAAGTCTGCAGCTCTGTACAGTCATTGATTTTTTCTATGATAGCTCTTCCACATTACAATAAACTGAGACAGATGGAGCCTGTCATTTTTGTCTTTGTAACAGGTTGTCTTTACCATCTCCATATCTTGACTTGTCTTTTTTGCTCATTAGCTCCAGTTCCAGAGACAGCCAGCTGGCAATTGTTTGCCAAGAGGAAGTGTCTCAGGATGAGACTTATGATGAAAATTTGAATGAAGACATTGAGTACTGTAGTGAACCAAGTCTGCTCTCTACTGAAATGTGAGCTTTGCAGCTTTAGTCAAGGCGTTTGGGTGGTTCTTTAATTGTGGGGGAGAGGTGGGAAGAGGTGATGTTTTTCTACAAAAATTTCAATTTATGGTGTAAGGCCAGAAGACTTCAGTCAGAAAACTCCAATATCAGAAAATAATTTTTTTTTAAAATGCAGTTCAGCCCTGAGAAGTAACATTGAAAAGGATACCTTTCACATAGGATTTTCCTCCTCCTCTGAATGAGACATCTGGATCTGCAGGGCCTCCCCCTCCATTCACTTCTACCGTCTAATGGTCCCAGATCTCATCTTTAGAGCATTCTCTGTTTCGTGGTCTCTCCTGGACCAGTTAGAGCTCGAAGCTAGCTTGCTGTTGCATCCATTTGATAGCATGATCTTCCTGGGCTTCCTGCTGGAAGAGGGGTTACTCTGTCCAGTATCAGTTGGTTTTCTAGAATCCCTCTGTTCTCCTTGCCAGGCTTGCATACCACGATGATGAAAACAGACAACTTACGCCACCAGAAAACAACAAAGGAGAGGACAGCCGGCACTCTCCGAAGAAAGGGTTTCTGTGCTCCTCAGCACTAGGTAAGATCCCAGCGTGACATGCGGGCTGTGCCCTCCTCTGCCTCGACTGAGTTCTCACATCTTGCTGGAGAAAGCCCAGCCTGTGTGGGCACGGGTGTTGCTGTTTGTTGCACTTAGCTCGTGAGATCAGGAATCCCATGGCGTGCGTATACGATCCTGATCATGCACGTGACGCTGCTTTATGCTCAGGCAGTAGATGAATCTGTGGCTGTTTGGACAGTCCATGTGATCTGTTTGATTAAGCCCGCCTATGAATCAGGGGAGTTTATGAGAGTGTTGTAGACTCTCCAAACAATCACCAGGGAGTCACGGAATGGGCTAGCCGTGAGTTTATGGTGTTCTATTCTGTGTGCATTCAGCAGGGAGAAAGGACGGGTTGTCTCTTTTGTCCGCTGCGAGGAAAACAGTGATTTTCAGATTAAGTTAATACAATACAAATTTGCTTTCTGCTTTAATTGTACCTGGAGATTTTCAAGTGCTTGAGCATACAGACTACGCTCAGGTGAAATCTGTGAATCACAAGATTTTATGAAAGTATCAGGACAAATGTGAGAGTCTGGAAGAAAATGAGCTCTTTTATGTAGAATATTTTTTCAGCCTTTTTTCTGAGTACGTGTGTGGAGAAAAAGGACGTTTGGGGAAGAAACTAAAAAGAAACCTCTACATAAAATATATTCTTACAAAATGAAGGTGACAGACTACGTAGTATAATGTTTAAAGTGAGGCTAGTGAGTCTTCACTCAAATCCTTCAGGATGCTTGCACAATTGAGTATTTTAAAAGCATTTACTGTATTTCAAAACTTAAAATATTAGGCAATGACAATTCCTATATATATCCATAAGGCCAAATTTGTGGTGAGTCCTTGACGCAATGCTTCATTAACTACATTGTAGTGAATATTTATACAGTGATGTCAAACTCATTTTACAAGGTTGTTTTTTTTTTTCTCTAGGAAGAGAAAGTACTTTTTATCTGCATTATTGCATTCATTCTCTGGGTTATAGCAGGTTTCCTCCAACCCCTTTTCTCAACAGATCAATACAGATTTTCAGAATTCTGATTTTCTGATTTTCTTTCCTCCTTTAGAAAAAATGTTAACAGGATCCAGAAGTCCACAAAATATTTTAGTGTGCCATGCAGCTCTATCTTTAATACTGGATTTGTTTGCCATTCTCCAGATGTAAAGCCTGTGCACTTGTTCATAAACATACTCTGCAGTACTTTTAAATTCCTGCATAGGGAGTACCTTTCTCATATTTACAGAAGTAAAGTTTAATTTTGTAGCAAGTAAACAACATGACTGTTTCAATAGCTCCCCCTGAAGTCTTTTTTTTGTTTGTTTGTTTTTGAGAGGGAAAAAAGCTTTTTTCCTCTTCTCTTGTTTCCAAATTTTGAAAATGCTTCATGTCTATATAAGCAGCCTTCCATTCACTAGTGAATTTAACCATTGATTAATTCACATCCACTTGACCTTGCTATAGACGCAGCCATAAACTGTGGTATGTCTGGCAGCTAAGTGACACAGATCACATGCAAGCGGGAGGCTGGTGTCACCTGAGCAGCCTGGCATCCCCTCCTGCACCTTGCCAGGCAGAGCACCAGAGCCACGGCTGCCATCACCAGTCCCGCTGAGGGCTCTCTCTGAACCAGAGAGGTCTGAGAACAGTTCCACTGCTTAGGTGGGAAATCAGCTGCATGGTAGGACAGTGTTTTAAGAGAGGAAAAATAAAAATTGTCAACCAGAATTCTATCTTGCAACTTTTTGGAAGGTAGTGCTCATTTGTCCATGATGCTTGACTGCTTTTTGTAAATACAAATGCTTCGGAAAGGGCAAGGTGTTGAGGGAAAGCAGACAGAGCCTAAAATGTGGGTGTCTTTGCTGTATCTCCAATGGGACTGCACTAAAAGAAACTGAGATCAGATTAACTGTAGTGTAGCATGAGTGACCGACACAGTTGTGTGTGACTGCTGTTTCAGGTCGAAGAGCATCTTTTCACTTAGAATGTCTGAAAAGACAGAAGAACCAAGGCGTAGACGTCTCGCAGAAGACAGTTCTGCCTTTGCATCTGGTTCATCACCAGGTAAGCATTAATAACCACAAAGGGACCAGCAATGTAACTGAGACCCTACCATCTGCAGTGCACCCCCTGGCCCGCATTGTATCCCAGCCGACTTTCTAAAAACCATTTGGGATAGTTTCTCGCCCATCTCAAAGGTCCAGTTTTTAGAAATCGTATTTGCCGTCATGGTAATTCCTGCTTTCAGTATTTTTATCATTCCCAGAAGAATGCTACAGGACCATGTCCTTTGGAGTCAACAGAGTAACCATTTTCTGATGTCCATGAAAAAGTAAAATAAAAAAATAGCTAAAAGATAAAAATAATCTACCAAAATTGCATGCTGCAGTCCAATTACACTGACTTGGATGGTCGTATGCATATGAATAAAATGTACAGGGTCTACTTCCATAGTAATTAAAGGTAACCAGTAACTATAATTAATCATTTTAAAACATAAACTGATTACATGTAATTAATCAGCTTCTTAAGCTCTTTGTAACTCATGCAGCAGCCTAGCAAATGTATGCTTAGGCACGTACCTAGATGATTAGCCAGCTGTCATAGTCTAAAGTAGATTTGTGTCTTTTAGTTTGATTATGCCATTTTTTGTCACCATAAAAGAAAACGGGTGCAGATGGTAGTGCCAGCCTTGCAAGTGAGGTGTCCTGCTCTGTGCAGTCCCACGGCGCAGGGCAGAATGGCCTTCCCACCTCCTTAGGCTGCCACTGGGACAGAAAATGCCACCGGCAGGGACGGGAGGAGTGAGAAGTCAGAGCAGAGGAGGGAAGGATGAGCATGCATGAGGGTCCCTGGCTTTTCACATCTCCACTCCCAGCAGTTATCCTTTAAAGTCAGAGCTCCAGAAAGCAGTGGTCTGCAGAGTTACAGCTGTGCAGGGGCAACCAGCAAATGTGTTGGGGCAGGCAGGAGAGGACAGGAAACAGCTTCCCACCTTCCCCACAGCAGCAACAGCCATCCTGAGACTTCCTGCCCTCCCACAACAGGCGCAGCAGAGGGGACACGTGTCTCCCACTCTCAGCTCGTTGAGCCTGCTGTTAGCCTGCAGCAGTGCTTAAAACAAGAACACAAGGTGGAAAGGTTGCCTCTGCTAAGCGCAATGGATTTGGTTGTTCATGAATGCTTGAAGTGGTATTCTAACGAAATACTCATACATCGTGATATGTTGTCATGGTTTAACCCTAGCTGGTAACTAAGCACCAAGCACCTGCTTGCTCACCCTCTCCCCCCACACGGGGATGGGAAGGAGAATGGAAACAAAAAAAAACAAAACCAAAAAAAACCCTCATGGGTTGAGATAAAGACAGTTTAATAGGATAACAAAGGAAGAGAATAACAATAATAATACGAGTGATGCACGAATGCAGTTGCTCACTGCATGCAGAAACCCACCTCCCCACTGATGCCCAATGTGTTTCCAAGCATCGATCCCGCCTCCCAGCTCCCTTCCCCAGTTACAGTCTGAGCGTGACGTTCTGTGGCAGGGAATGTCCCTTTGGCCAGGCTGGGCCAGCTGTCCTGGCTGTGCTCTCCTGGCTTCCTCTGCACCTGGCAGGGGCTGGGAAGCTAAAAATTCCTTGACTTAGTGTAGACACTGCAGCTACCCCCCAACAACTGAAAACATCAGTATGTTACCAACATTATTCCCATCCTAAATCCAAAACACAGCACCTTACCAGCTACTAGAAAGAAAATTAACTCTAGCTTAGCTGAAGCCAGGACATGTGTAAATATATGCAACTGAAGCTCAAAGCAATCCTGAAGAGCTTCTTTCAATTTCCGGAGTATCTTACATTTTGGATAAAGCACCTTGTATATGTTTCTGCCAACAAGCTGAAAAACTGGTTCCCTTGTCCTGCCTGACGGATCTAGGGCTCTCCTTGAAGTTCCAGCAGTTTAAGGGATGCTCTGAGGCCGTCATAGCCTGCAGGGCATGACTCATACAGATGAATTTTTAAGGGCTTGCTTCCTCACTGAAATCTGATAGGAGTCTGACATGTAATTCCTGAGAAAATCTTGGTGAAGGTTGTAGGTGAATAGTAATTGATTCTGTTGTTAATCTGTCACTGAAACCATAAGCACAGCATGGTTATCGGTTCCTAAGGATTTCAGTGGCAGGTAGACTGAGCCTCACTTAACTTTAGATACCTTAAAGTTAGCTGTCTAGTTTAAACCAGTCAGTTCAGTCTCACTGTGGTCAACAGAGGGAAAGAGCATCTCCAAAGAGCAAGTATAAGTCTTGTTTAAGTCTTGTCCTCCAGACAGCATTTTGAGGCAGGTATCCGAAAAAGGCAGGAGGCTTGCTGGTGTCTCTACACAGGTAGCTTAGACTAAGTACATAGCCGTCAGGTAGCTGAAGCCGGATGAGACTAAAACCCGAGCTGAACAAGAGGATTTTCTGCAACACAATCCACATGCTTTTGTATGTTCTATGCATTTGTTTATTTGCTCATACTAGGCAGTAGTGAGCCCTGTGACATGAGCTTGTGACTCTGACGGCAATTGCTTATGGAACAAAGCAGCAGTCACCATGAATAAGGCATCAGATTGGCCCTGTGCAACTAGGGACTTCTTGAGAAATTTGTTCTAAAAGGAGGCTGGATGACTCAGAGGTTGTGTATATGATTACAGGAAGGACTGGATGGCTTGAAGTATAATCATCAGATATTGATCCTCCCACCAACAGCAGATGCCTTAAAATCCAGTGGTGGATTTATAGTTACTGCCAACTGCAGACACATCTAGAATTCACATCTGGTATCCATTCAGGTTCCACAGTAGATACTTACAGAAAACACAGCAATTGGCAGTAAAAGCTAGCGGTATGGGTGGCGGCAGCGGTGGGAAAATGAACTGCTGTCTCACTGGAGAAGAGGTGGTGTTTCTGGCAAGGCTGTGGGGAGGGGGGCTGCAGCCCTCCTGTCAGTGCAACAGCTCCAAGGCTGAAGAAGAGCAGTCACAAGAGTTTTCAGTCTCGTACTTGGCACTAGCGCAGGATACAGCATTTAAAGGAAACCTTGCAAAATGAGGTTGCAGGAAACATCCAAACAATTCCAGCAGCTGACAGCTGTTTTCATAAGGCCCTCTAGGCCTTTCCCGAGTAGTTCTCCAGCAACACCTCCTTCCAGCTCTGCTGCTAAGAGCAGACTCTCACCCGTCTTGTTCCTCCTCTGTCCGCAGGCGCTAGCAGTGGCCGGCCTGAGTCCCCTGCTCCAGCGAAGCCATTCTCCCACCATGTTCTCTCGGCTGTGTGCTACGCCCCCCGCTACACCCTGCAGCCGTGGCTGGCCACAACAGACCATCCCAACTCTGCGCCTCGATGGGGCAGAGTCCAGTGAGAAGCTCAACAGCAGCTTCCCATCAGTACACTGCGGCTCTCGGTACGCTGACAACACCGGCTGCAGCAGCCCGAGAAGAGCCAGGCCGGTCTCCCTCACCGTCCCCAGCCAGACTGGAGGGAGCAGCAGGCAGTTTCACGGCAGCGCTGGCAGCCTGGTTGAAGCGGTAAGACTGCAGACTCACGAAGGACATGAGCAGTGTTGAGGCCAAGTAGAAACGCAGCCCTAAGAAGAGCAGGGCAACAGATATAACGCTGCCCGCAATGCCAAGAGTAGGAGAGCCCATCTCCAAGCAGGGGTTAGCAGCATGAATGGGAGGACAGCTGGGGAAAATACTGCGATAGAGGGTTGTGATGGGGTGCGGTAGGGTTGATGACACAGAGTACTAACTTAGGTCTTTGTCTCTGGTTCCCTACCTGCTTTTGAAGGTCTTGATTTCGGAAGGACTGATGCAGTTTGCTCAAGATCCAAAGTTCATTGAGGTCACAACCCAGGAGCTCGCAGACGCCTGTGACATGACGATAGAAGAGATGGAAAATGCAGCAGACAACATTCTCAATGGTAACAGCAAGCAGAGCCCCAATGGCAACCTCTTGCCTTTTGTTAACTGCAGGGACCCAGGGCAGGACAGTGCAGGAGAGGAAGAGGAAGAGGTGCAGAACCCGGATTGTAGAAAAAGTCAGGAGGAGCTCAAGGACAGCAGGATTTATATCAGCAGCCTGTAGTTGCCAGGGCTGGAAGCGATGCTGGTTTTTTATTTGTTTCAATGTTCCTAATGGGTTTGTTTCAGAAGTGCCTCACTGTTCTCGTGACCTGGAGTAACCGGAACAGCGTTCTTCATTCATTTCTGTTGGGACGAGTCGCAGAGTTGGGTGGTGTAAGAAAGCTTTTCAGGAGCGGATATAACCCAAGCACGTGTCCATGAAGGAAGAGTGAGGAGGAGGAGGAAGAGGAGGAGAGCCAGCTCCCTCTTTTTTTCAGTCCCTGCACAAGGAACGACAACTGCCTCCCGAGCGCGAAGGGGAACCTCAGCTTCCTGTGGATGGCCCTAGCCAAAAGGACCCTGCGTCAAACGGGTGTCTTTCAACTTTGCTTGTAAAAATCATTTTGCACATATTCTGTATGAGCCTCACCGTCTCCATAAAGCCAAGGCCCTTTGATTCGGAAGGAGAGGAGGACTTCTTCTGCTGTGGATTCCCGTACCGCGAAGGGGAGGAGGAAGCAGAAGAAGCCCGAGGGGCAGGTGGCAGCACTGCCCAACCCTGCCGAGACTCCCAGGCAGCGGTTTCTGCCAACCAATCCAAGCTCAGGCAGCCACTCCTGCCAACCAATCAGAGCTCGAGCAGTCACTTGCCAGCCAAACCGAGCTCAGGCAGTCTCCTGCCGACCAATCAGAGGTCAGACAGCCAGCCGTGCCAGCCAGTGGGAGAGCGGGGAGCAGGCTCTGTGGCGGGGCTGAGCCGACCTGCCCCGCACTTGCTGAGGTGGTGGTGGGCTTGTGTAGATCTCTCCTTGTTTTGCAGTTTGATATTTTCTTGAAAGCATGTTGCAGTTTTTATTTTGACTATTTTATTATTATTTTTTGGAGGGAGAAGGGAGTGTTTACAGCGTTTTGTAATCACCTACCTTTTTGTTTTGGTTTATTTTCACCTTTGCAAATGTTAAATTGGTTTGGTCATGTTGTATTATTTAAACTGGGTTTTTTTTTCTCCATTGAAATTTGGTAGAAGTGTAATGATAGATGAGTTTTACCAACCATTATGTACACCAAGAATTTGTAATTTTATTTGCTAGAATTGAAACCTCCTTTTTTTGTTGTTGTTTTATAATTTAAAGATAGTAGGCAATGCACTTGATATAGTCTTGCACATTTGAGTGATTGATTTGGGTTCTTTTTAGTGCTAAGTATATCTGCGAGTGTGGGAGCAATACCGAGCGAGTGTGCGTGCGTGTGTGTGTAAGTGCATGCAGTTCTCCACATCCTGGTTTGAGCTGCAGGAGATCTGTATCTGGGGCCATTTGAATGCAAAAACAAACCACTGTCTCTGCTTTCGAAAGGGGAATCAGTATCTCTTTGCATTTTCTGTTCCACAAGATATGCAAAAACAATGCAATAATATTAATTTTAAAATACAGTTGTAAGTTGTATTGGCATTAAAACTGTGTAGAAAAAAATTGCGGGGGTGGGGGGAAACAAAAAGAAAAAAACCCAGAAGGCGTTACGCTTCGATATATTCCGTGTGATGTTTTATTGCATTGATAATGTTTCTGTTGAAGAAACCGTTATACTTGAATTCAGGTCAGTTTCAGTATTTTTCAAATATTTTTTTAAAATGAATTGCAATTGTGCCAAGCAAAGATAATGAATTGAATTAAGTTTGTTTAAGAAAAAAAAGAAAAAAAAAAGAATCACTTCTTGTATATTTTGCTGCATGTCAAGTGAATCATTTCGTATTTGGAATGTGCCAAGCTTTACCTTTGAACTTTTAAGTGCTTTTCTACGTGTGTTGGGGAAAGGGGTACTATTTTTTTTTTCCTTTTTTAATTTGTACAATGAACAAAGTGTACCTGGTGTAAGTAACTATTCTGCAATCCACTGACAGGTTGAACGTTACTGATTTTGCATATCTTGTGTTCACTTTCCTTCTTACTCGCTCCCTTTAACCATGCACGATGACTTTATTGGTAGAGAGTATTTCTTCCCGAGACTGGGACATTTTATTCAGGCTTTGTTCTCTTTTTCCTTTTGCTCAGTTTCTCTGAAGGTCTCATCCCACTCGTGGGGAGCAAGACCCCCAAGCCCATTCGGCAGATCCATCCTACGCGTTCAGCTGGCACCAGCAATTCAAGGAGCGGGGGGGAAAAATCTGCTTTCAAAATTCTTTTATTAAATAGCTGACCTTGATCGCTTATAGCAGGATCCTGGGATAAGCAAATGCAAGAGGCAGAATTGTTAGCAAAGTAAAATTATCTAACTGGTCTGGACTGAAAGCAGAGGTCAAGTGAGGGAGAGAGCTCTGGATTGTGGCTTGAGAGAATTGCTGCAGTCTGGTCAAGATGCATAAAAAAGTGATTTTTTTTGTGTTCCTGTGCACGGTTTCATCCCTTTTCCCAGACTTTAGTGGATGGGTCAGATTCTAAGTCACAAAATATCTGACGGCACAGCATGTCCCAGCCCTATTTCCCTACTAGTGAGTGTGTGAACCTCTCCTGACATTCCTCACACCGATACTGGGCCCTAACCCGTGAGAGAGGCTGAAAAACCAGGCAGGTATGGTTAGATTTTATGCAACTGATTTTTGTCTAGACTACTGCTGTTTTTTCTCCCTTCTCAAGACGGTTCACAAACTTGCAGATCAGTGCTGAGCTACGAGGTGCGATCTGACTCAGAGCTAAACTTTCATTCAAATGTTGAGCTTCTGCAGATGTCTGAGGACATCATTTATTGCATATGTTGATTACATTGGTTTTGCAATGCCCTTGTTTTTCTTCTTGATTCTCTGGGGCATAAAGCAGAAATAGCAAAGGGTATTTTTGACACTGCACTTTTTTCAGCGTCATTTTGAACCAGCCAGTAGCAGCTCAAGATACCTTGGAAAAAAAAACAGATTCTTTTAAACTAGAGAAATATTAATCCATTTATACAACCGTCTGGCATCAAAGTCCTAATTCAAGACTTCCCTGGAGAAAGTAACCAGCTGATGTCAGTCAGTCTCATCCTTCTCATCCCTCACGCCTGTATCGAGATGGGCACACAAGCGTGTCTCCCTCGGAGAGTTTGCTGCTGCTAGTGCTGGTGTGTTCCAAAGCTAAGTGAAAGGAAATAAAGCTGTTCCTGGCTGTTTCTGAAAACAGAATCAGTGTAAGGGCTCCCGATCTCCTTTTCTTCCACTAGAAAGTCCATCTGATCCTCCCAGTGTGAAACAGAGGTGTTCTCTGCTCCTGAGAAACAAAGTACTGATCTAAATCAGTGGTGGCAATGGGCTTTTTGGATGCTTGACGGCCCATCTCATCCTTTAGGATTTTTCTTGAGGGGAAGGAAAATGGTGGAAGGGATTATGCCCCATGCATTCCCCGTGAAAGCTGCAGCTCCCTCAGGGGTCAGAGCCGACAACGGCCAGGGGAAACCCCGCTCTCTGCTGGAAGACCCCGTAGGTCCTGCAGAGTGGAAAACACGTAGCTAGCAGACAGTGCAGATGACTTTTGCGATTTGGGGGGGCAGGTGTTAAATTTAGTAATTGCTGGTGCCGGCTGTGCAAATTTCTCTTTCTGGGGAGGGTGGCATTTTTTAATTTATTTTTTTCTCATTGGTACTTCCAACGTGCACATTGTGACAGGTCTGAGCAAAGAGCTACTGCCTCCTTCAGGTGAGGTAGAGTCCGGGGGATGGTGGGAAGGCAGGGGCAGGTTTAGTTCCTGGAGTGTCCTTCTTTCCCCGTGTATGGGAGTGGATGGTGGGTATGATCACTGTGCTGTGGATGGAAGCTTTGAAAGAACCGATGGCTGCGGAGTGGCATGGAAGGAAAGAAAAGAGTGGGGGAAACGATCTTCTGTTTGCCACTGGGCATCTCTGACTTGCAAGAGTACACTGCAGACTAAAGATGTTTCTTATAAAACAACAAACCTCCTCCCTGTATCACTCCTGCTCATTATTCCAGGCAGTACTGAGCCAGCCACACCGGGTGCATTTCTTTTTTTCTTCCTTATTTCTGTGTGGCTGATGTGATGGGGAAGAAAGTGGAACTCATGATCCAGAGCTGGAGTTTCGTTATCCACAGACCTTTTCTGCATCATCTGCCTCTTCAGCTGGACATGTGAACGATGATGGTGTAGATGCTGCTGCTACTGCAGGGGTCCCGCCTGTTTTATTACCCTGCCCACCACACCCCAGCACAGAGGGACAGCCAGAGAGGCGCCATGTACAGAACTGCATCTATTTCTGCTTTGTTTTCTGACTCAGAACCCTACCCCCCGATGACTACGACAACGATGACAACAACAACAACAAAAAAAGGGCAAATGCATTTTTTACATTTCTTGATAATTTCCAAAGCAATGTATCATTGCTTTCTTTAGACTGACGCCAATATAACAGTTGTATGGGTCTCAGCCAGGCTCCTGTGTCTTTTCTGCCTGACAGTTTCAGATTGCTGTATGAAATGTATGCGCGTTTGCACACAGACACAATCGTACCGGGTGACGGCACCGCGAGCCCGTGGGGTTGTTCACCCGTGTCATAGATGAAGTTGAAGGCCTTGCTTCGTACGTGTAGCCAAGAAACCCCAACCCATTGGTCCAGTGAGCTGAAGTGAAGCAGCCCTACTGAGACAGAACTGAGTAGCCTAAAGTAGATGTACGGTCCCGTTGTGACTGTCCCCATGACAGGAGCAGGGTGGGGGAGAGGAACACCGAATGGGGAATTTGGAGCACAACCAAGTTGATAAAATAAGTAAATCCAGTCGGGTGCTTCCAGTAGCAGTGAGATTTTATCAGTTCCCATAATGAAAACTCAAACGCATATAAAGAAAATATTCCAGGCCATCAGAGGCCCCAGTTCCCTTCTCGCTAACACCAGGACGGAGGGCACTAGAAGCCAAGGAGGTTGTATTGATGCAAAAAATGTGGAAAACAGAACTGGGCCCAGAAAAAAAATTTTATTGTAACTTTCCTTCATTTATTTTTTTCTCCAATGAAGTCTAGGAAATATAAATTTCAATAGCTGCACAGGGTTTCTTTTTTTCTTCTTTTGAATGTTGCAAAGTTTTTAAAACTTTGTTCCAGGTTGGCAAGCCCAGGGATCCAAAAGGTTTCCAATGGGATCTCAGTCCATGGAGCTTTGCTTAGTTGCTGTTTTGTTTCTGGACAGGTGAAACCACTACAGCGCCCTGAGATGGGGCAGGTGAGGGCAGAAGCACAGCGAAGAGATATGTCCTGTACTGAAGACAGACTGGGCTCCATTTGCTTTCAGAGAAGTCAGTAGCATCACACTGGATATAAACTTTGGTATTCTAGTTAAATCCTCCATTTTTCCCCTGCCCCTTATGGGGGACTTAACTGCTAACGCTCGAGCATAAAAAAACAGGCCTTCTTTAGTGGCGTGGGGCTCGACTCTGTTGCCTGAACGTGAGCATCTGCTGCCACTTGGGATACCCTACAGGACTCTGCCCGGCCTGCAGCAGCTGGTCCAGAAAGGCACAACTCTTCCCTAGGGCTGCTGTCACATCTACCAGCCTCACATGGATGGCAGAGATCTCAGGTGGCAGGAGACAATTAGGCAACTTAATCAAGTCCCTTTCTAAAGGGCTAATTGAGAGGAGCAGCACCAATGACTGATGTAATAAGGGAATCTTCATTAGCATTACCAAGGGCTTAGTTTGGCATGATCAGGAGCTCATCTCCACACTCCCATGCTCTTGTTTTTCTACCCCAGGTCATGCAGACAGCCTCCACTCTCGCAGCCTGAACTTCAGGGCGCTCTGCCCAGCCCTTACGTTAGGCCAGGGTTAGCGGCTGCGTCTCAGGCCCAGCGGAGCGGAGGCAAGCCCAGGCGAGATCAGGCGTCACTCCACCCAACAAGAGATTTTTCTGCCAGCGTTCAAACAGCCCCTTTCCAAAGCATTTTCCTGTTCAAGACAGCCCCACAAACTCAGACACCATGCATTAGCCTCATCGTTGGGACAATGAAATACCCATGTTTTTCCTTTGTTGTTGTTCTGTCCCAAACAGGCTGTAATGCTTTTAATATTTTAAGCATCCTAAGCCAGTCTGCTCCCATCTCAAGCACCTAGGCAGACTCGCAGCCAATACTACCTATACGTCATCAACTTTACGTTTGCTCATAGAAGAGATTGGTTCAGGCTTATTCAGTCTTGACAGTTTGAATGTGGGAAGACTTCAGAGGAGGCGGAGTGAGATTGTAAATATCTCTTTGACAAACATTGCTGCATCACACACACACAAAAAAGGGGGAGATACTTTTAAAACTGCCTTAAAAAAATCAATTCTGAATGATGAAATCTCCCTCCAAACAACTGAAGCTCGGTAGAGCAAGGGATAAATCACTTTGGGTGAATTCTGGCAAGAAGTGGTTGGAATCTAATTCAGTTTCAGGAGTGAAAGTGTAATTTTGGAGCTGATTTTTCACTCAGTCTGAATTCACATCAGCACCAATGACTGAGCACTGCAGGATCAAAATTGTTTTAAGGTCTGGGGAGTACTCTATCTGGCCTGCATCTGCACGGTTTGGGTCTGGCCCAGCAAGGTACTGCAAATCTGTTTCCCAGTGACTTCAGGGAAGATGGGGTTCCTCAGCACCTCTTAAGTTCAGGCCCTGGAGCACCATTTCCTGCTCTGATCATCAGCTATAAATGTTGATAAATATAAGTGTTTTGCCTTCATTTGAATTGCCCAGAGCTGTAAAATGACCTCTCTCAAGTATAAATCAGTCCAGATATAAACCTCCTCTCCCACTCTTCCCCACACTCCCTCCCCACGCTCCCAGCCCTCCCTTGCACCTCCACCCAAGCCCTTCCCCGTCTCAGTTCTTTACCTCCTTCCACAATTTTATATCTAGTTTTCATGAACCCACAGAAATGCTTTTGTAAATAATGCTGTACAGTTTGTAACCATCATGTAAGCCTGTCATCAGTGCCAGAGTCCGTCTTTCCCTCTCGCACGTTTTAAAATCAACAGAGGAAAAGTTAGAGCGAATGGCCCGCCAGTGAACTATAGGGTCATCTCTGTGTGGGACAAATGTATATTCCTGTAAGATTGCATTTTTATCTAAGGAATGATGTTATTTTAAAATTGCTAATAAATTTCTAAACAATGTCTAGGTTTGTTTAATATTGTAAACGTTATCAGAATTCCTTTGACATTGCTCCCCTCTCTCAGCAGTGGCTGAAAACTAAGACACCTTCCTGCAGCCCCTTATTTCCCATCGACAGTCCCGCTGCCATTCACGGGCTCTCTCGTATACTTAAGGGGCTGCAGAAGAGTTTTGAACAGCCTGCCCCATTTAATAGTAACTTAGGAAATCCAGTCACTCTTTGTACTGTTGTCACTATAGAAATTTCGCCATGTCACGATGTCCAACTTAACATTTAACATTTAACACACACTTAACATTTTCTCCACAGGATTCTTTTTTACCAAGCGTGCGCCTCACAAAAACGAATGCCTGCTGCCTAAATACAGTGTGATTAGTATATACATAAGCCATGAGGCTAATGGGACGATATTAAGTAACATACCACGCATTTACTTTTCAATTGAACAAATCTGTTCCACCACGGTTATCAAGCAGTTATGCCGCAGTGCCAGCTGAGCGCTGCGTTTCCTGTCGCAGCACTATAAACCGCAGCATACTCAGTCCGAGTGCGTTGGTATAACATCACGCAAAATAATGTCTAAAGGAAAAAAAGAATGTTTTTCTTCAATTTTATGTGTATATATGTTTTTTCCCAACTCGCACGCAAATGTCAGAACTGCAGGCTCTGCTGCTACTATTAATTAGTGGTGCCATAAAATGGTAATATCCAGGAGGCAATTAAAACCTGTGGATGTCATCAGCGTGAGGCATTGGAATGGCAGAAGGATCACCAGAAACCTCGCTATCTCCAGGTTCAGACCAGCTCTCAGTTAGACATTCGCCACCACAAACCCAGATGAAACCTCCGCGCTCGGCTGGCAGTGGAAGCCCAGCAACCGGTTCAGCTTTGCTGAAAAGCTCTCCGAGCTGGAAACCTGGCTGAGCTCCCTTGGGCCAGGCTACAGCTTTGTGTGAAAGCCACGGCAAAAAGCAGGTGAAAGCCGACTGTGGGTGTGCTGCGAGGTGAAGAACGGTGTGAAAGCCCAAGCGAAACCTGAGAGACAGCTGAGAGGCGGTGAGCTTCACGAATGAGTAAAAGGTTTGCACAGCCCCCTGTGAACTGGATGCATCTAGAACAGCCCTCCAACAGGAAAAATGCAGCATACACCCATTATGCTTTTTGGGGCAGTTGCAGACCGCTGCTCCTGTCAGGTTTTAACGCTCACGGCATTTACGCGAAGCTAGAGGCGTGCTCCGGGGAAGACGAGCACGCAC
>VWZZ01002655.1:164065-191401 GCA_013399095.1 Psophia crepitans
CGTGCCCCCAGCCCGGTCCCGCTCCGCTCCCTCCCGAGCGGGGAACTGCGAGGGGCTCTCGGGCAAGCGCCGCGGAGCCGCCTCATGCCCAGCCGCGGCCCGCGGCCGCACACGGCCCCGGCGGGGGAGCTCTTGCTTACGGAGCAAAGCTGGCGGCGAGCGCCGGTCCGAAGAGGCGCTTGGAAGGGGGGGAGCTGCCCGGGCCGGCAGCGGGATGGCGGCGCACGGGGTGCCCGCGGACGGGTGCCCCCGCCGAGCTCTGGCTGCTGGCAGCGGGTGCCCTCGCCCCCTCCGAGGTCGGTGGTGGTTGCGGTCCTGCTGCTGACCTCATCCTTGTGTCATGCTATGTTGCTCAGTTAAGGACCGTAACTTGTTTTAGTACGGTTTGGAGGGTTGGACGTGGTTGATGTGGGCTGTATGCATCAAACCAGCCGTGCGTAGCGCACAACTGCAGTAACTGAACTGTAAACCAGGGTTACGGATACCGCAGGCTGAGGCTGGCTGTGTGATGGCTGCCGGGAACTGCCTGTCGCTGACATCTGTGAGGGGCCCGGCTGGGGCTGGGCTTTGCTGAGGCAGCCTGGAGTTACTGAGCAGGATGTGAGTCTTTGCTAACAGCTGAGGTTGCCCAATGTCCTAAATGTTTTAACCTGTTCCTTGCAGCCCAGGGGTTTTTAGAAGGAAGCAGGGAATCTCTGCTGAAGGAGTAGGTAAAGACACACTGTGTGTACTTTAAATTTTGGAATGGCAGGTTTTGGCTGCCTTTTCTCCCTGGGAAACCCGTCAGAGAGGATGTAGATTAAGGGAGGTCCAGATGTGCTGTCTGTATAAAAAAACCTAACCAACCTCAGCTAACTTTGGCAGCCCAAAGTATGAACCTCTAGCTGGAGTCTCTCTCTTTGGGGGTTTGTTTTGGTTTTAGTTTTTTGGCTTGGGTTTTGGTTTTTTTTTTTGTTTGAGACATGCATATGGAGCGTGTAGAAGGGAGAAGAGATCTGGTTTTGCTTTTTCTTTCTGTTAACAGTAGTGGTGCATGCATAAATGGGATAATGGGCTGCTGTCTTCTAACTTGGAAAGTTTTGTGTGTCATGATGCGCTCTCAGCAGTCCAGCAAAGGCCCCTAGTCAGATGTAGCTGTAGACACATGTAAACCAAAATGTGTCCTTTGGGATGAAAGTTCTATAATATTTTCCTGTACGTGTTTCCTGTCCTTTGTCTGTTCTGCCTCCTTTCTTATATGCTTACCCCTGTTTTACCTGAATTCTGCTTTGCTGCCTTCACTCCTGTTTAAAAATACCCCCAGAAAACAGTCCACCTCTGCAATTTTACTTTAGGCTAGGCGTTGTGGAATTACAGAATGCGAAATCTTAGTGAAGGCTAAAGAGCACATGACAGTATTGGTTAGGCAACTAACATAACCATGGCTATCACAAACATTGTTAGTCACACAGAACTTGGGAGCGATACGTTACAGAGTTTCTGTGAATCCATGGGTGCTAGGGCTTTGACTGGAAATTTGGACCATAGTAACTTAGTGAGGGTTCACCAGTACATCACCAGCTTTCACTGAGGAAGCGTGTTGCCCCGCACTCTGGGTGTGCTCGTAGATCAGTGAATGTGTAAGCTTGCCACTTTGGCCTTTTGTTTCAATAAGCCCTTTCTAAAATGCGGAGAGACTTAGGAATGAGTTGGGTTAAGCAGTTGTGAAGCTGCTGACATGTATAGGAAAAAGTACCATCAACTGAAGTCATGACAGTTGAAACTGGTTTCCCCATCCCTTTCTGTTGCACTGTTTTCAGAGGATGATTCAGTAACCCTTCCAATGAGTGACTGCGGTGTGGTTCAAAAGGGAAGCTGTTGCTCAGCGGGGTTGGCGAAACCCACTTCCTATTTCTAACCGCATCATTCATGCTGCTGTTGCTGAGCTTCAGACTAGGCCAGGGTGAGCAATGGCTTTTTTTTCCCAGCAAAACTCACATGTGGCAGAGGGAAAGTGTCATATTGGTGTGGGGAGAGGACTGTAAATTGTGGAAGTAGAACTAAGTGCTCGTTAACAGCTTATCTCATTAAAATGCCACCAAATGCACTTAATGGACCTTATTCACTACCACTCCAAACCTGCTCAGCTATAAGGCTGAATAGCACAGCTGCAAATCCAGTTCCTTCTAGTAACTATTATTTGAAAGTCATCTGCAGGGAGGAGGGATTCAAGTTTTGGGGTGTTTTCCCTATGCACAGGGGAAAAACTATCCCACAGATTAAGTACCCGCCCAGTTGTTCACCATCAAGTGTTTAATCGCTGTGTTCAGTCATTGGGCTGTAACCATTTCACAACACCGCGTGCCTCCATGTGCAGGGGAAATGCAGTGTTTATAACCCTACCACCTTTAATGGACTGGATGAGCGTACGTGGTTTGGTCTCTGAAATCTGTCTTGCCAGCTTGATGGATATTCACTAAAAGTCACTGGAGAAGAATTGATGTAACATGTGTTGTGAAAATGAGCGATGGTGGTGCGTGTGAGGAAGACTTTTCCTGGTCCTCCTTTACAGATGTGTTCGTTTTGCCTTTACTATTGACCAACTTCTCTCATTCCCCTCTGTGGAATCTTTTTGCTGTGTAAGATGTTACCATAAGCCATGGGCACACTTAGTGCTGCTAAAATATTTCTGGACTTCTTGGCGCAAAAAGGATTAGTGATAAAAACTACCAAACTTCAGCATAACAAGGGTTAGTGATCAAAACTACCAAAATATGATAAAGAAAACTTATTTTTATGAAGAAACTTCAACTTCTGAGTTTGGGTTTGCTTTTGTGGGGAATTTATATGAAGGCAAGAGAAAAACTAGAAATTATAGAAAAAATGCTTAAAAGAATCAAAACAATTTTGTACAAGATGGTTGTTTCCTACCAGCTGTAAATGAATTGTCTTTCAGCAGTTATTCCTGTAACATGTTAATGTCCTGTTGATCTCTGCTTTTTTTTAACTAAGGAATCAGGAAAGGGAAACTGCACTAAACTTCAAATTGGCCAAGCCTCAGAAGATACATAGAAAGGCTCATAGGTGAGAGGCAGATTTTGGGAAGCTGGAGCCATTCTCATTCAGCAGCCACTCTTTAAAGGAAAACTGGATGTCTGCCCAGATCACAGCAGTTTCTTGCTAGTTACCACAGCATCCTGCTGGGAAATCTTGGCCTCCTGTTAATTAAATCGAATTGTTACGACGTGGTGCTGTTAATCAGTTTCCCATTTCTCTCAGATTTCATATGGTTCTCCACAGCATATGGTCTGGGATTTATTTATTTATTTATTCAAAAATGAGACAAATCTTGGGAAAAGGAGTGAAAGAAACAGTTGTTTAGCTTTCTGTGAAAATATGACAAGTGAATGTGAAGAGTCGAGTGTGCCTGTCCTCTTCTCATGTTAGTTTTGGGCATCGCCTCACAATCGTCTCGTTCTCGTAGATATGCCTTCTGTGTCTGTAGCTTTACTTGTTGGGCCTGAAAGGCAATAGGAAGCTGCTGAGAAGATAACATCTTGTGTTAAGCCCCTTCTTCTATAATAACATGCAGAGCATGTTGCTAGGCTTTGGGCTCCATCTTCAGTTTTTCTGCAGAGCTCTTCAGTTTTGTTCTTTCTCCTCCCATTTGTCCGCTTGTCTGTTGTGTGTGGACTGACAGACATCTCAGTTCTGTTAACATTTCTTATGTGCTTCTAGCTTTATGTGGGTGAGCAGAAACAACCATCACTGTAATTGTATTTCTATTGTAGGGAAACTAGGTCAAGTGCTTCTGCTGACCGCATTTTTGTTAATGCACTCTGAATGAGCCAATGCATCAGAGAAGGTTTTGAGGTGGCTGGACCTTTACAAGGGAGAATCAGTAAGTATTCCTCCCTGGTGCTGAGGAGGTAGCCGCTGCAAATCTGGAAGTAGTTGACATTACTGCAAAACTGAGTTGTCTTTTTAATTGCTTCCTGACTTGTGGGTGTCATTTACAGTTACAGTTTGTTGGTATAAAAATGTGCTCTCAGGTGCAGCCCGGTCCAGTTCACCGAGGCAGTATCCAAAAAGGAGATGAGGGCTTTCATGGTGACTGCTTTCTAGGTATCTTTTGGCCTTATTACATCTCTGCCTGCAATGTGGCTTTATCTTCTCCTTCTGTTATCTCTACTTCCTTATGCCAATAGCAAAGGCTTCCTGGCTGGGTTAATTGCTGTTGTGGGTATTTTGGGCTTTTGCGTCATCCCTGTCCTGCATTGGGGATTGGGAATGAAGTGGACCAACAATTGAGTTGGTACACACTGCTGTGTGGTGGGAGAATCCTTACTCCCTCTTGTAGTAAACTTGCTAAATTCTTGGCTAACTGGTGGCAGCCTAAAACACTGCAACATAGTCAGCTACGCTTAAAAAAATGTTACTGGCGCAGCAGTTAGACAGGCTAGCATGGGGTAGGAAAAAAAAACGTTGCCCTCAAAAATCCTAAATAGGGTTGGGAAGCAGCGACACACCAGATAAACTGTTGTTGTTTGTCCCTGCAGAAACCCAGTATTGAAAGGTAAGAGAAGTTAATTGTCAGGTTTCATTTCTGAATTCTTATCAACCTACTGATGGTTCCTGATTAAGCTCTTGGTTTTTTAAATGAATGTCAGAAAGGGCACAGTCTTGTTGATACTGGGGACGACATTGCAAACCCGTTACCTGGGACAACAGACCTGGTAGAAGAGAGAATCCATTTCTCCACTGTGCTGGTTCAGTATTCATATTGGTCATGAAACAAAAAAGGGGAAGTGCAGCACTTCCTCATGTAACCACGTCTTATCTACTAATAAACACAAGCACCAGTACTCAAACGAAAGCAGATGTTGCTGCTCTTCAGGCAAATAATGCCTTATAATTTCTGCAAGGGCTTTATCATGATGCGGTTTACAATAATTACTGGTAACTGCAGCAGCACAAGGACAGAATAACTGAATATCAAGTGATAGGTTTTAATAGAAGTCATTAAGTTACAAACAAAAAAACATGGTTAGCAGCCAGTTGGTTTTGTTGCCTGTTGTGGGTTCAGCCCCAATCCCACACAGCTGCTCACTCTCTCCCCGCAGCAGGATGGGGAGAGAATTGGAAGGGCAAAAGTAAGAAAACTTGTGGATTGAGGTAAAGGTGGTTTAATAGGTAAAGCAAAAGCTGTGTGCACAAGCCAAGCAAAATAAGGAGTTTATTTCCACCAGCAGGCAGATTTTTTAGCCATCCTGAGGAAAGCAGGGCTCCATCACATGTAGCAGTTACTTGGGAAGACAAATGCTACAACTCTGCATGTCCCCCCCGCCTTCCTCCTCCTTCCCTCCAGCGTCACGTGCTGAGCACAGTATCATAGGGTCTGGGGTATCCCTGGTCAGGTGGGGTCTGCTGTCCTGGCTGTGTCCCTTCCCAAATTCTGCTGCACTGCCAGCCTACCCGCATGGGGGGAGCGGTATAAGAAACATAAAAGGCCTTGATGCTGTATAAGTCCTGTTGAGTAATAACTAAAACATTCTTGTGGTATCAACCTGTTTTGGTCACAAATCCAAAACACAGCACCATACCAACTGCTGTGAAGAAAATTAACTCCACCCCAGCCAAAACCCCTGCATCTGTTTATGCAAGGGGCATTGTCAGACTAAATAATTTACTTAAAAGTTTGATAATTAAACATTTAAAGTGTTAGGAGTAATTTTTTTTTCATAGCTTAATCTGCTTTTCCATACTGGTGTTTACAATTTATAATTTTCTCTTTTAATGTGTGATGGTTTAACCTTGGCTGGATGCCAGGTATCCACCAGGCTGTTCTATTACTCCCCTCTTCAGCAGGACCGGGAGGGGAGAAAAATAAGGGGGAGGTGAGGTAGGGTGGCAGCGAAGGCAGGAAACCGAACTCATGAGTCAAGGTAAAGGCAGTTTAATAACGTAAAAGCTAAAGGCCATGCGTTGAAGCAAAGCAAAACCAAAAGATTTGTTCTCTACTTCCCATCAGCAGGCAATGTCAGGCCACTTCCTGGGAAGCAGGGCTTCAGTATGCATAGCAGTTGTTCCAGAGACAAATGTTATAAATAACAAGTGTCCCCCACTTCCTCTCCCTATCTCTCAGCTTCCTACTGCTGAGCAGACATCATATGGTATGGAATATCCCTTTGGCCAGTTGAGGTCAGCTGTCCTGGCTGTGTCCCCTCCCAAGATTTTGCCCACTCCCAGCCCACTGGTGAGGAGGGGAGAAATATTGGAGGGAGAGCCTTGATGCTGTGCCAGTGCTGTCCAGTAACAGCCAAAAGCTGGTGTGTTACCAACACCTCTCTAGCTACCAATGCACAGTGCTGTGAGGGCTGCTGTGGGGAAAATTAACTCTGTCTCAGCCAGACCCACTGTACAGTGATTGTAGTTTAGCTACTTTGGTTTGGTTTAATCAGCGTTTGCATGCTTGCTTTCTAGATATTTTATTTCCATTATTTAGGTTGCAGATGCTATGTGAGAATGTTTTGGGGTGGGAGGGAAAGGAAACCTGATTTGGGAGGTACAAAGTTGTAACAGCGTTTCTATTAGCTGTACTTGTAACAGCTTTTTCATAAGTCTGAAAGGATCTAAATACTGGATAGAGGATTTGTCTGTATATTTGTCTGCAATAACTAGGTGCAGTGTAATTGTGAAAGTACAGCTCAGATTAAATTTGTATTTATATTCAAATTGATCAAGTTGATTCCCCTCATGCTGGCTGGTTCAACCTTTTCAGCACAACAAAAATAGTGAGAAGTACCTCTTGCATGTTGTCACACATTGATGTTAAGTTCACAAATTTATTTTGCTCTTGTTTATGTTAGAGCTTCTCTGCCCCATGCAGGGCACTGCTACACAGCTTTTGGGGCCGTTTGTCCCAAGACTCCCATCTAGCAAGACCCTGTTTGGGAGTTTCTAGATTTGCTAGCGCTGCGACCTAGCAGTGAGGTTGGGGATCCCACGGTGAGTTGAAAACCTCAAGAAGATCCAGAGCAAAGGTAAGGGAGAAGGCAGGTGGTTTCTGCAGGTGAGCTGGTAACACCTATGGGATGGGGGAGAAAGGAGGAGAACAGTGAGGAAAGGTTAAGTGTGTCACTGTTTATCCTTCCTCCCTCCTCATTTATAAAATAAACTTTGATTAACAGTGGAAAGTAATCAGAATATTTGTTCTGGCTGTGGGATGTTACCTTAGCCCTAACCTAGTGAACCAAAGATTATTTCATTTTGAAAAATACAACGTTGCTAGCTGGCTGGTAGGAAAACAATTCTTCACCAAAGTTCAGGTCTCAGGCAGTGTTGTGTGTAAATTCGTGTATATTTAGAAGTTCATAGTGACGAGTGGAGCAGATTCCTTCCCTTGAACTCATCGAAATGTTTCCTAAATGGTAATAAAGTTGGTCAACATTACACAACTTAGGTATTGCCCTGAATCTTTTTCAGTATACCTGTATCTTGGGTACATTTGTAGTACTGATTATTGGAGTGTGGATGTATTTCTTGTGAAGGATGTCTGAGGACTGGATTTACACCTGTGTTTTGACTTGTGTAACAAAAGCCTGGAAGAGATTTTTCAGACTTTTTTTTTTTATATAAGCATGAGGATTTTAATGCCAAATCTGCCTGCTTTCACTTGAGGTTTGTAGGAACACAGATATGTTAGCTGAAATGTGGGCATTAATGTCAGAAGTGTGTTTTTCACAGTCAGCAGAACAATCTGTTTACAATCAGTTGTTCAGCATAACTTGTATGATACCAAGTTTAACCAGTTGCTTATATTTTGTGTTCACTTCAAATAATAAAAAGCTTATTAATTGATGTGGTTTTGCTTTCACTAGGACTTCTTCAAAGGCAGGATGTAGTTCTTACTTGTTACAAGCAGACAAAGGCCAGCAATGAAAGAGCAGTGCCCACCTTCCTCCTCAGGCCTGGGGGTGTGTTCCCAGTCTCTCCCATACAAGCAGGAGCAGAGGTGCAGCAGGAGGACAGAAGATCTAGTTCACAGCTGACCTCCCTTCCTCCCCTTGAGTTGCTTTCAGGCTGTAGCCGGGTGCCCGAGTGGTGGCACACATGGCTGGTGCCAGCACAGGACAGGCTGCAGTGCTCTGGGTTCATGAAGGGAGGTTTAGGGCTGTGCCTCTGGCAGTGATGCTGTCTAATGCCAAGTTGCTGTCTGTGACACTTTAGTTTCCCATGCCACACTGGAGGGCGCGTTCACTACCAAAAAGGCACAGGTAGCTTTCTCAAGCACCCATCCCTAAAATTTCAATGCAACCTTGGATAGCCACAGCTATACTGCATTAATAAGCTAAGCTCCAAATACACTTGGAGTTGTCCTTAACGACTTGCAGAGAGGTTAAAAACCCTTCTACCTTGCCTCCTCCACCAATTAATTACATTGTGGTTTTGATTTACTAAGTCGGTGAAAACTTCAGACCTCCTTATCGCTTGGATTTTGTATCACATTAACCAAGCAAGCTTTCATGCTTTTTTGTAGTGACCATGGGGTCTTCCAGTATAAACAAAACATACCTGGGGGAAACCAAGCAGAGCCCACATGGCTTCCAGTTGCTTCTTTATGTTCAGGACATCTTTATCCTTAATATGAAAGAGTCTAATTCTGATTTGATTTTTTTTTTCCTTTGTGGGTTTCCTCTCAAATATATTTCTAGAAAACAAAATCACCATATCCTCCTTTCAAGCCTGGCACTTACTAAACGTTGCCTTTTCCCTTCCCTACTTCTTACATGGCATCAGGAAAAGGACCAGCTGTAGCTGCTGTAGCCTGTCTGTTCAGGGGGGCCTGCGGGAGGTAACCCAGTATTTCAGTGGCAAGTCTAGCTGCAGAGAGCTCGTGCTTCCAGTCAGATGGGCTTAGACCTTCCAAGTACTACCAGCATGATTGCTGCTGGGTGGTGGTAACTTAAAGCAATGGTGTTTAAAAAGCATACCCATCTAGTACTTCAAGCAGTCTTTCATGCCACACTGGTTTCTATTTTCACAGTCCTGGATTTTGGGAAATTTTTACTATCATCATCTTGCATTTTTGCATCTCCAATTTTTTCCATTATTGCAACTACTACTGTCACATACGCAGTTCAGTTGTGCACAGGTTTCATGCCCTGTGTCCCTTGGTTTTCTGACTTACATCTTTGTGCAATGTTTCCCAATGGTTAATTCTTCCAGTTTGTATGCATCGTTATTCACTGAATTGTTTTCTTCCTGCCACCAAGCAGAAGCAAATTACTGTCAATCCAGTTTCTATTCTGAGAGTAATATTCTTGTTTCTTCCTCCCCACAGGATTTAAACTGCCTCGTAAAAAATAGTAAGTAATTTTTTCCTTCATTGCGGTTTTCTCATCAGATCATGCTGCTTTTTTTTTTTTTTTTTAAACTGGGTGCATAAAGCAAATTGTTCCTGCTATAATCAGAGAGGTGTAAAGTGAATCACTGCTGTCATGCCTTGCTTTGGGAGTTTTCAGTTTGATCCAGAATGAACTCCAGCTAAAAGAGGAGTGGGAAGTATCTTTCAGGATAGTTTGGGGTGGAACACAACCCAACTTGTTTAGTTTCTGTTTAAAGCTGGGATGGTTGATTTCTAAAGAAATGGGAGTTTTAGGACAAGTTTGTCAGTAAATGTTCATTACAAGCTATTTTATCAATGATAGTGCTTGATGAAAAAATTAATGTGTGAACTAGAATAAAAAAGGGACATAAAGGGGTGCAACTGAGAGCAATTAATGTAAATTATTGGTCATAAAGTCCAAGTAATTAAATCCATGATCTTAAAGGTATTTTCTAACCTAAGTGATTCCATGATTCTATGAATTGGAAAAGGAAGCTAGAGTTACTGTAAGTCCCACTGAACACATATATTGGACATATCAGCTGTAAGGGGGCAAGTCTTAGCAGTGACATGCATCTGAAACATTTTAGTATAATTATAGGTAATGTACTTTAAAAAAGGAGAATGTTGTGCATTTGTCCATTTGGTACACTGAGGCGTCTGGATGGCGCTGCAGAACTCCTCGGCCTTTCCTTGCAGTTTCTGAGCAGGCTCATTTCTGCTTCGGTGCCCAGCCCTGTATCATACTGGCACAAGTATTTTTGTAGCTATGCTTGGTATGCCAGATCAGGGAGATGACTATGCTGAAAATAACCAGATTTTAAACTTTTTTGGCAGGAGAGGAATTGGGTGGGATCGGGTTGGATCATATTTCCCACTGGCAGCCAGCCATTGGGATACAGCTTGACAACACAGCTAAGCCAAACTCCAGCTCCACCATTAAAATGCTGCTGCCTTTGAATATTTGCTTTAAATTCTGCCTTATAGTTCTGGTTAAGTTTTTTCTGTTGTAGGGGAAAGATATTTTTTTTAGTGCTTAGTACACTCTTTTCTGAAAGGCACTTTAATCTTACCAGGTTCTCTATAGATATTTTTTGATAGAATGAGCATTTGAGGATGATCCAATACTTCCTAAGCCTAAAACCATGCTGTCTCAAGAAGGGACAGTGTCCACTTTCCATGTTCCCATCACCAGCCCAGCAAAAAAGGCACAAGGTGTACGCTGGGGGCCCTGACTGTGCCTTGTGTAATGGCAAACCGCTGGGGGAAGGAAGGTGCTGCTCCCACCTGTGTCCCTGCGCCGACCGGCCAAGCGCTCTTGTTGCTTCCCCAGCATAGTGCCGACGGCAGAAGGTCTGTGGGCTGAGCTGCCTCCTTGAGCTCTGCCTGATGGAGTAGCCCACCAAAGAAACGGGGAAGTCTTTGTTTGGCGGGTCGTTTTTATGAAGCAAATCATCCCGCAGCCCTGTGATTGAACTCACGCAAGGGAGTAAGTGGAATATGTAGCCAAGGAACAACCTTTTGTTAACAGCATGGACTTCTATCAGCGTAAGCTGGTAGGAAAACATGTTTTGCTTTTGAGGAGTTCAACCTGAGAGTTGAATCTCAGGAGTTCACCGAGAGGGTGGCTGCACACTGGAACAGGCTCCCCAGGGAAGTGGTCACTACACCGAGCTTGGCTGAGTTCAGGAAGCGCCTGGACAACGCTCTCAGTCATTTACTCTGACAGGAGTGTGCAGCCAGGAGTTGGACTCGATGATCCTTATGGGTCCCTTCCAACTTGGGATATTCGGTGATTCTATGAACCTACAAATTTATTCTCTTGCTCTTCGTTGTTATCTTTTCAGTCTTACAGTGGTTCGGTGTGGGTGCAGCATGTAGCTAGAGAGTATCATATCGATCTCTCCAAAGCACGTATAGTAGTTTTACCTTTTTTATTTTTTGATATATTCAGTGATCATGCTAGCCTGTTCATATGATTCATGGATTGCATGACACAGCTCATGTTCAGTAGCTTTTCTGCTAGCTTTTCAGCGGTGCTGTTAAAACAAATACCATTATAAATTCTCATTAGGTAAATATGGCCTACACTGCATGTGCTTAGATGTATATTACAGTGTTAAGTGTGTTCTCTGAATGGGTTCAGTATACAAAGTGACTCAGATTTGTTTTATTGACAGTTCTGCCTTCCCCTCCCCTTGAGTCTGACAATTGTCATATGCTCTATCATCAGTTATTTTATATTTACTTGTAGATTGTTGATATGTTTTAGAAAAATGCGTAGCATCGAGCCTATGCTCACACCCACAGAGCTATTTAAAGCATTCAAACAGTAATGATTTCCCACTTGCAACTCCTCCTTGATTTGTCAGCCTAGTTCTTCCTGTGTTTGTGCTTCACTGATATTCAGCAGAGCTATTTTCAATGTGCTTTAAATCAAATGTCTTTTAAAAGTCTAAGTAGATCATGTCTGTCTAATGCCTGTCATACTTGATTTCATTTTCTGATGAGATCACAGGACCAGTTTTCCGTAACACTGTATTGACTAGCATAAATTATTTTTTTCTGTCCAGAGAGCTCATTAATTTAGGAAAGGTCTAACAGGCAGTTGTTGGAAGCTAAATTCAGGTGTATATTCAGCTTAGAAGTAAGACACTTTTTTGAACAGGAAGTAATTAATTGTTGGAACAATTTCCCTGAGTATCCAACAGGCGACATATTGTTGGAAGGCTGGAAATTTGTACTAGTCTTCTAACACAGGTCTGCTTCAGCAGCAAGGTATGGACTTGCTGCAGGAGATACTGAGTAAACTTATGTGACCTGTTTAGCTGGGCTGCGTTGATTGTGATAATTACCAATGGATTTTAAGGAAAAGAGGAAGTGTAAGTTACTAGAATGAGTTCAGAATATTACAGGCAATTTATAAAGTACTTGCGTGCTGAAAACTGCCTTTCTGAACTGTTAAGTGGCCTGTCACCCAGTTTTGCCCCCTGAGTAACCCTGACCCAAAGGGCAGACCATAACTGCAATTAAGCAGACCTTCCTTGGCCCCGCTCTAAATGGTAGTTTTCATTTGCTGGACAGGTACCTGCATGGAGGCGAGCTGGCTGCAGGTTCCCACGTGGACTCCTTCTGCTCCAAGCAGTCTTCAGGTATCTTCTGATGTTTTCCGTCAGGTGGACGGAAGGCTGCTCCCTGTGCTTCGGATAGAATGGAAAGTGGCCACTGATGGTAAGTGGTGGTTGTGTAATGTGACCATGGAGCACAGGAATTAAGTGTGATCTAGTAAGGATAGGGAGAAGAATTATGACTAGAAGTCTTTTAACTGATCTAGTCGGGAAGGCAGACCTTTGAAATTTGGAGACTTGGCTGCTTCATTTTCTTTTGGGGGATGTGTTTTGATTTTTCTTGATGACTGAATCACACCTTTGGGTGTGCTGGGTATTCAAGAGTCCAAAATGTTTCCACTAACATGGGATAATGACACTTAAAATGGGAAAAGCAAATTAAAACAGAATCAAGTGGCCCACACCTTTACCACAGTAGTGAGGGGAGAAAGGAGGTTTGCACTGCAAGCATTGCCTTTTTAAGGCGTAGTAATTACTGCAGCAGTCTCGTGCAGGGGAATTAACATCTATGAACTGGGCAAATCGGAGTTCATTTGAGAGAGTACAAATAAATTATGTGCTGTTCCTCCCATTTTGGGTAATCTAGTCCTTATAACTTACGTTTCCTATATGTACATGTTGTCCTGATAAAGGAATAATTGTCTCATTGCTGGAACCTAAATGAGTAAGTCAAGTTTTCTCACTCTCCAAGTATCTTTGTTTGTATATGACGTTTCCCTTGCATGCTCTTGTCCATGGTTTTGTATTGATTCAAGACAGTATTTAACAAATTCATTTCCTCCTCCTACAGAGCCTGGGTCTGAGGGCTGTATAGAGTTGTTATCTCAGTATAGCTGTAGTAGTGTAGAAGCAGGTGCGACTCATGTAATGCAGTCATTTTGCAACCTCTACACATGCCGATGACAGGAAAAGACATCTCTTTCTGTCCCTGTGCCTGCAGCTAGCATCCAGTATCTCCGAGGGGCAGAGCTGGCTGTGATGCAAGTGAACAGCAATCAACAGATCTGTGCCCAGTTTGACTTTCAGAACAACTTGCCACTTCAGGTCCGTCCGGATGGAGGCCGGGTGAGTGCAAAGGGCTCTAAACTGCTTTTTTTTTTTTTCTAGTCCATGGGTTTGTTTCTGCCTTTACTGTCATACAGCAAAGTTATTGATTAAAAAGTACAGGCTGGTTAGAAGAGTTGATGAAACAATCAAGATATTGGGCTTGAGACCTGCTGTCATTTTCAGTTCGTTTTACGCTTGAATGTAACTGTGTACAAGCTGCTTACTTCTCTTGGTTTCTCTTTCACTTTTCCCATCCTTCAGATTTTAGGAAATGTTGCTCTCAGGGCCTACCACATCATCATTTTGGATGTTGCTTAAAGTAAATAATTGTAGGAGTTTTTGCATTCTGCTTGACAGCCGTGAGTTATATAGGCTTTTTAACTCAACCTTTCCTTTTCCTTCTGCTTCTTTCTTGTACTCTCTTGCTGTGGAGGAGAGCACTGACCCTGGGGGGTGGTCCTTCAGCTTACACTCAGTCTAGGAAACTCATCAGAGAAATGCTGAGCAACCACAGCTCCCTTTATGAACAACAGGAATCTGGAGATTGTTGCTTACCACACAGAATTTGGTAGTTAGCTTACCATCTGGAGCCAGTCCCTCTCCCGGAATTTGCACAGCATTGCTGATGGGGAAAACAGTATGGATATAAGAAAATATGTATGGAATGGCCAGGTACAGAACTATATATGTACAAGTGCAATTCTGAATGCTTAGCACTTGAACAGCACTGCAAGATTCCTGTTAGACTAAAATTTCAGTCTCAAAAATGCATATTTTAGCCTAATCGCCTTTCAGTAAAGAATGAAATTTAGTGGAAACTCACACACAGTTGTTTGGCGTAAGGCTGTTGTATCAGCCCAAAGATCCCAAGAATAAACTGTATTTTTATGATTCCAAACAGAAGAATTTGGGACAGAGCAAGGGATTGATACATTTAATACACTTGAGTTCCATATTTTTATAGTCAAGCTTCAGAAAAAGGGATCATATGGGATGAGGGAGCACAGTGGAACAGGGCTAAGTCAGCTATTTGTTTCAGTGCCTTTATAGAACAAAATTCTCATTTAAGTCCTTGTGAATGTGTTTTGTTTGTCAGTGGAATTTCACTTTTGACCGTTTTGAAGTGGAACCTGGCCAGACTTATCAAGTGACTGTCTACCACCTGCCCAAGCTGGGTGTACGTGGAGATTACAATTGCAAGTCCACGTCTCTTGTAATGCCTGGTAAGATATGCCCTAGTTCTCTTAGGCCTTAAGCTTAGGACTGTGATGGTTTTTGCATCTCTGTGGGTTGGGTTTGTTCCAAACTAGATCCATGAACTGTTAGCAAGTTTGGCAATAGGGTGACAGTATTATAAAAACCTGTTGTCCTTTCTGAATATTGCTGTTCAGAAGGTTCATGGTGCGAGCCTTATCCACAATATCCTTGTGGTGTATATCCAAAATGCATGTATCATTTGCGCTACAAGTCACCATCCTTGTTCCTGGGATTCTGTGTCCAGAAGTCTGTCAGATCTCTGCTTGGAATAAGGCACATGTGGAGGGACTATTCTGTGAAGGATGCACCCTTTGATTCTGGTTGACTGTAGTTCCTACGTGGAAGATACTACTATAAAAATTTTTATGTGCTCTCTAGAAAGCTGGACAAAGCCATGGACTTGGGCCTCTGATTTCTGAGAAGTTGCATTTGTAGCTTGTTAAGAATTCTGCTGTAGCTATTGCTAAAGAGAAACTCATAGTTAAACCTGAAAACTAGTATAGGTGTACCTCTGAGGGGCTGTTTTGAAGGTTAGTTACATCTGGATTTTGTTGCCAAAACGTTGATCAGTGGAGCAGGCACAAAGATGTTTCATGCTCTCTGCAGACTGACTGCTGCTTTTTCTTAATTTGAAATCTTGAAGTTGCCCCTCTGCTTGAGGAAGCTGGAAGTACCAGCCAGTGTTTCCATATCAGAAGGAGTAAAGTTTGTCTTCTACTATTAGAAGACATGTGAAGTTTGATTTCAAAGGCATGGTTGGGCATAATTTACCAAGGCACTTGATAGAGCTGAGTGTCTGACCCTTTTTTGTGTATGTGAAAATTTTCTTAGAATTAAAAAGAATTTTTGTTGTCCCTGAAGATGCTAAGCGTCTGCAGTGCCCTCTGGCTGCACTGAGAAGTTCATAAATACTTGGCACTCAATGCAGAGCTTGAAAACTGGTTCATAATTTTCTTCTTGCTTATAGTTGTCAACATGACTTTGTAGTTATAAAATGGCAAAGTATGTGGTATGTCAGTCAATATGAGCCGGAGAAGGAGAGGGGGCACTTGGTTTTCAACCCTCTTATCCTTTCTTATACCTGGTCACTCTAAGAACTTCATGGCTTTTATTCTCCACTGTTCTTAAGAAACCTAATGCATTGTGTCAAGTCCAGCAGTTGCTGTTTAGAGCTTACATGGGAATTACAGGGGCACTGTAAATTTTCCAACTTGGAAAGTTGGAAATTTAAGATATGCAATGTTTTATTTCAACTGTTTAAGCAGGGAATTGTTCCTTTTCCTTTGTCCAAACCCTAGAGGAGAGACGTAGCTTAGGCTGAGACTTACAAATCCCACAATTCTAAATGTTGAATATGTAACTCTGGATCTGACTCTAAGGAAAGTCCCAAAGAGCGGGGCCAATCTGCTAAATGAAGCAAAGAGAGTTAGAAGTGTGGAAGAGTGTTTTGGAATCAAGAAAGACTCTAGCCTCCTCATTTTCCTGGGGCAGAATGCTTTTGGAGGAATCTATCACTGTGGTGCGCTCAAGGTCCAGAGAGCAACATGAAGTTTTAATTCCACTATAACCCTCTCTGCACAAGTTTTAGCAATGGTGGGCAAATATTACTGTTATAACAAATATGGTACATTTTCATTTTTTTCTTATTTATTATCTCTGTTCTGGGGGGCAAATAAAACAAACAAAACCACCGTAACATCAGTGGAGGGACTAGTTTATACACTGGAAACCAATTCTATTCTGCTGCAGAATTTTGCTACCACTTTGGAACAAAGGTCTCTACTTATTGAAGAGGGCTTGATTAGATGTCTAGCTTTTGATAAGAAAATGGGTATACAACGGAAGTGCGATGTTTCTGACTAGTCACTGATGGTCTTTGTTGCAGACTGCAAGGACTCTCTGATGAAAAGAACCATCCCGTGTATAATGACAGGTAAAAAATTTTCTGTTTGAGTCATGTAGACATGGGTGCTCTGTTGAAATACATCTGACAGTTGAGAAACTTGGCAATATCTGCACTACTTCCAGGCAGCTTGTGGGAGCCCAGGATCCAGGGTAAAAGTCTGGATGATACAACTCTGCTTGTGAGCTTTAACCCATGGACGGAATCAACCCGGTACCAAATTCACGTGGCCAGTTTCCTGGATGAGAAGAAGTGTAAAATGATCACACGCGATTTCACTGAGGTAATTACCTTCCCAAATGATACCCTCTGTGGTAATTCAGACAAACATTTCTTTAATGGTTGCTAAACAAGGACTTGGAGCCAGGACGTAGGAGGTGTAACAAATGCACTTGAACAACAATTTTCAAGGAATTATCTTCACAGATTTTTAGTTGCCTTTGGAAAGAGGAACTTTATTTCAGGAATTTGATGGATAAAAAGAGGAGCATGGAGCAGTCTGTAAAATCTGCAAAGAAAACTGAAATTGGGTATTTGGTTATCTGGGCTTTATTACCTTTGTCAAGCCAGGGGGATGAAATTAAACAAATCAAAGAAAACTGAGGTGCAGAGTTTCAATAAATCATTGAAGTAGTTTATAAAATGTGGTGGCAGGTGGGGGTGTTAATTACATTATTTTTAGATCAAGAATTGAGTGGCTTTGTAACAGATGTTTCAATCAAACTGAGAATCAATTCCTGTAGGTCTTGCAGCATGTGTTGAGAAGCTCAAAGATCCAGAGTGTCTTCTGACATAAGAAATGTTCCCCTTCAGGCAACTGAGGGAAGAGATATGCTGAATATTTGGTACAAGTCCTCACCCTTCCTTGGGGGAGGGCAGATATATTGGCATTTAGTTTGTTTAATCTTTCCATTCCTTCCATGCTTAAAACCCTTCGTACTCATGCACTGGTATGTATTAAGTTACTAGACACAGCTGGTGCAGCTGTGTGCTGTTTCCCTGATGGGAGAATATACCTCATTTTGGAGTATGTATCTGCTAATCATTGTAAGGAATATATTTAGATTATCATGATATTGATTGTATACAGCAGGTAACAAGGGCAATTTATTTTTCTGTTCTAGTGTTAGAAGCAGCAGTGTTGACAGCTGTTGTTAATTAAATGAGGAAGCTTGTTAATGTTACACATTAAATAACTGAAGACATTTACATTGTTAAGAAACTGTAAGTTTAAGTTAACACATTTGAAGTTATGCAACGTACATTCTTCACTGTTTCCTGTTACCTGTGCAACCTCAGTCTGCTGTCTCAATTGTATTACCATGTCTGTCACACAGGACACCTGCAGCGATGGTGGCCAGACCATTTATCTGTTTTGTTCTCTGTGGGCTGCTTGTTCAAAAAAAAAACATAATTCTGCTGCTTTGGACCATTCCATATTTTCATGGCAACTCCTCTTCTTTTTTTCCTGCTTTCATTCCATTTTCTTCCTTCCCTTATAACTTGCATCTGATTTCTGCAGGATGGACTACAACAGCAAGTGAATGTCACGATAAGAATAGAGAAGAACATAAGAGCTTGCTGCAGCTACAGAATACAGGTAGGATCCCATTGTTGCCCCTGTGTCCTTCCTTTACCAAGGCGACAATGAGCAGCTTAGGAACATTATGGGGTTTTGCACAGTGTTTTGTTCTGATGTTTGCTAATCCCTCATTACCTGTGTCAGGGAAATAAGGATTACGGCTGAAAGAACAACCTTTTTTATATAGGTATTCTCTGTAGCCTGCGAGTTTTCCTTGGTATAGAGTTGCCAGCTCAGAGACTACGCGGTGAGAATGGCAGGTGTGCAACCTCAGGAGCTCACTGCTGCCTTAACGTGTAGTGTGAGAATTCTTGATTAATCTTGTTTTCTGAAGCGAAATGGGAATTCTGTGTCCCTGTGCAAAAATACAGTGAACGTTGAGGTGGAGGGAAGTAAAATGGGGAACAAAATTGCTCTTAAGAATAGCTTCTGTTTTCTGAATTTATTTCAACTGCAGATTCAGCCGTTCTTTGCGAACTGTGGCACAGACTGTCTGAGACACTCTGCTTTCATCCCATGTTCACCAGCTCCAAGTGAGAACTACTTTTCTGTATATTAGATTCTCATTGTCTTACAGTGAGAGCTGAATTTTTAATGTAACTCTTGTCTTTTGCAGGTACAGACCCGTCAGGTAAGAAGTTCTTTTAATACCCTGAAACTTTTTTTTTTTGCTGCTCTTTTCCTGTCGCATAGAATAACAACTGATCCTTCCTGGGAATGACCCGATGGGCGGGAAATGTCCCCTTGTAACACTGAGTTCAGACTGAATTGTGTTAAGCGTTACTTCGCCATGATTTAAGGAGGCAAGTATTTATATGCAGTGTGAAGATTAAAGAGCAATTTTTTAGAGATACTTCACTTGCATAAAATTCTTTGAGAAACAGTTTTGACAAGAAGAGTCTTAATATAAAATACTTTCTGTCACTTTGCTCAGTGTTAAGAAATTTGCATAATATAAAACAGCTTTTGGAGAGAATAGCTTGCATATATTCATTTTTATGAATGTCAAGATAAATCATGTGCATAATGATTTGACATCTTTTTTGGTTGCAGCAACACCTGTAAGGAGCTAGTTTGCTCATGATTTAAAAAACCCCACACCTGTAGATTGAAAAAAATACATCACCCAAAATAATGGTGATTATTAATTTGTTTTTCAAGATAGATTGCATGAACAGGCAGGACATTGGTGGCGTGCCTGTCAAAGCTGGATAAACACTGCTATTTAGAGGAAGGTTATTGATCTGTGTTGTCAGTGTGCTGCACATATGGTTCTTTGTGGAGCAAGTTTATGGTGCAGAGCATCATCATGAAAGCAGGAATTCATTTTGAGAAGTGACTCTGGTATGTTGTAAGGGGGAAGTGCTGGATTACCCATGGTTTTGGGCAGAGCCAGAGCCCTTCTCCATTGGCCTGGGCTGCCCAAGAAACCTTTGTTCTTTGGTGAAGCTCCTTTTGTGTAAAGCAATGTCTGAGCACTATTTTTGTACTGCAGGTGATATGATTATATGGCTCTATTGGTGTATCACTGGGATCTGTGTGCTACTGGTGGGATCAGTCATAGCAGGTGTGATTTGTACGACCAAAAAACGAGCAGGTAAGACTCATACCAGCTAGGAAGAAAAGATTAAATACTAAAAACTGTATTTTTTATACTTCTGTACCTATTCCTATCACTGTTTTCTGCCTTGCTGTTCTGATGACTTGCCACTGAGATAATGCCTATGTAAACACCTTCTTCTGTTTCATGTCATAGGACTTGTAACATCCTAATACCATCTGCCTAGTTAAGTAAAGCCTTCCACGGATTATGCTGCCTGATACTCCATTTTTGTAGCACTTCGGAGCTCATGAGGGGGAAAAAGGAACTCCATAGTTCAGCCCATAGTTCAGTTTCCTGCAGATTGCTATAGATATCTTTTCCATTTATTTTTCTCCTCCATTGCATAAGAGTTTTGCAGAACAGAAGCTTCCTGTTTGCCCAGACTAGTCTTTCCCCTGTTCCCCAAATTCTCTACAAAATTCATTTTTATACTGTTTTGAGCTTAAATAATGTTTCAGTGAAGATAGAAGAAGAAAAACAGGAGAGACAGATTGACATTGAGCAGGTTGGAAAATTGGGTACTTAAGAACCAATTCCTAGTCTTTTGTGCTGCAACCATGAGGCAGTTATCACAGAGAAATCGTGCATCTCACTGGGATTTTTGGTGGCGTTGTGTGTGTTGGTGTTTGGTTTTCTTTTTTCCTGAGAGGAGTAATTGGAAAGACTTTGGAAAATTTATTAACTTACGCGTAAGATGTAGTGAGGGGTGTTTTAGTTGCCTCTTCAGAGAAGCCTCTTAAGAAAAAGCTATCTTTTAAAAAGGCTTGTCTTGAGAGAGGTAGCAGAACAATTGGGGATTCTGTACACTTGAGGCTGGTCACATCTGGGGAAGATGGAGAAAATTGCTTTTGAGTGCCTTTCTCTTCCTCTCAAAGGAAAAATGTAGCTAAATATACAGTGAAATTGGCTGTAGAAGTGTCTTTATTCATTTAATATATTTTTTCATTAGGCTTCTCCCTCCCCATGTTTTTATCCATGCACAGTTAAAAGATTACTTTTTGTTGAACCTCATCTTTGGAAGGTGTTGTCATTTTAAAGGTTTGATCTTATTTTGCATTCTTAGAACGGACAGTGACTTTTTCTCTCTTCCAGGGCGCTGGCGAGGGAAATGCAACCACAATGATTTGCAAACTGGTAAGATGTCCTGCCTGTTTTATCAAGCACGTGCAATGCATTCTGAAAATCTCACACAGTTGTCCAGGAGGGGCTGTTGTTGGTTCTACTATTCTATAGGAGCTTCTCAAACCCAAAAGGTAGTCTTAGGATCTTCCTGTTTAGCTAAAAGAAGCTTTGTCTGTGGAATCTGGAACGCCATATTTTGACCCAGCTGAGGCTGTACTGGCAAAAGAAGGTTGGCTAATCATCTAAACCATAGCAATAGGAGGTTGTTCTGGGGTGGGTGTACTCAGGTCTCCTGCAGAGAATACAGCTACATTTGCAAGCCTCTTGAAGCTGGTGTATTACTTTTGTGTGGTGGAATTCCATGAACCATCCAGGCGTTATTTTAGATCACAGGTCCGCTGTCTGGACTTTCGTATTAAATTTTTACAATGAGGTGTTGTCTGCATGTGTTGCCAAAATAGCTTCAAAACTGGTAGTTGCTGGAACCTTTTCTTAATATTGATTGCTGCTGACTTGCACCATTACAATTTCAGGAATGTGCCTGGGACAAATATTTTTTTTCTGTGTCTCAACAGCGCCCTATACTGACCTTCCTCTGCCACCCTTGAAGCCCCGAAAAGTTTGGATTGTGTACTCTGCTGATCACCTGCTGTATGTAGATGTGGTGCTGAGGTTTGCAGAGTTTCTGATGACAGTCTGTGGCACTGCGGTAGCCTTAGATCTGCTAGAAGATCATCAGATCTCAGAGTTAGGGCCACTGCCCTGGCTTACTCGACAGAAGAAGGAGATGGAAGACCTGTCTTCAAAGATCATCATCTTATGTTCCCGGGGCACCCAGGCCAAATGGCAGGCCATGCTTGGGAGTGAGCCTGTGCGTCTCAAGCAAGATCAGCAAAAGCCGATGGGAGACCTGTTCACCCCAGCCTTGAATCTGATCCTGCCGGATTTCAAGAAGCCAGCCTGTTTTGGAATGTATATTGTCTGCTACTTTGAGGGGATAAGTAGTGAGAGAGATATACCTGATCTGTTCAACGTCACTTCCAGGTACCAACTGATGGACAAGTTTGAGGATATTTATTTTCGGATTCAGGACTTGGAGAAGTTTGAACCTGGACGCATCCATCGAATCCAGGAAATCACAGCTGAAAATTATATCGATACCCCTAGTGGGAGGAAGTTGAAAGAGGCAGTACAAAAGTTCAGAAACTGGCAGACGGAGCACCCAGACTGGTTTGAGTGTGAAACCATCTGTTTGGATAACGATGAAGAGTTGCAGTCCCTAAACAGAGAGAGCCAGGTGGATTCATTGCTAAGTGAACCAGGTGGAATTGTGAAACACCAGCTGCACCTACGGGAGCCTGACCCTAACTGCTGTTATGTCATCAACCTCCACATGCACGAAGGTGAAAGTAGAGGCTGTAAACAGCAACCTCAACTTAATCTGTGTGGAGATCCGGCTTCTCAGACTCTGGTCCTTCCTATGGAGGAGGCTCCTCTAGTTCAGGTAGTGGAGCCAGTCTTTTCTACGGAAGGTAGAAATATACTTGGTCATCATGTGCTGAGTAATGAAGACTGTATGGAAGGAGTTCCTCTTCTGGAGACAAGCTTTCCAATGAGGAATAATGTCATCCTCCACAATGACTCTGAGATTTCAGCAATAGATGACCAGAGTCCTGCAAACGTCTCTGGTGAACTGAGACACCATCTGAATGGACTCATGTACTCTCTTGATAAAGAAGGCGTCATTCCTTCAGAGCCATCTCTCTGCCAAGAGGAGCCTGACAAGCAACACCAGTTGGTCTTCGATGACCAATGCAAAGACCAAAGACAGTCAGTGCAGTCAGACCAGGGCTACATCTCTAGATGTTCTCCTCTGCCTCCTGATGACCTTGTGCAGGAGGAGGAGGAAGAGGAGGAGGAGGATCAGGAAAAACAGGTGAGCTGCCATGAACTCCCTCCAGAGGTCTTGAATAGTCTAAAGAGCCTCCAGCAGCAGCTGTTTTTCCAGGACATTCAACGGAGCTCTGACTGGGGGTACCCAGCTGAGGTGATGGACACTGGCCAATCTTTGGAGAACAGTTAGAGTCTGTCTGGGACCAGCTCCACTTGAAATACAGGGATACACAGTGCTGAAACCACATTTCCAACACCAAACTTGTCCTTGTATTATAAATGACTTACTGGGGCTTGAGAACCAGTAATAGGAGGAAGGGGGGAAAGGAGATAAAGGACCAAAAAAATGGGGTTTAGACTGCTTATACAATTAGAAGAATCTGGGGCTGAATACAGAATTACTGAATCAGGGGAGTTTGTATTCTGTAATGCACTGCTGCAGTGCTGCTCGGTTTTGGGCATCTTAGCACCAGGAAGACTTGAACTGAAGATGTAGAGAATGACACAGTTACCAAAATGAAAGACTATTTTGGAGGGGGGAAAAAGCATAGCTTCAGCAGGTGCTGTTTTAGAATCACAGAATATCCTGAGTTGGAACTCGGGGACTCTCATAAAACTCCCACCTGAAGACACATACGCTACACTGCATAGAATCATAGAATATCGCGAGTTGGAAGGGACCCATAAGGATCATCAAGTCCAACTCCTGGCTCCACACAGGACCAGCCCAATCAGAGCAGATGACTGAGAGCGGTGTCCAGGCGCTTCCTGAACTCAGCCAAGCTCGGTGCAGTGACCACTGCCCTGGGGAGCCTGTTCCAGTGCCCCACCACCCTCTGGGTGAAGAACCTTTTCCTGATCTCCAGCCTAAACCTCCCCTGTCACAGCTCCATGCTGTTCCCTCGGGTTCTGTTGCTGGTCACCAGAGGGAGATCAGCGCCTGCTCCTTCACTCCCCCTCGTGAGGACACTGTAGGCCACAATGAGGTCTCCCCTCAGCCTTCTCTTCTCTAGACTGAACAACCCAAGGGACTTCAGCCTCTCTTCATATGTCTTTCCCTCTAGATCCTTCACCATCTTTGCTGCCCACTTCTGGACACTCTCCAATAGCTTTATGTCCTTCTTGTACTGTGGCACCCAAAACTGCACACAGCACTCGAGGTGAGGCTGCACCAGCGCAGTGTGGAGTGGGACAATCACCTCCCTAAAGCGGCTGGCAATGCCATGCTTGATGCACCCCAGGACACGGTTGGCCTTCCTGGCAGCCTGGGAAGTGGAGATATTTAGAGTGGAGATTATAACCATGTTAGGGGAGGCTGAGCCAAAATAGGTGTAAGATGCCCTTATGTGGGTATAAACTCAAGCACAGGTAGTTCGGATTAGTCGGTGAAGTATTTCGCAATGGTTAAGGGGTTCATCTCCCAGCAGCAGTGATGGTAACTGTATCAGTTCCAGTGGTTTTAAAAGACTGGGCTTGACACCCTAGAAGAAGTTGTTCCCTGTGAGTGATGGCATGTTGGCCCGTGTAGCACGGACTGGGTAGCAGACTAGTCAAGGCTGGCATTTACTCTGTTTGTTATCATGGTTTCTGTAGTCCAGCCCACTGGATACCAGCTTGTGAGATGTAGATACATCCTGGCCTTTCTCCTTTGTTCAGACAAGCTTGTCATCTTCCTGTCCTCCTAAGTTTACTTGTCAAAAAATCATAAGATAATTTTATTTCAGCTTTTTAAAAAATCTGGTATCTCAAAAGAACAGATTTTCTTCTGACTTGCTACCAATATTGTATTATGTATATTTTATATTTTTATGTGTTTATAACTTGTATTTTGTTCCTTAAATTAAAAAACAAGAATACTTTATGAATATATTTACTTAAATACTTGTATGTCGTCAATTCTGCCTAACTCTTTATGTTAGTATTTCTTACAGAAATCTGAGGCAAAACTGAGCCAGAACTGAAGTGGCTGACAAATGCCAAAGTCATTCCTGCAAAGTGTTGCAGCTGTATCCAGTTCAGCTGGAAGCAGCTGAGGGCCCTCGTGTGGGAAGTGGGTCCTTCAGAAGGGGTTTTAGAGAAGGCACATGATTGCCCTTTCTGTGCAGGGCTGCTCCATGAGGCAGGACTGTTAAGACAGCCTGCTTTCTCTGTAGCCAGGTGCCCAGACAGCCCAGCAAAGGGACAGTCCCCACATGGATCCACACTGAAGTCTGGGTATCACCTTCATGTCCTGTCTGTACGGGACCTATGACCCAACAGGAGCTGCACAAGAGAGCTGTGATTTCAGTGCTTCTCCAATAGGAACCCATTTCTCAGATTTATGTGAATAATTGTCATCTTGACAATCTCACTTCTTAAAGTTTTTCTTTTATGTTGCAGCAATTAACGTGTACATCTGATTATTTTTTTTCCTCCCATGAGCCTTTTTCAAGTGGTATGAATTCTTATAAATCATTTAAATAGGAAGCTCAGAAGTGTCATCTGGAGTTTCTTGCCTTAGTCATTCCCTTCTCAAATAACTCCCTTGGTGTTACAGCCTTTAGAATTTGCTTTCACTTATAAGAAATCTGTTTGAGGGGGGAAAAATCCAGACACTATTTCAGCAATCCAACATAAGGAAATCAAGTAACTTCAATGCATCTGTTGGTCCCTGAATGCAAAATTGAATAGCCCAGCAAAACTCAAAGGAGAGGAAGGAAAAAAAAAAAAAAGAGAGCAAAGTCAGTCACAAGTTTCTAACTTTATTTTAACAATCTTGCTTTTTAAAAAATACAAGTTCTGATTAATGCCAGGGGATGCCAAGTGTCCATTGGCCACAGCCTTCTCTCTCACTTCAGTTCCCCTCCTGGGAGCAGCCATCCCTTTTGTCGTGGTGGCCGACAGAGCGCTACAAAATGCGAAATAGCTGAGCTGCGTTCCAGGGTTTGTAACAGAATCCCAAGGGACGTGTGTCTTGGTATGGCACAACTTTGTTCAGCAAAGAGTTAGTGACCTGGACCAGCAATCTAACGTCGCCAGAATACAGTAGGTGTGCAAGGTGCCTGGGGTGAGGTATTGTTTGCGCTTTAATGGTACCGCTCTCTCTTCTGCAGATGGATCTCTTGTGTGGCAGAAGGGTTTAAATGGGAGTGAGAGCTCAATTGCCAGAAAGAAGGGAATTCGAAAGGAGGAGAGGGCTTATAAACAAGACACTGAAGAGTTTTACATATTTTTCCGTAATAAGTAATTGAAGCAGCAGCAGAGCTGCCCTTTTAGTTGCAAGGAGGGCTTCTGTACAGCCAACTACTACGAGAGCCTTACACTCTCCAGTTAGTACCTTTACTAACAACCTAGGAACCACTTTTCTACAAAGGAATCCTACTCAACAGAAGCATCATTTTGCAGGGTCATCTGTCCCAGGCAGCCTTTGCATCCATGGGTAAATTTGAGCTATGATTTCACTGTCAATGGTTTGAATATGCCATGGCTCCACAGATCTCAAACACGCCATTTTCTCAATAATGTCTTCAATGGAAAAAGGCACTCGCTGTTGAAACAGCAACTTTGTACTGAAATGAGACTTGTTCATAATTCTGCTGTGATTCTTCTCACGTCTCAACTATACCTACGCCTCAGTGTATTAGGGATGTTCTGCACACTTTCGTGCTGTTGTGAACTTTGCCACAGGAGCTGCAAAACATAGCTGGGGGTGAATGGCTCTTTTTTTCCCTTCACCTTGTTTTTGGCAGTTATTTGGGTTTTTTTTTTCTTTTTTCTTCAGCTGTTTGAAGCATGAAGTGCTCCTAGATACAGGTATCCTCTAATTCTCTCCTGAATAATACTGTTGTTCTTTCTGAGCTTTTACTGTCTGTTTAATGCCAAAAAAAGGAAGGTGCAGGGAAATATCTGTACAAGCATAGTACGCCTGTAATTACACCTCCTTTGGCCAGGAACGTGGCATCCCCTCGACACATCTCACACCACATAGGAAAAGTTCACAGTACCAAGTTTTACAATCACAGTCACTCACAGCACCAAGATTGTCCAGACAAAAAGAAGTTACTGAAGAGAAAAGGCCACTGGCCAAAATTCACACAACTGTCCATGTAAGGGCCCAGGTTAAAAATAAAGCACTGGTGGGAAAGGCAAGCCCAGCCTTTGCTGGTTCTCCCTTTGGCGTGGGGAGAGCAGCAAGTCACCCCTCCTAGCTGCGGCTCTGAACAGAACAGCGCTATTCCCACATCCCTTCCGGGGGCTTTTCTAGCCCCCTGAGGCACTCCAGCCACCCCAGAGCTGGGGGAGAAGAGCCCCATGGCACCCCCACTTCTGCTACTGGGAGCTGGAAGTTACCGGACTGTAAACATTTTGTCGTAGCCGTCCACTGGAGCAGGCGGTTCATCCCTCTCTGTGAGAAGGGAGCCCGAGCCCTGAAGGGGAGGAGGGATGTGGGGGGGG
>VWZZ01002655.1:194490-209421 GCA_013399095.1 Psophia crepitans
GGGAGAGGGAGGAAGGCGCGCCCCCCCACCTCCGTCCCCGGGCTGCAGTGGAGCCAGATCTCGGGGAACGCGGGCCGGCTGCCGCCTGCCCCCAGACCCCCGCGAATGGGTGAGTCACTCCTGGACATGCCACTGCTCCCCCGGCACCCGCTCCAGAGAATCAGTACTTCTTCAGCCTCCCCCAGTCTCTCTGGGCTGGCCTGGGGCAGCGCCTAGAGCAAAGCACTCCCTTGTGCCTCCTCATCTGCGGCGCTGGACGTTCGGCTGCCCACACTTTGGGTCTGTTGTCATTAATTGTACATCAAAGTATGTGGCTTTTACCCCACCAGTTTCATGAGCTGAGCCAAACCATATACTGAGGGCTCTGCCCAGCTCGCTGCGATGGGATAGTGGCTTTAAACTGGTGTGCACAGCCCTGAAGTTCCTACTTGTACAGAAAGCAGCAGCCGGGGCCTTTACTGACCTTCCAATAACGGCTGCGCATTGAGCTTGTCTGGCTGGATCTGTCACAGCACCAGCCCTAATGACGTGGGCCACCATGTTTCAAAGCAGTTTGTTGTTTGGCACCAGCAGTCCCTCATTCCTACCTGTGCCCGCCGGTGATGAGCCCGGTGCTGCCTGTCAATGAATGATGTGAAGCACACCGAGTAAGCTGTACCCACAAATGTCTGTATTAACTATACTGTGTGATAAAGACCAAAAATAGCTTGGCTTTTGGGGGTGTTGCTCATCAACACATAGGGTTGAGCAAACCCCATATGCTCAGTACTGAGAAAGGACAGCCCGCACAGCAGTGACAACCATCTAACACATGTTGGCGCAGGCTCCCTGAGGAGCCCCATGCCAGTAAATGTCACTGACTGCTCCTGACAGTGAGGAGAAATCGGTCTGGGTACCGGGAGAATTCATGCCTAAACCTGAAACAAAGAAACGATTGAGAAAGGGAAGGGGAAGACTTGAGGTGGGATGACACGAAGATTTCTTTAGACTCATAGCAATAATTGAGAGGAAAAGTAGGGGAAGAAGAATCATCACAGCAAAAGCATTACTGTCAATGGAAGCTGGAGTGAGGGAGCACAGATAAATCTGTTTTCTAGAGCCATGGTCAAAACAGAGCGGGGAAAAGATACCTGGCATCGAGGCAGGCTTTAATGCAGTTCCTTGGGAGGCACAGATCTGAAGTGGTACGCCCTCTAAACTAGGGTAGCAACCCACAGGCATTCCCATGGTCTCCCACGCTGGTTGCTGTCCTGCCTGCTGCATCTCTGCTGCCATGACCTGCATGGCTGGGGCACAGCTAGGATAGGGACGGGCACACCTATATTCTGCCACGCTCACATTGTGTTTTCCATGCTAGGATACACTTCCCAAGACTAAACCTTGCATCAGCTCTACATGTGTTCATTGCATTCCTCTAACTCACCTTGTCGTGGTACAACAGCGTCAGATGAGACAACACACGTTTGCCCTCTTGCTGTTTGAGAGCCCTTTCTCCCTAATTCCACATTTTGGTTAGCAAATAAAAATACTTCATTTTGAGAAGGTCAGTACTATAGCATATCATAAGAAACACGAGTGTTCAAAAGAACAGTCCAGCCTCGAGGGTGTTGAATGAGATGCTGTGTCCTAACCTGGCACCAGGATGGAAGACATGAGGCTTCGCCCCAGGGCAAAACAGGCAGGACGCCTCTACAGATGCTTGCAGAGGGACCAGGATGCAGCAGGCAGCCTTGTAACCGTGATAAGCGTCACTGATATTCTAAAGTTTAAGTCCAGGTGAGTCCAAAGAGGGCTGTTGCCATTTATTTTCCAGCAGGTGACTGCATGGCAGCCTGAGGCTGAGACAGTTCAGTACAGCGCTGCTCACATTTCGTCTGGGCAGTTCGTGTGCCTCTGCTGAAGCCCTTGGCCCAGGCATCACGGCTCCGGCATCCCCGCTGCCACACAGAGCCATGGGGGTGCCCTTCCCCATGGGCTGCTCCCCCTGATCCACATCCCATTTCAATGTCTCAGAGGCATTGCCGCCGTGGTGCTGCTGTGATGCAGGACACACTCTTCACTCTGCATTGCTGGGACGGCATGGGAAAACTGCAAGTTCTGTGTGACAGAAGCAGTGCAGCACCAATCTCAGCTGAGTAGCTCAGCCTGAGGTCGTTGCAAGATGCGACAGGACAGCGAGCAGTGAGCCATCTCTCCTTTTTTTTTGCCAGATACACTCCCACCGTGTTCGCTTTGCTCTCCAGCCTCTCAAGGTGTGTGGACTTTGTCAGAGACGGAAGCGCTGCGCCTGGGCTCTGCCACCCAGCGCTGTGTGTTTCGCTGGCAAGGCTCTCCCTCTCTCTGACAGACTTGCCTGTCAAAGGGGAAAAAAAAAAACAAACCCACATGGCCAAACAATTCCTTTGACCATACTTTGTGTGCAATCGCACAAACACCTTGCTGAGGACTCCACTGGCCGGCCTCTGTTCCACAGGGAGCGTGAGGGCCGAGGCCATGGCCAAGGAGGAGGTTTGCTGTCTGCGTTGCTCTTTCAGAGCTGAGCAGGGCCCAGCGCTACTTCTCTTTGGCTGGTGTCGGGAGTTGCCCAGTTCAGGATGGCCCAGGGTGGCAACAAGGGTTTGCGAACGACACTGGCTGTGTCTCCTAATCTGGTTTCCACGCAAAAGCTGGGTTAGATGGCAGTGTTAGGTGTGGGAGATCAAGGGTAGAGGGCAAAACCACATTCTTACCTACTGGATCCTGGCCTTTATGTAAGGTGAGTACTTTCACCGGACCCTTCTCAGGGTAAGCCAGCGCTTGCGCCACTGGCATGATTAACGTGCGGTCAGCCCTGAGGATCAGCTAAATTGTTTTTGCTCCTAACACGTCCACCTATTCCACTGCAAGAAAAGCATTCTGCTTCCACGAGAGAATGGGGAGGGAAAACCGAGCATCCATCTGGGCTGCTCAGGGCAACAGCCCTCGCACAGAGAGGGTTGCTCCTGCCCTACCCGCGCAGCAGACGGTGATGGCTTTGCCTCATTGGTTCCCGTGCTCCAGGTTTCCTGGGCAATGCGCTCCCCCCCGCGCCGTGGGCGCCGTAGGCTGGACATGCTCACTTGGCTGCCCTGGCACTCTGCCCATGGGCACTCCTGTCTCCTCTGCTTTTGGTGCAGAGGCTCGTTTCCACAAGAAATGCCTTGTTTCAGAAAGGTTTGGGTGTGTTTCTTGCTGGGGGTCCCTGGGTTTCATGAGGGATGGGCTGTCACCCACAGCTGGCCTGCCCTCGTGGGGAAATGGGCTCTCACACACCAGGCAGGTGATGTGGTGAGCTCAGCCCAGGGGAACGGGGGGAAGCAGGGCACCTGGGTGCTGGGTGCTCCTGCCTGGGGTAGCATGGGCTCAGCAAAGAGGTTTGCACCTCTTGTAACCTGGGGACCATGGTCTTGGGGGCTGAGGCTGAGTGAGCAGGGCAAGACAAGCCTTATGGAAATGGTTCTCTAGAGACCAAGGATCCCTGCTGGGGCTGGGAAGGTCCCTGCATCTAAGGTAGGTGGTGAAAGGGCAAGAGGAGCTCTGAGCAGGGATGGGGGAGCACTGGGAAGGAGGGTGGGGAGCTTGAGGGGCTTCCTTGGGCTGTGCACGGGCTCTGGCAGGGCAAACACAACCTGAACAAACAGGCGAGAATAAGAAAAGAGGTTTTTTGTGGAGAAGGGAGCAGAAATCGTGCGTGTGCCTTAAAATGGGAGCAAAGGGAGAAATGTCTTCTACCCGAGAAAGCACTGAAGAGCTTTTTGTAGCACACTGTAGGATGAGATATGACAAGCTGATGCTTCCCGTGTGATCCAGTTATTTAATGCAATGTGCAGTCCTTGGAAGTGTTACTGCTTAACCATTACTGTTAAAACATTAAAAGGCTGAACTATAAATAGCTTACACTCTTCAGCAGCTCCAAAGCTACGTTTCTGGCTGCTTTATGTATTTATGTGTATGCATAGATAGGTGCGTGTGTATGTACATTTAAAGGTAAGCAGCAGACAAGAGTTTTGTGAAACAGTCATCCCGAATATCTAAAATGCTCTTCTTTCTAGTTTGTGCTACTAGTGGAAACAAGTAGCGTGCCCTCAAAACTACCCCTGCTGGGGGAAAGACAAAACTTTCTTGAGGGCAGAACTCAAGAGGAAACAAAATAATGACTCAATTTCTTGGGGGAAGGAAAAAAGAGAAGAAAAAAAAAGAGGCAAATATATGCCTCAAAGACCAGAAACTAAATCCCTAATTATACCCTGCAGTAAGCTGTCAGAAACTAGCAGCAGTGGGAGGGAAGGAGGCAACGCTGATCTCGGCTGAGTTTGAGCATAATCTGCTCTAACCACACTTAAAATGCCTTTTGTGTGAGAAAGGAAGGTTCTGGGATTCTCTGACACCGGCTTTGTACTGCGCTTATCTAACCCATTCAAACCGGCAGGGCTGAAGTTAGAGGCCAGCCTAGAAGAGCTGCACCTGGCCAGCACCAAAATTCACAGCCGCCTCCGTTTGTTCGCCCCTGAACACGGAGCCTTTGTAACTAAACTGCTGATCCATTAATACAGCTTTGGGGAATACAGTTACCCTTCAAAAGGGTATAAAAGTGTAACGATCTATTGCTTGTAATTACACTTCAGTTCAAGGAGCTTTTGATACCACCATAAAATGCAAAGAGATTTGGGGTTTTTCCCCATGCTTGTAGCAGGGTAGGGGTTTGGAGAGTGAAGAGGATTTGGGGGCTGCTCTTACTATTTTGTACTTACTCAGTCTCCACACACAGTGTGTATTGGAACTGACTTTGAGGAGAAAGTGGAAGTTCTTACTAGTTGAACTGACTGAAAGGGAAAAGCAGGCTTATTACAGTGAATTAGAGAAAAGGGCTTTCTTGATGGAAGAGTTTGGTTCCTAGAGAACATGTAGCTGCCTTGCTGGGGTGGGGTTTTAAGCTGCCGCAGACTGGGTCTCTAAAAGTCTTGAAGTGCATAATCTTCATCAAATTGACTGCGTGGCTGCAAAAATCCACAAAGACTTGCGCTTTTATAATTGAGGTTAGGTAGATTCAGTTAAGGAAGGGGCTGGGCATGCCCCGGAAGGGCCAAAGTCTGCACCAGGGCGAGCAGGTAACTGCTTAGCTCATGTTCAAGGCCACCAGAATACACAGACTAAGCACTTCTCAGGGCATACTTTGGCGTTTCCCACTGCATCCACCTGGGAGCAAACTCCGACTTGAATAGGGCTCTCGGTCTCTCGTGTTCCTTCTTTAGCATTTCACGATGCCCGTGTTTAACCCTGCTCCTTATGGTGGTTACAGATTTCTGTGGGACTCCAGCTTACAGCTAGGGCTGTCACCGACAAGGGACACCTTCACCCTGAGCTGCCCTTTTGCTTTGACACTAGCATAGTGATTAAAAGCACTTGTCTGAGAGGTTCAGGCTTTTGTCTCTTTCTGCCTAACTAAACTTTGTTCCGCTGTGTTGGGTGAATGTTCTACCAGAGTACTGGGCAAAAGGAAAGGGCTGGTTAAGGCTTTTTATTATTTATTAGAGGTCAGGGCCATAGGTCACTTCTCCAGGATGTAGAATACCATTTGATTCCTCTCTCTGCTGAGAATGGGAATCCTTGTCCAGCCCCTCCAAAACCGCTTTTACTGTTATCAATTGTTCCTTTTGACACCAAGTTCCCAGAACTCTGAATCATGCTTGTTTTGCTGTCTAATGTGCCTCCTGTGAGCTGTGAACTTTGTAGGTGGAAAACCTCCTGGTGGAATATCTTATAAGAACAATGCAAGTGAACCGTCTGTTTCTAGATCATTAAAGCTGATGGTTTTCACCTAGTAGGATCTTTAAGGTTTCATTTGCTGAAATCAGTGAAAGCTTTTGCCTCTAATCTGAAAGTCCATCAGTTAGTATGTGTCTCCCTAACTCCACTCACCCATTCTAAGAGGTATCAGGGCACGGCTCTTGTCAAACGAGTTGGGTTTCTTTTTATGATCATGCAGGGTTTAACGTAGAGCCAAATAAGCTTCTGGTGGCAAGGATGGGCTTTCCATATGCCCTTAGGCTTGTTCTTCATTTGCAATAGCAGATTAAGGTGGTGGCATCTAGCTTGTGGCTTAGGGACGTGGTTTAGTGGGTAATAGGTGGTGGGGGGATGGTTGGACTAGATGATCCTTGAGGTCACTTCCAACCTTAATGATTCTATTCTATTCTATTTCCCACGCCATAGACATGATCATTACAAACAACTGCTTAGGTCACAACTAAACCCTACCCTGAAGGTAGCTCACATGCAGGTGACATCCCAAAACTAGTCTTGACTGTGAACAGTCAGTCAGGGCATCGGTAGCTTGCGATGTGTTCTTTTTTTTTTTTCCCCCCTCCCTCTACAGAGTAGGAATGGTCAAAGTTGCACTCAGCTCACCTGACTAAGGCAGATGTAGAGCTTACAGGGAATTAGTTTGGCTCAGCCAAAAGAATTGCTGGAGGGGTATCTTTCAGGGTGGTTCCTTCAAGAAAATCTGAACATGGCTTGATGAACAGAACAAAAGACAGAATTTGTCCTGATAACCTTCCAGGGCAAAGATGTGAAAGAGACCAGGATAACATTCATGAAAGGTACACACTGCAAGTTAAAATTTATTTCAAAGAAAACATCTTTTATTATTTAATACATGTGCTAGATCAAAGGAGGAACTCAAGAACTGGGTTGAAATTAACATGAAATCTAAAATCACAGCTTGTGGTTTCTCTGTATGATATGTAATCACTCTGCTGCAGTGCATGTACACAATCTGAAACGTCACCCGTTTATTGGAGGGAAAAAGACACACCAGGATTAAGACTGGAAGAAAGGGGACAGTAGTGTTATGCGACTCCCTGAACGCCAGGGCTAGCAGTTGCTTGTGTCCTGTGGAATAAAGGAACTGACCTCTCTGGCCACCATGTTATTGCATGACATAAAAGCTCTCTGCTTCAGGTCCAAAACAAGGTCCTCCAGTTCTTCCCTGCTAGTTGCCTCACCCTCACTGCATACTCCTCCTGGGCTTAAGTAAAACTTGTGTATCTGTGGAAGACGGAGTTGTTGGGATCGGGTCTTCACCATGTTTGTTGTATAAGGCAGTGCGCCATATAAATATTAAGGTATTAGATCAGCAAGTGAAGTTCCTTCTCCTGCTTGGTCCCATAATCTGCACAGAAGTATGCTTGTTCCAAATAGGAGAAATACGTTCTTTAGAAATACTATTTCTGTGCAACACATGAGACACAGGAAAAGTTTTGTTCCAGCCATGCTTGAAGCTAATTTCAGGAAACTGCAATTACCAAGAAAAAAGGTTTCACTGAATTCTAGCAGTAACAGCTGTCCATAAGTGAACAGCAGATAAGCTAGAAGCCTGCACGGCACTCTAGCACAAAACTCATGGGACAGAGGAGACCTGGCACACGCTTTCATCTGTAGCAATCTTCCACAATCAATCAGTAACCCGCAGCAGCTGGAGAACCCAGATTTCCTACTCCACCCACTGTGTCCATGCAATTCCTAGGCAGTGACTTGGACAAAGTGCACCGTTTCAAGGAGCTGAGCAGGGGAAGAGGGGAAAGGTCTGAGTGTTACTCAGACCAAGGGCTGCCCATCTGACCAGTCAGTGCACAGACCAACAAACAGAGCCTTTTATGCAACCTGACTTGGTAACAACTGGGGAAAGGGTACAAGATTCTTCTAGGTTTCTTCTCCCTTCTGTTCAACTCGCAAGCGAATCATTTCCTAAATTCCTTATCACTGAAGTTCCTCCTACGCATTTTTAGGATTCCCAGAGCACTGTTTCAACGCTACCGTGGTGAAAAAACAAATCTGGAGCTAAAAGCAGATTTGGAATCTGAGGCAGAGCCACATCAGTCAGCTCACCTTCGCTGCCATTCCAAAGATGGAGATGCCTGGCTCGCTCTCTGTGCAAATGCAAATCTCTTCCTTTCTCGAAGGAGGTGCTCCCTCCTCGCTCTTGCCACCTACCTCACTTCTGGCTGAGATGTGCCATGTATGCTGATATGAAATTACAAATCGCTTGCGGTTTCTCAAAATTCTTCTGCACGTTCCTTCCACAAAGCTCCTGGCATCATCGAAGCGGCAGCCGGTGCACCTGGCTCCATCAGGGATAGCTGATTCAGCAGTGCTGCACCCCTCAGGGAACCCTGCTTCAGCAGCACCTCGTCTTTGAGTAACTGGCACCGCAATCTTAACAAGTAACGAGAAAGAGCTCTGCCGAAGCTTCCTGCACACAGATGCACAGACCTTAGTATTTCTGCAGATAAACACCCACCAGATTGAAGGCGTTTCTGTCAGCACCCAGCTCTCTGAGGTCTATGTAATCACAGCCTACAAGACAGTTTCAAATTAATTCTATGAAAGTTATCACCCAAGTTAGTAAATATTACAAGGAAAGGGAGTGTTCCTCTTTGTGAGCTGGATGTCGCCTCTGAAGAGTGAGGCTGAGGGGTGCTGAACTTAGGTTATGAATAAACGGGTTTTCGACCCCCAGTTTCAGGCCTTGCACAGTGGGTCCACAGCACAACTGTGACTGCGGAGGTGCTCTGACAGCTAAGGGACTGTCCCTATGTTACATGCAAAGTCCTTCCCTGTACTCGTCCTTCTGGAAACTGGAGACAAGCCCTTGTCTTCTGCGAGTAGGTGAAATGGTAATTTCTCTTCCTCTCCAGTGAAAGGCAAAGGCTTCAGATCCAAGATAGTGTTCCTCACGTTAGAGCTGCTTTTAGAAGCAGCCAAGCGATTCTTGTCCTGACAGGACAAAGGAGAAGAACCCCAGCAAGTGCTAAGAGAGGAAGAGACTGCTTCCCACTATGGATTTCACAGGATGGAAATTCACCCAAAGAGGTATTTTTCTGCTTCTATTTGTAAAATAAGGCATAGAAGAAGAACCACAGAGAAGGACCTCTTTGCCTGGGTCACTGACAGAACACCCAGTCCTCTTCAGATGCAGGGCCTGGCATAACGTAAGAATAGCGCCCGCTCTGCAGTGCAACCTTCCTAGGAAGATACATCTGTATCGAGAGGCTGGAGAGCTGCTGAAGCAGAATGTCAGTGCATGTGGACGCTGAGATTTGAATTAAGAACAACTCGAACTTCTGTGCAGAACATCTTGTTTGTGCCCTGTGTATGGAGCTGCCTGGTAAAGCAGGAAGAAAGAGGAGGCAGAGCAGACCTGTTTCTGATTTCTCAGTGTGGTGTGAGCTGAGCACAACTAGGAACACCAACTCAGTTGTGCTGGCTCCAAAGCCTTTCCATCACATATGCACACTGCTTCTAAAATTACAGTGCTCCTCAGGAATTAAGACACTCTTTGCTGAGCCAATGGAGTTTCTAGAGCAACGCTAACGGAACTTGTGCGGACTGCCAAAGGAGACACAGGGCTTGGTCTTTCTCTGGATAGCCCACGCTAGGAAAACAGAGGCGATGGAACATGTACGTCGTTGGGGATACGGAGATGTTCCGGGGCAGGCAAGTACCAGATGCTAATTTATGTAAGAGGGACTCTACCCGCATGCTAAAGGAAGAGGAGGGAACTGGGATCAGACCATATGGGGTATCCCTGAGTTGCAAACGACATGAGGGAAGAGAGAAAAAAAGGAAGTGAAGGACAGATACATTTGTACTCTTAAAGATGTGGATTAGGGATCTGGGGCTTAGGTACCATCCTGGCGTGACGATCTCCTCTTTGAATCCTTGCATGCAAGGAAGAAGCTAAGGCAGGCTGTGACTCTTTCTGGTTGGCCCTTGTTCCAAAGAGGGGCCTCTCTTTGAAAGCTGTGCCAGCTGGAGTTGGGGGATGCCCCTTGCAACAGTTGGGGTCAGGGTGGGTGCCAAAACAGCCTCTTACTGCAACACGTGACTTCTGGGCAAAGACACCTCTGGGAATTCAAACTCTGTGGTGCTTTCCTCTGTCATTAAGAGTAGGCTGCTGGCTCCCTAGTGGGATGTGAGAAGGCAGAAGTGTTCACAGAATGCTAAATAGGGGGGATGGAATAATATATCTTTCCCCTCAGCCCTGCAGCAAGTTGCTCTGGCTGCTGCAGCTTCCTTTGAGGGGCCCTGCCTCTCCATAGCTGCCAGAGGACTGCAAAATGGGACTTTGTTTGAGACTGACAGTGATGCAGTGGCAAACCCCCAAGCAAACAGGATTTGTTAAAGTCCACAGGCACTTATTCTACATAAGGAGAATGTTACGACTTAAAGCCTTCCCTTGGCAGAGTGGCACCACGACGCAGGTTCGGGTGCGCTCACATCAGAGACTGGAGGAATAGTACATGGTACAAATCGTACATTGGCTGACGGTGGCTCTTTGCACAGGGAAGACCTTCATCCTCAAACACACTGTGAGGAGGAGGGTGGGCTTACCTGATCTTCACACACAAAAGGTGGAAACAAAAGACCTCTGATGGCTGAACAAAACTGGGATTGCTGGGACAAGCCTTCTCCTTATACCCTGTTTCCATTATGGCTCAATTATTGATGGCAGCAATGTATGTTCACAGTTGAAAGCCTGCTGTCACCTGTCAGGATTGCAGATCAGCATCAATAAAAGCAAGGGGCTTTTAGCCCTGAGACAGAGAATTTTCTTTTGTGTTGGCTAGATTTGAAGATCACCCCTGGTCTCTTCCCTTTCCAATACATAATACCCCCAACGGCAGATAGGCACATCTGTCTTAACCCTAGTTCCAGTTCTCCTTTGTGAAAGCAAGCTGCACAGCATCATTCACATCCTGCACTATGTAGGATGCCTCCACCAGGCTGGGGTCAAAGCAGAAGTCCCGATGGCCGTGGAACACCGCCTCTGTCGCGTACTCCTCTGTTTTACTGGGAACATCTGCATTGTGGCGGTAGACTCCAGTGCAGACCAGAATCGACTCACAACTCTCCACTGAATTGCTGCAGTCCTTCCTCAGCTCAAGGTGATCCTCACTTTGGAGACTGGCTGCCTGTGGGCTCCTCTTCACCCCAGCCTGGACCTGGTTCTGGTGAGCTGACTTGAGGTAGTTGTTGTAGAGGTTTGCCCCATAGATATCGGACATAGGGTTATCCCTGGATAAGGTCACAGTGTGAAAGAGAAATGAGAAACCAGGCCATGCATCAATTCCTGGATCTGGCAGACTGGGATTTAAGGCAGCACTGAGGGAGGAAGGTGCACAAGATATTTGCTAACATCAAAAGAATCACCCAGATTGGGCCAGTGAGTCTCCCTACTTCAGCTGTGGTGAAGGCCGCATGCTTCACAAACATCTTTCAAAGGGAAAAAGACACATCCCAAGCACCCAAAGCAATTTCAGCCATTATTATAATGTGTCCCCTACAATCCCGCAGTGCTTGGCCTAACAGGGCTAATGGTACTACATCTGGGTCTCTCAACTTTTACTTTAATCCAGTCATGCTACATGCACTCTGCATCCTACAGTAAACAGCTTTGCTAGGCTGATGGGCGCCTTGAAATTATTAAAGTGTAGGGTGCAAAAAGCTAGCAAGCCTCTGTTCCAGGATGGGAGGCTATAGAGATGCCATGAAGATTCTGGTATTCATTTTAGAAATATCCATTAAACAAACAAAAAAAACCCCACCAAAACAAAACAACAACCAAAAAACACTTAGGAGAAGCCAGCATGCAACTCCCTAAGGACCCCAGCAGAAAAACAGTCTCTTACCCAACTGCATAGAGGCGTCGGATGGGAGACTTCCAGCCCTGTTTCTCTGCCTGCTGTTTTATCAAGTATTCAGCATAGCGGTAGGTGACTGTGCTGGGTTTGCCAATCAAGGCTTCATACTTCAGCTCCCGGCCTGTCACTTTCTTGTAGATGTTCTCCAAGCAGAGAAGGTAAGTGCCGTGGCCAAACCTGCTTCAGAAAGGACATCAGTACCCCCAGTCATCCCACCTAAGTAGTGAACACTCCTCAGTGAGGAGGATCATCTGCTGTAGCCAGGGTACTGCCTGGTTCGGACATAGTGTCTACCTACACAGGCAGCAGGCTGGCTTTTGTTTCTTAAAAATGTTCAGGTCTCTGCTGCTAATTATGCCATACAGTCAAACTCAATGCTAAAAAATGTAGTAAGAAAAGATCAGCTGCAGGAGAGATGTATGAAATAAGGTAAATCAAATACCACACATGCTTTTCACCTGGGCATCTTTGCTTCGGCCATCCACAGGAGATCCATGTTGCAGGCAAGCACGGGCAGGTGGGGGTATGGTATATCTTGCAGCTCTGCCCCAGGGTTCCCGTTGCTCAAGAGTACATCAATAATAAGTTGCAGGCTTGTCTCCCACCTCACTGGCTCACCAAACAGAATCACCCCTGGAAGATTTCAAGAGATGCTTGGAAACTCACAGCATCCAAGTATAGGACCTGCTTCCAAAAGCCACCCACTAGCTAAAACACTGCTCTGCTGCCCTGGCTAATACAGCTACTGCTGGAATATGGCTGGTGCCAGGGCTCCAGTCTGCATATGACTGCGCTATGTGCACATCTGGTCCCAGGTGTTGAAACATGACATGCAGAAAAGTTGGCTTTGCTCTCATCAAGCTTGTGCTTTGTGCTGCAGGAGGGCACCGATGCTGCTCCTGACTGTAGCCTCTGAATAAGCTGCCTGTGGATACTGATGAGCTGACAGCACATCCTCAACTCCCGTCCCAGCTGGCTTGCCCTCCTGTTATTTCTGCTTGCTGTTCATATGTAAACACAGGCTACTACTTACCTTCTATAGTGGGAAAGCCAGTGGTTGGAGGAGGCTGCCAGAAAAAAAAATAAAGGCTGGGTTACTAATGCAAAACCTAATGCCATCTCCAAAACAAAACTAAAAATTCTTCCTTTGAACCTGCCAAGGCAGTCCCATAAAAAGACAGGACAAGGCCACCTGGAACATCAAAGAGAGATTTCCCCCACCCCCATCCCAGATTGGATTTCACGATCTTGCGTTCCTGTCTCAGAGCTGCAGATGTCAACCAAACCATCTTACCGCTCACTGCAAGGAACAGCAATGAAAGACAGGCATGGCACGAGGAAGGAGAGGGGAAAGTCAGCACCCTTCCAGCAGGAGCCAATGCTGGAAAGAGTGGAGAGATGCTGGCTGGTCAGTACCAGTCCCAGGCTCTCGCTAAAGGAGGTGACTAACAGCTGGCTGCTCTGTGCCTCGGCAGCTTCTCCACCCCATGCTATACGCTGTAAGCACCACCACACCGGACCACCTGTTCTACCAATGCGTCAGGAAATTACCAGCTCCTTTGGCCTCCGGCTCTGATCCACCATGTCTAACAGGGGATATGCCTTCCTCAGTGCCTCTATGGTGACCACATGCTTGAACCCCAGGCTATTTCAGACCATCAAGGAAAGATATAGAGACTGTTTGTTTTTTTGTTTTTTTTAAAGTTACTTGCAAAGGCATCTACAGGATTAAAAATACACGTCATATTAGCAGAGCACTTATTTAACATCATGGCTTCAGTCAAACTGTATGCTGTGCTTCAACTTAAAGGTGGCCCTAAAGGTTACCAAAAAAAAAAAAGCCAGACTGGGGTGATTTACTTTGTGATCAGCAATCCTTGGAAATACGCAAAAAGCAGAGGTCGCTCCAAGAGAGAACCGATACGCTTTGGGTGACCTTTAAGGCCAGGGTTCTGATATCTGTGCAGCACAGGAGCAGGGGGCTGGTCAGGCTTCTTGGCTAGAAGCAGAATCAGTGAAGCTCTGGTCAGCTTAGCTAGCAGGAAAAAAACATGTTGTGCTGGTAAAACTACGCAAATGAAGGATAAGTTGCATTCGCCTGCAGAACTTCTTGCCCTCAGCTCGCCCTACCTGCCTTGGGGAAACAGAGACAGGCCAAGGTTTTGTACCAGACAAAGTTAAATGTAAGTACAAGGTGTGACTGTGTGTACAGGCTGAGATGTCGCAAACCCTGCAGGCAGTTCTTACCTCCCTGCAGACATGGGCTATGTCAGACCTGCTGTGCCCTCACTTAGCCAGGCAATATGCGTGCTTGTGTCCCTCACTCATGAAGGACTGTCAGTTAGACCACGTGCCTGCACTGGGATGCCCTGACTCTAATTTTGAGTTCGATCAATTGCTGTCAGATTCCTGGGGAAAATCCTTAGCTGTGGGCCAGTTGGAAATGATCTCTAATGTACTTTGCCATGTACATGGGAGGAGTACAATTTTACCTCCGAAGTGAGAGAGGTCCCAAGCTGCAGAAGCCCTCAGGGTGACATCCTGCCAACAGGAACAGCAATCTCAGGAGAGGCAATCAGAACGAGAAGCCAAACACAGAACAAGGACAGCCAGGAAGTGACCAAGGTGGAGATCAACAGTTAGTGCTTGCATTTGAGCCTCTCCATGAGGGTGCCCCCCCATAACATGAGACCAGTGACCTTTCGGTCTCCTCGTGCTTTTACAAGCTGACCAAGCGAGTGCCAGGGGTAGGGGCTGGGCAGCAGCAGCGTTTAGCTGGGAAGCGGTAGCAGGATGCACAGGGCACCAAGACGCACGCGAAGCAAAGGATACTTGTGGGCATTCTCCTCCACGGGCCCCTGCCCGGCCACCAGCATGCACTTCTGGTGGAACTGCCTGAAGAGCCGCAGGGGGCTGTGGGACAGGATCACCTGCTCCGGAGACACCTGCGGGAGAGAGGAGAGGCTGACAGGGATCCGTGGAGAAGGTTTTGTGGTCAGGTCACATCCCTCCCCGGCACTGCCACCCGGGCCCCTCCGTCCCCTCTGGCCAAGGCATGGTTGGTCACTCGGCGGTGCTGCCACCCCCAGCCCGCCACCCCTCCCGGGGAAGTCACCCTGGGTGCGCTCCCTCCTCCTCCTCCCGGTTCTCCCCTCCAAAACCAGACACCTGAATGGGGGGAGCCGTGAAGCAGCCGCTTCCCAGCGGC
>VWZZ01002655.1:211868-264174 GCA_013399095.1 Psophia crepitans
GGAGGGGGCGGAGCCGCTCACCTGCAGGCAGCGCCGCCCGCCCGCACCCCGCTGTGGGGCTGCCCGCTGCGCCGCGGGGCGGGGCAAGGGGGGTGGGTGTTCTGCTCCAAAGCAAGCTTCGGGGGTGCTGGGGCGATGGAGGGCGCGGTTTCTAACCTTTCTGCCCCCGCCAGCACCGTTCGTGTGCCCTGCAGCATCCTCCTGCTGTGGGTCAGCCGTAGCAGAACGCATTGATGTGGGCCACGTTACCAGCCAGGGCACCCAGTGCTGAAGAGGTGACCCCAGAGCGTGTGTGGGCCCCAGTGGGTGTTGCTGAGGCTGGCCGGGCTGCTGGGTTTATTTTTGCACGGGTGGCTGCCCAGCAGGCCGAAGCGCTTATTTTTAAACCAGCACGGAGGGGGTTTGCCGGCAGCCGGGCACAGGCTGAGCCTGGCCATCGCAGCAGGGGCTGACAGCGGCACGGCTGCCAAGCACAGCACCCTGCGGCGCCTGCCTTGGCTGCTGAACCCCGATCCTCCCAGCACCAGCAGGCAGGCTGTAGCCCACTCGTCCCTGCGCTAAATGCCCAGTTGTGTAATTTTCCCTTTGAGAGTTGGGACTTTCTCCGTGACTCTACTAGGAGCTTCCCGTTTTGCATGTTATACATGAATGGACCTTACAATTTCTTCTGCAGGCACATCTGGCAACAGCCATATCCTCTAATGCCCCCAGAGATGGTCTGTCTGCCCTTCTCACACCAGCCCACAGGAGACTTCCTCCTCTTCCCCTGTCTATGCTGTACTTAGATGTTCCCCCCGCCCCCTTTCATAGCTGCCTTTAAAGACAAGCAAAACAGGCAGTTGCCCACAGCCTTCTCCCATGGGTTCCTATGTAAACTTTGCAGCTCTGTTTTCCCTGGACTCATAGCCCTGTCATTACACCCCCCTTCCTGACCTTCTAACATCCCCCTCGAACGCAGCCGTACCTTCGGTCTCTTTTCTTACCGCAGAGGCTCTAATGGCCTGAGCCAACCCTTCCCCCCTCGGTTTATCTCTTCTCTTTCTCTGCTCCAGCGTGCTCGTGGAATGATGGACAAGCTAAAGGTTGAGAAAATATAGTAAAATGCCTTTCTTATCCTGTAATGACCAAGGGGGAGGACACGGCCTGATAAAAATGACAAGCCAGAAGAATTGAGAGCCAGACCCTTCACCTGCCTGTCCCTCAGCAGAAAAAACTCCAAAAAAACCCACTTGATAGGCCTGCCATGATTGCTACTGCTGCAAGCCTGGAAAGAAAGGAATTGAGCACTGAGTCAATTAGAGCTATAAGTTTCTGGCAAAAGAAATGTCCTCCAGCTACCTATGAAGAGACTAATTCAAAGACTTATAGGAGGAAAACCTGAAGCAGGCTGAGCGCTGGGGAGCTGGTGGAAAACACCTCTGCAGCCCTCTGTTTTATGGCCAGAGGGCTTTGCTTAGCATCTGGCATCTGTGTAGTCCCAGTGCAGTGATGGAGGCTCACATGACGTATAGATCCAGCTGCTTGCTTTGGGCCTATCTCTGTTTTCAACCAGCTACTTTACTCCTCTGTTTTTGTTGGCATGATTTTTGACAGCAACCGCTAGTGCTGCATCAGCCATTTCCTGCTGGTGAGTGACCAGGAGGCAAACATTTCATTTGTTAAAGTGCCCCAAAGGTGGTCTGAGCTGCTGCGCAACAAAACACCGGTGGGCCTGTGACATGGTGTGCTGTGAACAAAGCTCCATCCACCTCCCGTTTACACAAACTGAACCCGACGAGGCCTCAGGGAGAGACCGATGGGGGCGAGAGCAGGCAGAAGGTTTGACGTATTGCTACGGCTGCTTGAAGTAAGTGGCACAGAAACTTCCATGGATTTACTACTCTCCTTCCTTGCTCCTCCATCTGGCTGGAGACCGAAGGGAGGGGTCTTTCTGCCTCTGTAGGTGGGCCCTACTCAGCCTCCCCCTTCCCTTATGGCTGCCTCCAGCCCTGCTTGTTGGAATACCTCCTTCATCTCAGGATTTCAAGTTCTCTAGCTGGCCCTTTCTTCCCATGCCCACCACAAGTACTTTGGACAAAGAGCCTCGAGCTGTACCGTGTAGTTAGCTGGTGCTCCGCGAGGCACTGGCCTGCTTAGAAAAGAATGAGCTGGGCACACAGTATTTACTCTTCTCCTTGTTTCCCTATGTTAAAATTGTGCTAAAAGTGGGTAAAACGATCTTCAGTAGTTCCTTTTACTTTCCCACCCTGTAACCACCACAGAGATGGTACAAAACTGTGACAGGAGAGGTAGCGCAAGCAAATCGTGTCCGTCGGGTGGTCTCTGTATGAAAACACAGCCCTGAGCTGGATGCAGCTACAGTGTGGTTTGGGGAAGTGGGGGCTGGAGGACCTGCGTTGTGTCTCTGCCAGGTGGCTGGGGCTTGACTCCACAGCAGTTAGCCCCCTGGATCAAACTGCCCTTTGCAGCATGCTGCGAAGACATTTCAGACTCCCTGATAACTGTACTTCAGGCTGAGTGACGTGGAACATCCCCCTCTGCTGCACATACCAGATTAAAACTTCACATCAAATACAGGTATCCCCAGTTCTTTTTAACATGGGGGGGGGAGAGGGGGAGAATAAACCCCACAATTAAAACAGGTTTAAAAATTTATATACTATGTTCGGAAAGAGGCAGAAAAGCATTATATGTGATGTGTTTGCTGACAAATGTCAAGGTACCGAGGGTAAGGGAATGGACCAGCAGCAAACCCCTTGAAATGTTAACTGCGAGCGCTCACAGCTGAGTCTCAGTGAAGCCCTGCGGCCAAATTTACCTGAAGCTTTGAGGATATCTGATATGGACTGATCTTTCTTAATGGCTGCGATCCAGCCTAAATCCCTCCTTTTCTGCACACCGAGAGAGGTGGGAATGCAGTCTGGGTTTGTCAATTTGCACCTTCCTTGGGAATAAGGCACTCTAAGGAAGAGCTGGTCCCCAGCAGGCAAGCAGGTTGGCCCTCCTCCTGTCTGATTCCAGGGCTTCAGGAATGGTCAAAGCCCACCTACTGCCAGAGGACTCTTGGGAAGCCCCAGTCACTACACATGGCAATGTCCGTTCAGGGAGGGATCCAGGGAAGGCGATTACCACTGGAGGCAGGCCTCTCCATGGCAGTTCAGGTTCACATTTAAACATACGTGAGCAGGACAGGAAAGTTGTGACCAACCCTAAGATGGGCACCTTCAGCAGAAGTGGAGTCATGAAGCTAGTCACAAATGCAGACAGAGCCTAGTAGGGTCAAGTTTCGCTTTTCTGATGGCTTCATCTGAAGATCACCTCAGACCTGTACAGTTTTAAACCCCCAGTGATTTCTGTGCTGTAATTCTGAACAGCATCATCACTCACTGGTGGCTCCAGACACCGGGTCACATCCCAGATCTGATGCAAAGTAGGTAAATGGCCAAGTGCACAACTGGCTTTTCCTAGGAAGGTGAGAACAAACTGGACACAACAGATAAACCGGTCCCAGCGAGTGTTTGGCAAACAGAAGATCTAGCCCTGCTGCTAATGTGGGTAATGAGGAGGAAGGACTACAGGTAACCAAAAGGCCATCGGTGGTTCAAGCCCCCAAGAGACCATGCGCAGGAAGAGCTGAAACCTTTTCACTGCAGCGGAAGAGACATGGGTCAGTCAACCTGTGCTGAGGAACTCAAGTCCTCCTACACTGGCTCTGTAATGATTAGCTTCACCTTGGCAGCAAAGACGTTCACTTAAGGGAGAATCAACTCATGGCAAATAAAAGGTCTTCATCCATCCACATATAGCAAAGCTGAAAGATCACAGGGCTCAGTGGGACTGGGCATTTGGTCACTGGTTAGTCTGGCTAACCAGACTCTGCTGGCTCTACTCTGGCTCCTCCTCCAGTATGAAGCTTGTCCCAGGACCAAACCTGGATTGAGGCCCAGGAAAGGTCAGCCTGCAAAGAGCAGCTGCCGGTGCTTCAGAGGAAGGTGTGGGGTTGTGGGCAAGGAGAGCTGGAGTGGAGGCAGCTGTGGCTGGAAAGGGCCAGGGTGTGAGGCACCCAGCCCCTCGGTTAGTGAGGTATGAGATTGGGTTCTCGCTTTTTCCTCTCTGTGGTTTGCGTTGCTGGCTCCTGCTATGAAGTACACCTTTGGTTTGTTGTGGTTTTATTTGGGTTTTTGTTGTGGGGTTTGTAGTGTGGGTGGGTTTTTGTGGTGGTTTTTTGGATTTTTTTTTCCTCTTGGATTACTAGAGATGAACTTTGCAGCCTGTGAAATGTGGGCGATTTAACACGGATGCATGGTCTGTGCAGCTTGATCCACTTCTGTAGTAAGTACGTTTGCCTCCTGCTAAGGTGTTTTAACCAAGGTCAGTGGAAATAAACACTATGGCCAGGCAGCTTGGGACAATTAGCAGAAAATGTAAAGCCAATTTGCCCAAGCTGATCAGATCAGGAAATGGCAACCCTTGCAAGTCTGAGGCTCTGAGGAGGCAGAGGAACTTTTGTAAATTCTCCCTTGGCTGATGCAGGTTGATTGTGACTGCGTCCTTGGGGTATGTTGAAAGGGTTTTGCTGAATTTATTTAGCATCCTGATTAAGATTTCTTTTTTTTTTTCCCATATCTCTGCACCTAGTTCTTCTCCTGATACTTTTCATGATGTTAAGAAAGGGAATCTGCTTGTCTGGACACTATTTATTGTGTAGTTGCTGCGACACCTTTTTGTCAAAGAGCTGGAAACTACAAAGGTCCAGGTGAACACTGTGGGTATCCACAGTGTGAGAGCAGTTCTCCACCAAGGTGAAAATCTGTCTCACAGGCTGAATAAGGGCACATTTGTACCCTGAGTTAGGTGACAAAGGCTGGTAGTGGAACCTCCTGAAATCAAAAGGTGTTTACTATAAATGCAGAGGTCTGTGTTAGCATGGCCCAGTGCAGGGTGACAGTTTTAATTAAGCTGGGTCTGGAAAGGCAGGGTGGTTTTGCTCAGCTGAAAAGTGTTTTGGCTTCCTTGTGACCAGAGGACAGGAAAAGATTTTACAGTAAAAAAAAACAAAAACAAAATTGTCAGCAACTGAGACACCTCTTTTTGGCTTTATGATCACTGTGCTACCAGGCTTAAATGTTCTGGGAGCAAGTTCCATCAGCTTGTTTCCAGCCATGGTAGGTCCTGAAATAGCAGACATCGGACCTATGACTGGTTCTGTGACCTAGCAGTGCTATTTTGGCAGCAGGCCCAGGGTTAAACATAACAAGAGTCATTTTCAGTCCTTGCTCTCCTGAAGGTCAGTGGCCCAAATGGTTGGATGTTTGTCTTAGCTGTTTCCGGACAAGGTCTGCATTTTGTAATGATAAGGCCAAATTCAGAAATCCTCATGTTGGCAAGCTCCCCCTAACTCTAATTAGAAAGCATGTTTTTCCTGAATAAGGATGTCAGGATTTGGTCATTGGCAGTTTTTCATTGTTTTGATTATTTTGAGCAGGGTGTTCTTTTTGTTGCTGCTATAAAGGCTCACTGCTCCATTTCACCTCCAGTCCATGGCTTTCACAAGATAGGGCAGCTCATTCTTAGCATTAAGCCTAGCTTACCAGAACTGCCCGTCACCGAGAGGTTCGTTCATCTGCTCAGCTCCCATGGAAGAAGCAGTCTTGCTTTTAGCAACAAGCGTGACTCGCTCCGGCTTGCCAAATGCCTTCTGATATGTGTCTCCTTCCCTCTAAAGTTCCTTCAAAAAGCTATCAGAGAGGTCAGCTACAAATTGGTCCCATTTTTTCTGCCAGACCTCTTTGGCCTTGGCTTTCTCATCCGGTAGCATGGCACTGTATCTGTGAGGAGGAGGAGGAAAGTCAGTATCAAGCAGACAAGGGAGCAGCTATTTCAAGATCAGTGACCAAAATGAAAAGGCAGGAAGCAGCAATAGATTAACCCTTGCAGGACGTGCCTACACCACACAAAGTAACACAGTTTAAAGAGCCTGGAGCTCCTGCCAGCTGGGCTTGCGCTGGGACGAGAAGCATCATGGCCACATCAACAGCTACTGAGTCCTGCTCCATGAGGACAAGTAGCTCCATCTGCACAAGCTGGGGACTCGCTGAGCAGCAGTCAGTGACTAGTACAGAAAATACAGCACTGCTGTTGCTTTGGGATGTCCCCTGGGCTTGGTCCAAATCGGTAGGAAATAAGAGTATTTGTGGTCTGCCTGGCTATGCAGGGACTTGGGGTTGGCATGAGAATTGGCACGGGATTTGGCAAGTAGACAAGACTCTAGGAATGTGCAGAAAGACCCTGGGCATCATATCAAAAATGTTTTGGGACATTCAGAGCTGTCCAGATAAACAAAGTCATTAAACGCACCCAAACTACATGCTGGTAGATTGTTTCCCCAGTGGGCCACGGCAAACACCCCAGCAAGTAAAATTTGGGCAGAGATAGATAAGTGATACAAAGACATAACATTTCTCCCATCCGCAGAATCAGGCGCTGGAGGCAGCTTCGCAAAGGATGGAAAAGGAGGCATCAACTGAAATGCTGAGTTAGAGAAAGCCTCTGGCGTCCCTGTGTCCTCCCCTTGGAGAAGACACAGAGAAGCCTTTGGATTAATGGCAGCCCAGTTCATGTGGCCAAGGAGACTCTGGAGGCAAAACCCAAATAAGGCAGGTTTCCACAGAGCAAGCTGATAGTCCCCTTAGCATTACTGGGGCTAGATGGGAGAGGCGAGGAACTTACTTTATGGAGTTGAGTGCAAGTTGTTTTAAAGTCCTCAGGTCAGCATTCATCCCTCCAATGGCCATGAACACCTCATAGAAGTCGTAGGAGACACCCTTTGCCCCAAAGATGGGGGGATCATCAGGGCTGATCACAACGGGGTGCCCTTCAGCCATGAGGTTGGCTGCGGGATGGCGCCGCAAGTCAGCTACCAACAGCAGGACCTCGGTGGGGAACGGTGGGAGACAACACCACGTCAGGCTATTGCCGTAGCTGTGTTTGCATTACCGCACCCATCGCACTGCATACCTGCTATAGCTGCCTGTGTCAGCAGGTATTCATCAGGGAGGAAGAGCCTCCAGAGGGTTGTTCAGAGCATGTTAGGCGTTCTGCTCTGAACTGCTGCAGGAGGAACGTGCTTGTCTCTACTGACTATACAAGAGATTGGTTTCTTAAATTCATCACCCAAATCAAGGCCAGTGGGGTGAATAATTTCTGCTTATTTACAACAGTTTGACTGTGAGTGTTTCAGGAATGGTCTTTTGGTTACGTATGTACTATGGCACTTAGCCCAGGGCATCTGGAGCTGGTATCAGGGTTCTTTCCCTCAAGGCTCATGCCAGTACATCTCTACCCCAGAGCATCCTCCCTGCTGTGCCTAGAGGGAAATGTGCACCACACTAATGTGTTGCAAAAGAGTTCCCCTTGGTCATGAATTCTACAAAACCAAGAGGACTCCCAGTTGCTATCCCAGCTTCTCAGCCTCTGGCCCTCCTGGCTTTGAAGTATTTTCCATTATATCTCTTTTAGGCACCTCCCTGGCTCTGGGGCTCACCTCCTTTAGGGAGGACTGCCTTCCCAGGTTCCTCTGGATAGGAATTTAAATGATTTTAAGCTGACTGCGGTGTAATGTGATTCAAAGGAAATTGATCCAGCCTGGGTGCAACAAAACATCCAGCTGACGCCAGTTCCGTGCTGCTCCTAGCTGCTATGGTAAATCCCATTCCAATGTCCCAACCCCAAAATCTAAGCTTTTACCAACATACCTGGTTGGAGATGGGACAGACCTCTACAGGAATATCCCTCTTCAGAGACAAACTTTTGGCTACTGGGTGTTTGATGAGGGCAAGTCCGTGGCCAATCCGGCTGGTATTCAGTAGCAATGCATCCAGCACATTATTGTCTACAGAGGTGCCCTGCCAGTCTAAGCAGAGACAGGTAAGAGTCACCGCAGTGCTGTGAGGAAATGTATCTTCTCAAATTGCTAGATGGTTTTCTTAACAAATGTCTCAGTTGCAAGGTGAGAGGGTTGCTCATGCTCTGAGTTCCCACTTTGCATTTTCAGTGGAACAGGGATTCAGATCTGCCCAGGACATTGCCCAGCATAGAGATACCCACTCATCTCACCTGGCTTTAGATGTCTACTGTATTGCTCTTACCGTTAAGCTAATCATGCTGGTCTCCATTCATAGTCAATGAAGAGAAGTAGTAACTTCTGGGAAATAGCCTGTGCCTTAGAAGTGCTTGTTACTGTCCATGTTTATAAAGGGAGCCTAAGCCTACTTCAAAGGTAGACGTCTTCTCAGTAGATGTTAACGTACCATAAGCATAACACACAAGTTAGGCAGAACTGTTACACATGGTTAGGATAAATCCTACCCATATGGACTGAGTAATATATTGCCAATAATAATACCTTGCCCCAGGAATGAAGGTTAACGATCAGTTACTTTGATGAGTGTATTCAGTTAAGACTTGAGGCTGGCTCAGACATTCCTTGACCTTAAAATGTAAAATAACAGTTGAGGAATTCTGCTGCCGCTGTGGATGGGAGGTAAGTGTCTTGCAGCATGACTCCATGTTACACATACAGCAAAGATGCTGAGCAATATGATGCCTACAGTCAAGAGCGAGGAGCAGGTAGGGGCGGTGCCATGTGGGAACGCCACAGCAACGTACTGATATGCGGAGAAGTGTAGGGAAAACCCATTATATACACACATATACATCATCCTAACACAGCCAAGCTTGCTGCTTCTGTGCTTTGCAAGACTACCTCTTGCCTCTGCAAGCAATAACAGGCCTTGAGTCCTCATGCTTACCAGTCTCCCCAGCATGGAAAAAGTATGGCAAGTTGACCCCCAGGGAATATGGGATGGTCAGGGCATCCTTCAGTTCCCACAAAGAATGACCTTCATCCTCATCACCAACCTGGGGGAAAGAGGAAAGGTATTTCTGAACATGCTCTGGAAAATGGTGGGACTTACAGCTCTGTATCACAGAGGTGCCAACTGTACTGAAATTGCAGTGCTGGGGGGTAGGGAGCTGATTTCTTCAGAGGATTTTGTCAATTACCCTCAACAAAATCCTTAGCTGGAGGATTTGAGACTCATTTACAGTGATTTCAGTACTGCACCAGCAGTACAGGATCTGACTCTGGGATAAAACATATGCCATACTATACATGCAGTTATATCGCACCTCTAGGGGTTAACACGAAGCTGCAGAAGAAAGACAGTTACCAGGTCGAAGCCTGCCAGGGTGTCTGGGAAGCGGGCTCTGAGTGCCATGGCAGTGACGATGGCTTCTTTAATCTGGGAAACATTCAGCATCCTAAAGGGCAAGAGAGAGAAAGCAGTGCAGAGGCTCACTCCCACGGGCCTGCCTTCTTTGGGTTTGAGTTGTGAAATGGGGGCCCCAGGGGTATTTCCAAAATGCAGGCTGCTCCTGAATCTGACAACCAGCCTCAGGTCTCCAGAGTAACAGCAGCAGAAAATTGATATTATGAAAGGAAACCCCTGAATGACCAGGAAATGCCTGGCTAGACCCTGCTGTCACTTGAGTTGAGGCACGCTTGTCTAAGACTCACTGGCTTTCCCAGCTACTGAGCAGGGAACACAACAGCATGGAGAGAAAAAATTTTAATTTTTTTTTTCTCTCGACTGTTTTGCTGCATTTCGAGAGAGTTTTAAATTTAGATTTCTTCCAGCCCTATCAGACTGCAACATCACAGTGCATTTTGCAGACAAACTCTGTCCATCCCCAAGCTGGCCAGAGGCAAGCCAGCCCTGAACTGGAAACAGCATCGTGCTGAGCCGGAGTGAGTAAGTGCTGCTGAGAGGCCTGTTATATTTGCTCAGGATCACCTCACAGGCCTTCATGGCATCTGGCTGACTTGGAGAACAGCCTTGTGCCCGCCCGCAAACAGCAGCACGAACATACCGTACAAAGGCGGCTGGGAGAAGAGCGTTTGCAAGGTCCCAGGAGGACCGTAGCAATGCTGAGTGCCCATACTCGGGCACTGCTCTCACTGCTTCGGCTTCTGAAGAGGAGTATGTCCAGGCTCGGGCAGCGAGCACGCACGGCTTGGACATGCACGCACGCAAGCAGCCCTCCCCTTGCTCATGCCCGCAGCCAGGGCTCACAGACGCTTGTCTCTCCAGCACACACCGTGAGCTAACCCCCGCTCACTTTGCACGTACGTGGACTTATATAGATGATTCCTCAGCCTTTTACACGCGCCAGGGAATGCTTCAGGAGTCAACACTCTGGGTCCGACAATGCATGCCGGCATTGCTAACCGACGGCGGCACTTCAGCCCGGCTCTCAGCATTGCTTCCCCTGGTGCTGCCCGCACCCCGCTCTCCCCACCGCCGCCTCCGCCATGGCATAGCCAGCCATGCACAGGTGCTCTTAGCCCCGCTCAGCCTCTACCTGTGTGCTGTAAATATAATCTTGGCTCCAAGAAAGTCAGGGTGCTCCTTCACAAACTGCTTGGTCACTTCCCGATAGGTTGCCACGGACCATGATTTATTGTGCCGCGTGCCATCCAGTTCATACACCTGCAGGAAAAAAAGCACGTGGCAAACAGAAGTTGGAAGAGGTGTTTTACTGGGGGGAAGGAGAAATGAACTGAAGAAAACCTTGGGAGAAGCAATGTGCTGTGGTCCTGGCAACAGGGCAGAAAAAAAAAACCAGTTAAATCTGAGCAGAACATTTTCTTCTTGAAGCCTCTACCAGCTGGCAAGAGCCAAGGAGTGGTTTTCCTCCCTCCTGTGTGATACAAGAAACAAGTTTCTCCATGTTCAGACATGGCAAGCAACTGCCTTTGAGTACCCAGAGGAGACCATGACCTCTTACTCATATCTGTATCAAATGCCGGAGCGTTTTGTCCAGCCGTCTGGCAGTTCGCGCAGGCTCTGTGCTTCGCAGTGGCAGCCTGTCAGCCAAGGCAGCCCCAAGGCACGCGAGGGCTGAGCTCCATAAGCTACCAGCTGCGCTGGGCTTCTGCTCCCCTCTGCCAGAGGTTTGCTCCGTGACCTTGAGTCGGTCGTCTAGTCTTGCCATGGTTTCTCTGGCGAAAACTGGGAAAAATAATCCTTTTGGTGTGCTGTGTCCCGTCAATTTACTTTGTGAGTCCCTCACTATCAGGGCTACATGCAGGGCTTTTGCCCTGATTTCAGCAAGGACATGGACTCTATGTTCCCTGGTTGATACTAATCCGCAAAGGTCCTGCCTGGAGTCATTCACACACCACTACTGAGAACAGGCCGTCTGTTCTGTGCTTATCCTTCTCACTTTTCTCCTTCACCCTTCTCCTCTGCCCTTTAACAGGTCCACTCCACCTTCTCACTTCGCCTCTCCCCCTTCTCACTTCCCCCCGCTGCTGCCCCTTGCAGCGATGCCCCTCGCTTAGCCCCCGTGCCGCAGCATCCCCCTTGCAGGCACCAGGAGCTGCGGGGCGGCTGCAGACGCTCAGAGGGGATTTTCCCCCGCTGCAGCCGACGGAATGCAAGACTTTACACAGCCGAATTTGCAAACACAGCTGGGTTTGGGGGGGGGGCTTTTCCACAGTGTTTGCTGTTTCGCACTAAATCCCAACTTTCATTTACTTTACTTCAGGGGTCGCTCCTGGCGGGCTTTGCTGCAAGGCGAGCTTTTGCGGAGCATCAGTGCTGTTGGCCAAGCCTTGTAGAGGATCTCCAGGTGCACGAGCATCTCGCTGTTCCCATCGAACCCTGCTCACCTCAGCTTTCATGGCAAAGTGTTTCCCTTCCCTCTCATGCCCGCTCCAGCCCAGCTGGCACTTCCCTGCCTGTCCTGCTCATTGAGGCTGGCAGCCCTGCACGCTCCCAGCTCCTCACAGCCCTCGCAGCGCTGCCCGGGCTGCAGGCTGCCTGCCTGTCCGGACCTTGCAGCACGCCGAGCTGCTGGGTGCAGGCAAGCCTGGGGGCTCTGGAGGCTCCCACGCCCGAAGCCAGCATTAGGGGCTGGGTAGGAAGCAAATCTTCCCTGCCAAGCCTCTCTTCAAAAGACATTACAACCATGTCTACGGGCTGCCGGTAAACGCAGGGTATTTTCCAGTCAGGCCCACACACTTGTATCATCGCAGATACTCTTGGCCTGGAAACCTATGTGACCTGGGGGGATGCCAGCACTTGCACTGTCTCACAGCGCAGGAATTTTGACATTGCTGTTGTTTTCTCCTTCCAGGTACCCCAAAGACGGATGGTGACTGAGTTCGGAGCAACTGGCTCATGACCAACCCCCATCAAAGGAAGATACATATAAGCTTTGTGGTCTTCTCTCTCTCCTTTTTCTTTCTTTTTCTTTTTAATACACCCTTTTCATCTCAGGCACGATGGAGTGCCAGCCTGCAGCCCTGACTGAGCCCTATTTCACCACGGGGACAGCCACAACAGGGCAGTTAGGCAGCCCTGCTCCCCAGCTGTTGGGGTGGAGGCAGGCACAAAGCCAGATCAGCCTCCAAATGTGTCACAGCACCTGCCTGTCTGCCCCCGGGGTGGCTGTGGTGGCCTGCCCAGCATCAGCGGCGATTCCTGGGGTGCAGACATTCATCTGCCGCTGGCCGGAGCCCGCCAGCCATTGCATGCAAGGACAATGATTTAAGGAAGTTGCTAGCAGGCACGTTTGGGAGTTGGGCCACTGGCAGGACATCAGCGTGGCTGCTCCATTCACCTGACACTGCAGTGCCAGCAGCAAGCTGGTACCCATGTTCCCGTGCATGGTGCGTCACCACCGCTCGGTCCTTCACATGCTGCCAGATGGACCTTGCACAGCAGCTTCATTCCCCTTGCAGTGGACTGTGAAGAACATAGAGGCGGACAGTGCAGTGAGGAGCGGCAGCCCCAGTTAATTTGTTTTGGCAAGGAATCTGCCTCTCTGACAGAGCTCGCACCCCCACGCTGCCCCACTTGGAGCTGGTCTGGAAAAGGTGCGCCTGCAGTGTCGAAATTGCCGCTGGGAAAGTGGGAACTGTTATAGCCGAAGAACGGTGGTGGGATCTGCTGGTGCTTGGGAAGGCGTAGGGGCAGCGTGGGATTGTAGGACAATCTCACCAGCTCCAGGCGATGTGCAGGGAGAAAGGTCTAAACTTTTTCCAACAGATTTTAGTGTTAGCGGCAATGAAAAGAGCAGTTTGTATGTCACGTAATCAAAATTTTAGGTTGTCTGCAAACTGTGGAAGACTGTGCCTTGCCAGGTTTACTAGCCTGTTCAGAGAAGTCATTCTGAAATAAGCTGCAGATTTAAAATAACTCCTCCAGAATAAGTCTCCATTCAAGATGGGAAATTGTTCCAGAAGAGCTGCTGCAGAACAGGTGATTCTGGTGCAGAGCAGCCGAGATGCATCTTCCCAGCCAGCAAGGTTTTGACCCAGCTCCCAGTCAGACTGTGCGATGCAGTCTTGTGCTGTTGCTGCAGTACGTCTCTTCCTTAACCGTTAAGAACAAAGTGTCTCTCCCTTTCAAGCCCTTGCCTATGCAAATCTTCAACAAAGTCCTTTGAATATGATCAAGGTTTTCCAGCATCCTCAGAAGGGCAGGTATGCAAACATCCAAAAACTAAATTCAAGATAGGGCTTGAGAAAAGTAATGGAGAAACAAGGATTTAAAAGAATACTAGAGAAGCCAAAAAATACGTACCGGAGGCAGGATAGCTCTTATCTCAACATACTGTATGTTATCTTCGTAGAGTTCCAGCAGCCCCTGGTAGAAATAGGCCTTGAACACAGGTGCATAGGAGATAAGTCCAGAGGCAATGAGAAAGACTTCTTCAAATCTTCTCCAAATGAAAGTCTGAGAAGGGTAGGCCAGCTCAGGGGCATCCGTCAGCAGGGTCAAGTTTCTCAGCAAGCTGTAGAAAAGGGTAAAGGAAAGTATGAGGAGAGCAAACAAGTCAACTGGCCTTCAACATTGAAAAAAGCTGCCGGCTGGCAGCTGGGAGTTGGGTACAGGAGGAAATAGGATTCCTCCAAGACAGATGTGAGTTCTATTGCCAGAGACCAAGCTTTGTGGACGTGACACTCTCCCACCCACATGCTCTGGGGTGCAGCCGGGCAGCGGCTGTGCTGAAGGAGACACGTGTTCTTTGGGCAGGACCAAGTCAAGGTGCAAAGCCATTCCTGCCACAATAGAGGCCAAATACCTAACTCGGAGCCTGTTGGCGCTGCAATACATCTAGGCGTAATAATGACTGGTACAACTAGGAAGCATTCAGGCCAGTTTTCTGCCACCTGTGTTTATTCCTCCCATGGCTGGTACAGATAATAGCTGTACGCTCTGACAGGTACATGTTGAGCTACAAGCTGGCTAAGACTAGATGTTCAAAGTACCCACTCATTCCTTTTTTGAGGGCAAAATGTTAACGGAGTAATGGAGTTACAAAAGGAAGTGTGGTGGTTTTATATCATAAGAATTGCACTCTGCTACTCAGGGGTATCCTAATCTGAAAGTAGGCTAGTACATTACTGCTGCAGGCAATATATTCTCCCAAACATTTTAAATGCATGTAAAAAGTTATGATACCTGGCCCTCTGTTCACCACCTAAAGGCAAAGAGAGTCTCCAGGAGGTACCACGTACTGTTGTGGGCCACCATCAACCTGCTTACTAAGCCTGTAACTTGCCCTGGTACTTTCATATTGTCAAAATATGTCATCTAATACAAGTAGGGGGAAAATGATCGTCAATCAGCAATCCCTTCCACCCCTGGTGGAACAGACCTGATACCCTGCCTGCCTTACTGATAACTTCTTCAGATTTGTCTGCTGGAAAACAAATGATAAGAATCACAGGTCCTGGCTTTTCCTAGTGGGACAGAAATGTACTTATTTCCTCCATAGACTCAGCTGGCGTATAAGCCTCTTTCAGAAATCCAGAGAGGCGGCGGGTAGTTTTATCAAGCAGAGTTTAAGGGAGCCAGTAATTGCAAGATTATCTGGTTGTGGGTGACAGCTTGCATTTAGGACAGGGTGAACGTCTGTGCCGCAATGCTGTCCTCTGACAAGCTGATAGCCTTCATCCTGCACGAAGCCTTGCCTCTGGCAACAGCTCTCCTCCCTCCATGGGAGGGAGGTTGCCCACCTGAAGGAGAGTTTGTAGTAAATTTCTCAGGCCAGTGGGCAAAGTCTAAATGGCAATACAGGAAGGTGATTGACTTAATTCCTGGGTGGGCAAACTGAAGCCATCGCAGCAAGATATGGAAGTGGTTGCTGGCAGATAGGTGGGCTTACCAGTCCGGCCAGGCCTGATGCTTATCTAATGTCAGGGGCTAAGCAGGTTCAGATAGAAATAACTTTGACCATGCTTCATCTTTCACCCGAGTATATCGTTTTGCCTACTACTGATCTTTAATAATGTTCCGTGTTTGATGTCTTGTCCCCCATTCCTAGTGCAGTGCTCTGCTCTGTTATATGGGAGATGTGGGTTTGATTTGTGCTCTTATTATCTTCTTCCAGGAGGCTTCTGTGGATGAAATTAAAACCTCCCTTCTACAGGTGTAAAATGTAATCTGGTTCAAACTCATAAACTAAGACATCCCAGGCAGGGACATCCCTTTTGAGTCCCTCCATCCTGCCCATAAAACTGAGCCCGTCCCCCCAGCATCTGCCTCCTGTTTCGCTCCCTAAGCACCCTTTTCCAGTGCCTGCAGTTTCATTTCTTCTTCACTCTCTGAATTTCTTTGTCAGGAACAATTTTAGAAAGCAAATCTGTACATAAAGGGATGCTCATACCATGTTAAGGATGAGATTTGAAATGCTCAACCGTCAAGAAAATTCAGAGTTGTTTCCACAGCAACTTCGGCTTTGCCCTCCCGCGCATTACAATAGGGGCTTTGGTGCCATTGTCACAGGACACTGGGCCACCCCAGCTACTGTTCAGTAATCCATGCAACCAAACGCATGGAGCTGGACCATGACCAGGGTGGGCAGCATTTCAGGGAGTCAGTGGGGAGCACGCGGCAGCAAGAGACACCATAGCATCACCCTAGAAACCAGGAATGCAGGAGCCAGGGGCATCACGAAGGTGCTGATCCAGCTGCCGGAGCGGAGAGGGAGAGGAGCTTCTGTGTGGGAAAAGGTGGGGAAAGCAGACTTGTCCGCTCCCCTCCTGGCCTCAGCCCTGGCCGAAGGGCAGCTCCCCTCCAGCCCTGCACGCCGGCGGAGAGCACCTGCCCGAAGCCGAGAACCGAGCGGGGCTGTTCCCACCAGCCCTGCAAGCACCAAGGAAAAAACCTCCCCGTGGATCAAAAGGCCGTGCAAGCCCGTTCTCGCCACCCCGCGCAGCTTCGTTTCCGACAAGGCTGGGTGGTTAGTCAGGCTCCCACCGCTCTCTCCCCTTGTCCTGTGAGAACACGGCTCCTCCAGCAACGAGCGCGCGCAGGGCTCCGCTCCCTGCCTTTAAATCTAGCTGTACAAACTCATGGTTGTTTACTTAGCCTGTGCTCTTGGGCTAGGAACGGCAATAAATCCCCACACTGCCTTGCTCCTAAAAGCACATAAATCAAATTGCGCTTTTTTTTATAATCCCCTTCCCTTTGAGACTGATTATTGATCCCTATAACTGTTGAAGATTTATTGCGCAATAGTGATCCATCCTTGATAACTGGATAATTTCCGAAGGGTTCAAGGGGTTTTGTCATTAGTAGCTCATGCAGATGAAGCAAAGCTTCATAAATACATTTTTTGCTTCTTTTCTGGAATGGGCCCTCGCCGTGATCAGGTGCAGACTCCAAATAGCCTTCCACGTCATGTCATGCATGCACTGAACAATGCTATTGCAGTGCGTATGCCCAAAGGGGCACGGCTAAAACGACCAGCTAAGGATTATTTATTTTCAGCTGTGGTTTCGCTTTCTCTTTTCCTGTTTTTTTTTGTGGGTTTTTTTCCCCCTAACTCTTTTGCTTTCGTGCGCTGTATAATGCCGAAGTGAACGGTTTTGTTGCCTTGTTTTTAAAGGGATTCTTTTTCCTGCTTCTTCTGCTGTTCTCGATGGGTAATTATACCCCTCTCCTCACCATAGTATCTGAATGTCTTCCAGTGGTGCATTAAATAGTGTGACTAACATCTGTCACATGTGGTTCATTCGCTTTCTCTCTCTCTCTCGTCCCCTCTTCTTCTCCCCAAGGGGAGACTTGTAGAGGGAGCAGAGTGCTTTGTTTCCGTAGTGGATTTTTATTATTTTTTTTTTCCCCTCGTAATGCACACACTGCCCTATTTTTCTGTGAGATAAGGCAGTTGGAGGACACGGAGGGGACGGTGATGGCAGTCTGGGCAGCCGTTAGTGCCCAGGGGAGTTGTCCCTGCAGCCTCAGCCATGGTGTCAGCTCCCTCACAGATGACTTCATCCTGGTGATAGAGAGCTCCGCTGGGCCGCCGGAGCTGCGCTGCCGGGCACGGCCTTAATCCCCGGGCTGCTGTCGGGGGGAGGGGGGTGTGGTGGTATTTTACAAATATCTGGAATGTCAATGCTGTTTCCCTAAATATCTAGGGGCATGCTCTTGCTTTAGAGATGGTGGCCATTATGTTGCATCTTGAGGCAAAGAATGGCATTCTCCTGTATCGTAATTGATTGTGAAGTAAATAAGTGAGGATTTTTTTTTTCTTTTAAGTCTCAAAACAAACTTCCCTTCCTTTCTCTGTCTCCTGGCTCATGGTCTCCTGACTCCCGTAATAGCATCCTTTTGGAAGCTTACCAGTAACAGAATACTCCAGGGTCTTGGCCCATAAGATGTGTGTTTTGAATAGGGATGATTAAACCCTCTTTTGAGGGAAAACAAACAAAAAGGCTTCCTTCCAAAACTCACACACACGCATATGTATATGTACGTATAAGTACCTAAAAATGCAAACAGCAAAAATGTAATGCTGATACCTCTCTCTCTCACCCTTTCCTGGGCAGGAATGCAGTAAGGTGCAAGAGATGCAGCCTCTCGGAAACAGTTTCATTGTTCCCTTCACATTTGCCGATACACCCTGTCTTGCATGAGAGCCCTTCCCTGCTGCCATATTCCCTTGATACTTCCTTGAAACCACCCAACTATCCATCCGTTCCTTCCTCTGACATCTGCTTTCTCTCAGCTTGTCAGTGCTCAAGGGCAAAGACGAGTGGAGGAAAGAGGTAGCCTGGGATGCACATGTTCAAGAGACTGGGAGAGCTTCCAGAAACTGAGAAACAGAACAGATTGGGGCCTATTCCTGGCTAGAGACCTATTTCCAGGCGGCCAAAAAACATTCCTAACCCCTAGACTAGTACCCGGAGATTAGATGAAAATAGGAAGGGAAGCGCCTCAATGTGGCTGTTGTTCATGTGCTTGCACATGATGTGCCATGACTCCTCTGCGATTTTGTGGTGACGAGCACAGAAGGGCAAGAAATGAAGGACAACGTACTCAAATGAGTAAGTCTGAGCACCCAGGGTGCGAGAGATCCAAGTTTGTACTTGGCTCTGGCACGCAGTTGCTGAGCAAAATCACTTCAGTGGTCTCTGCCTCTGTTTCCCCTCCGTCCCTGGGGAGACCCTCGCAGCAGGGTCTGTCTTGTGTCCCTGTGCAGTGCATGCCACTCTGAAGTCCTGCTCTGACTTGGCTACTAGACGTTGTCAGGCAACTAATACAAAAGAAGAGGAATGTGGTAACACTGCCTCTGAAAAGAAGTCCTGTTCCTGAACAGGACCATAGGGAACCAAACAATGCACAGCTCCACCCTCCTAGGTGGATGGGATGCTGTGGCCTCTAGCCTCAGCCAGAAAGGGACGTCACACTATGGAACTACAACCAGAAACAAGTACGATGAAGCTCCTGAGATGGTTCTGAAATACCCAGTGCAGTTGCTTGGGCTTTAAGGAAGTGAAGCTGTTTCAAAATCCAATCTCTTGCACTTTATTTATGGGTCTCCCAGTGGGGTTGAAGAGAGCTGGTGCCATGGTCTTTCCCTCATCATCACTCCCAGTAGAAATGGAAGGGAGCTAATGGGGAATGAGTTTTCTTCTTGGAAGACATAGATAAGTGACTTCTCACTGGATCTTATTTCTTTCATGACATGTCAGGGCAGTTGAGCCTCAGGGCATAAAAGGTCAAGAGCCCTAGGTCTGGCACTACCTTCTCCCTCACTTCTGGAAGTGCACAGACCTCTGCAGGAGAGGGGCGATGGGTGCCCTGGAGAGTCAGCTCCCTCTGGCCGGCCCCTTGCTGTTGTTGGGGAGGGGAGGGAAGGCAATACCACACCAAAGGTCTGGCAGCTCCTCAGCTTCCCAACCTGACCTCCTTCCCAGATCTGTAGGGCACAGAGCCCAGACAGCTTCCACGTAGAGGGGGTACCAGGTCCCTAAGTGTTAATAGGTGTCATGTAAGAGCACACACCCTCACCAAAGAGGACTACAGTAAAAACCATCGTTTCACTTAGGAAATGCTGTAATTAGAGTCACCTGCATCACCTTAATCCACCCTTCTCCCTATGTGTCAGCATGGCGATACTGTCTTTAATTACAGGACATCCCATAGTATTTTTTTCCACAGGACCCCAGCCCCCATGGCGCCACGGACGGTGGTGCCCTCTGAATGGATCGCCACTCAATATTTTCCTTTGTCCTCATCATTCAGTGTCTGACTTCATGCATTATTTAGCATGCTTTCTCCAGCCCCCCTGCACAGCACGTAGAACTACACACTTCCTCCTGGCCTTCTCCGTAGGGCTTTGTTCCAGGGTAAACGGCCCCTGGATGGAGAGACAGGGCTCCCTCTTCCTGCCACCGCGGGCTGGAGGGGCAGCCAGGCTATTCCCACCCACCGGTAAGTGATTAATGGTGGGTGGCTGCTGAGCAGCCAGCTAGCACCTGGTCCTCATAAAAGGCTGCCAGCAGCCAAGGTGGGACCTGCCTGTACGGAGGGGAGTGATGCCTTGGGGAACCATCTGAGGTGTGAGCTCCTGGGTGGCAATAGGAGGGTCCCCTGTAAGGGAGAAGCTTTGTTAGCAGGAGGCTGTTGAGGGGGCAGTGTTACCAGGCAGAGGACCCATTTGTTGGCTTGCCCAGGTTGAGACCTAACCCCTGTCTGAAAGTATGAGGGCAAGTTGCAGTTCCTGGTGCCTGAGGGTCCTGTTGGGAATGAGTGCTGCATGCTTCAATGTGGTGGGTACTAGTGGGGTTTCAAAGAGAGCTCTCAGAAAACAAGGATGGTGTTTGGACAAGGAGACTGAAAAAAAGAAAGGTTTCTTGAAAAAGCAAGAGGTTTTCTTTTGGGTTGCTTTGGGGTTTTTTTGCCAGTGCAGTAACTAATGTAAGTAGTTTGCCCAGCTTCTTGATCTGAATCAAGATGATGATGACTTTGCAAATTACTTCTCTACTGTTGGGGAGAGCCTGTTCCTCAGCTACTTGACTTCCTCATCCTGTGTACCTCAGTGGGTGAGGCAAGGTCTTTCACTGTGCAGCCCTGTCCCATGCTGGGAGCACATCCAGCCTGAGTGTTGAGGAGAAGTGGGGGCGGGTCACATAAATCTACTTAAACAACTGTCTTCAACATGTCTGTGCAAAGGACCAGAGTAAGGGTGCACAGAAAACTTCAATTCTGATTGTCCCTAACTCCGGTGTACTTAATGGTGCAGCCTTCAAGTTCTAACATTGCTATTTGCTTGTGCTATGTATGCAGCCCTAAACAGAATTCCCTACTTTCAGAGCAGCGAGCAAATGGGAAAATTGGACCAGGATGATCCTGTTGGCTACACAATGCTGTCATGGAGTACTACTGTCATGCTTGCAACTCCTCTTCACTCACCTGTGATCAAACTCCGTCACGTTGCGCACCTGTTTCCGGTAGGTCTCCAGCAAAACCCACTGGGAGCACTGGGCTGGCACTGGGTGAGGAGGGCGAGGCTTGGCAAAGCGAAAGCGAACAGTGCGTGTGTGGGTGAAGCAGATGTAGCAGTGGGGGAGGTAGGTGGCATTGTATACCAGCCAGTCCACACTCAGGATGGCGTAGTCATGCAGGTGTAAGACAGCGCCTGGTGGGAAGAAAAGTATATCCTAATGAGACAGGGCAGCTGAAAAGAAGCAACAGCGTTTTAATGTGACAATAGTTTGAGTTTGCCCATCAAGGGGCATCTGGAAATGCTTCTAGATGGCTGCGAGTGACCTCTCCCAGCAGAGAGGCAGAGTGGCTGCTCTGCCTCCCCCACATCAAACGTGGGGCAGGCAGACCGTGACAGCTCCCTGGGAGCGGAGGGAGGGGGGAAATCAATAGGGAGCTCAGCTTCTCCACTGGGATGGAAAATGCTCAGAGTTATTAAAGGTCTTTCAGACAGACTTTGCTGTGAGCTGGCTCAGGCCCCACTGATTTAAAGAGGAACTTGCACAGTAGGCAGCAGTTTACAAGGCACACTAGCTGACTGGCAGACCTGAAGCAAGCCTCTGTATTGAAGGTGTTTGAATTGCAGCCTCAATTTTTGCATCTAGCTTGTGTTTCTTTCATCTCTTAAACGCTGGCGTACACCAAAATCCCAGACCATGACACACTGGGGCATTGCACTCGGATGCAGAAATGCCACCTACTTCTATCCCTTATCAAAAGCATGCTTGCTTACACTGTACATCTGTTGCTGGCCAGTATGAAGGGCCTTTGAGATGCTCTGTTATTGTGCAGAATGTTGGCAACTGCCAGCTTTCCTGGCGTAGGAAGCATCCTCTGCATGCTTGCCTTCCCCAGCCCATCCTTTCATTTTGCTAAAATCTCTCCTTTTGTGGAGACTTCTTACATTATTGGTGCTTTGCCTTTGTAAAGGGGAGATACTCTGAGAGCTAAAGTCTCAGATATGTATTTCAGTAGTGTAGGGGAGACCTCGTAGTCAAAATAGCTTTGATGCCCTTAGAGACAAAGGGAGAACATCAGTAGGAAGAACAAAAGGCTCCTATGTATGTGGCATTAGGCAAAAGTCAAGATTATCATTTATAGTGGACTAATCTAATATAGACTGTAATGTCTCTAATCTCCCAATATAGAGGATCTGACTGTTAAGATGCTGAGCAACTGTGGTTGCTGCTCTCGGCAGAGCTAGTGTGACAGAATGGGCATGCCACAGCTGTCTAGGTCTGACCCTCCTATTGCTGGCAATGCCAGCCTCTTTCCTATGCGGGCAGCAATACAAATTGTAATCGTGCTTGAAACAAGTCATTCCCAGAGGCTCTGATCAAGACTGAAGCCTCTAAGACTAGGTCCTACTCAAGCAGCTACAAGGATGTGATCTTGGCTTATGGCTCTTGCAAAGATTCTGAGAACACATTTTAACATTGTAAAGTGTTAATTTTTTCTTTTGATTCCTCCTTGGTATCAAAGATACCCTGTTGGAGGTGAAGAGGGGAGGTACTTTTAAATTCCTTACTGCTTGATTCAGCAATGAAAGGATAATGACAATTGTGACATACCAATCATTTATGGTAACAGATTGGGATGCTGTAAACCAGGGTTTCTTATCCCCCGCCAGAGGCTGGGAGAAGCTGGGAAGTGAGAAATATGGCTCTTATCCATGTGCTGTTGTCACAGCCTTGCAAGTGAAAAAATGCTCCTGTGGAGAAGCTGACTCCCAAATCTTCCAATGCAGGTCACCAACCTGTTTCCAGGCAGCTATGTAGGCAAGGCCTTGGGACTCTGACTCTAAAAAAGACCCATTTGAAAGGATGGACGTTGTTCAGAGTATCAGGAGGATTGACAGTGTTTGTTGCAACTGTCTAACTAAAGAAGCCACATTGTTCAGGTGCTCATTTACTGAACCAGAGGTGCAGAGGGAGAAACTAGTCCGTCAGGGCTCAAGGCTGCCTTTCTGTGGTCACGTCAACCTCTTGCCTCTCTGGTGGACTGTCAGCAGCTCAGGGTCATAGAATCATAGAATGGTTTGGGTTGGAAGGGACCTCATAGATCATCTAGTTCCAACCCCCCTGCCATGGGCAGGGACACACTCAACCAGACCAGGGTTCTCAAAGCCCCATCCAACCTGGCCTTGAACACTTCCGGGGGGGGTGTGTGTGTGTGTGTGTCTCCACATCTTTTCTGGGCAACCTGTTCCAGTGCCTCACCACCCTCACAGTAAAGAATTTCTTCTTAATATGTAATTGAAATATCCCCTCCTTCAGCTTAAGGCCATCACCCCTTGTCCTATCAGTGCACTCCCTGATAAACAGCCCCTCTCCAGCTTTTCTGTAGGCCCCTTCCATTACTGGAAGGCGGCAATTAGGTCTCCCCAGAGCCTTCTCTGCTTCAGGCTGAACAAGCCCAACTCCCTCAACCTGTCCTCATAGGAGAGGTGCTCCATCCCTCTGATCATCTTCGTGGCCCTCCTATGAACTAGCTCCAACAGCTCCATGTCTGTCTTGTACTGGGGATGCCAGAGATGGACGCAGTACTCCAAGTAGTCTCACGAGTAGAGGGGCAGAATCACCTCCCTCAACCTGCTGGCCACACTGTTTTTGTTGCAGCCCAGGACACGATTGGCACTGGAGATATTAGGCTTCCTGCCACCTAGCCTAGGTGGTTTGGATTTCACCTTAGCTAAAAATATCCTTGCCTCCTTTCTATCGCAACCTGAACTACTGAGCTTTCAGTCGTGCTGTGTCCCAGCTGCCTGTCAGAGGATGCATAGGGTGGTGTGGTGAAGGTATTGGGCAATCTCCTACCACTATCTAACCTAAAATGGCCCAAATGCCTTTAAAACTAGGTCTGTGCTGCAGAGGACAGAAACCCTCATGGCACAGGGCATGGCAGCCCATTAGCACACAGCTTGCTGCGCAACAGGGGAGAAACGATGTCTCTAAGGAGGAGAAACGCCTGCCCTTGTAAGCAGAGATCTAAAGTGCACAGCCCAGTACCTGGTTAAGAAAGACTAAGTGAGAGAACACAGTAGTTCTTGTATTGTATTCTATAGGCTATGTCAACACAGGCTTCAACTTGCGTTTAACAAGAAACTTGCAGTGTTGGAGGTAGCACCTTCCTCCTCTAGTGCCCCCAAACTTCTTAGTAGACTTCCAGGTCTGCTACAGAACTGCTTGCAGAAAGCCTTATTGGGGGATACAACGTTTTAGGCCAAGATGTGGGCTAAGACAAGGTTGGTAGCATGTTTGTGGGGGGTGTGTGTGTGTGTGGAAAAAGGAAAGGCCCTGGCTGGAACATGCTGAGCAAATATGGATGTCTGACGTCTTGTCTTTGCTTCCTCTGCCCTTTCTCCACACTTGAAAGGCTGAAGGATCTGTATTGTAAGTTATACCAAAAGCTACAATTGCTGGAAATGTGTATCCATCCACTCCATCCCCCTCTTCCTCTCTCCCTCTGCCCTGTCCCCAAGCTCGGAGGCAGAGCTCTTCCTGGAACCCAGCGAGCCTGATCTGCAGCTCTCGTAAGCTTGTCTGCTGCATTTTGGGCTTTGTCCCAGCTCTGCCATAGAAAGCAAAAAGCGAGAGGAGGATGAATAAGGTGAGCAACCCTTAGGCCAAGCCTACCTTTTGGCATGCGCTTTAAGATGCTGAACACCGCGCTCTGATCAATGAGGCCTTTGGCCCGAAAGAAGTGCATGCTTGGAGGAAACTGTCCCGTAGCTATGGCTGTTGCAATCTCCTGCTTCTTGAGGTTTATGAGCTTTGTGCTGAGCTGCTGTTCCTGTCTACTTAGCACCAAATTGCCACCTGTCTGCTGGGCTTTCTCCTGCTGCATTAGGGAGTCCCGGTCCTTCCAGAGTGGGGTGGGAAGGCAGAGGGAAGCCAGATTCAGGAGAAGGTATGCCAGCCTTATGCCTTGCCCAGATGAAGGCTTCATTGTAGTGTTGCACCTGAGGGGGAATAAAAGAAAATTGGAGCACTACTTATGTCAGAAGGTGACATTTTAGCAATGACCTACTGGGACATTAAACTGGTGGTCCATCCTGCAGAAGTAGTGGGTTAATTGGATGTTCAGTACTGGGGAAACATCTGGTACCCGTGTCCTCTGCACTTAGGACTGTGTGTTCACACACTCCCCACGATGCTGTCTGTGCACAGCAAGCCTCTGGGCAGGGTGGAGAGGAGATGGTGCTCCCCAGATCAGGCTGGCAGCACATCAGGCAGACCTGCAGTGTGGCAAAGGTCTTGCCCTGGACAGGGGAATGCTGAGGTGAGGACTGTAGCTTGCAAGCTGGGCCCCCTCAGAATAAGGGGTGCTGATGGCAAGGTGGCAACTGTGCTGCTAGTATCCCAGGGAGGGAAGCAGGAGGCCATAGCCCTTGAGGTGCTTTTGGTTTTTTAAGTTAATCAGATCTCTACAGTCGAGAGGGATTCCCTACAGTCAAGAGAAGACCTTGTTACACCCCTATAGTATATTCCAGCTATCACAGATGTTAAGGGCAGAAAACCCCTGGCTTGCCCTGCAGTGACAGAGGCATGTCCCTTCCTTGCAATCCCAGAAGAAAGAGGATGGAAGGGAGACCATGAGAGTAGTCTCCCATATGAGATGGGCACATGTGAACTCGGAGAACTCTGCCCTTCCCAAAAAAAGCACAGCTGCAATATAATCCTTCAACACCAGGCTTTAGTGACCTTCCACACAAATGTCTGTAGACCAAAGCAGGCTGGAGAAAGGCTCAACGCTTTTAAGTGGCCCCCTGTGAATTACATAGCAAGTTCCTGCTTGCGCATGTGCCTTCTGCTTCCAGCTTCTCCTCCACCCGTGGTGCCTCCAGCCCCTCAGCCTCTGCCCTGTCACTGGGTCCCAGGAGATGATGTTATGGGGGAGGGATCTGCTGGGGATAGGGCTGGGAGGGGGAGTGGGTGCAGCCCTGCATCTGGCCTAGCTCTGAACTTAGAGAAAGAAACATCCTAGAAGGCATTATCTTATCCCTGGTGAGACTGACTCACTTACTGTTAACTTTCCTCCTCCTTGCATCCAGAGCTCATCCAGCTGCTGCCCGAGAGAGAGCAGGGAACAGTTATCTCTCCTGCAAGCCAGCACTGTCCCAGCAAAGATAGAGAGGCAGGATCCGTCCCGGCGGTGCAGAGCGAGGCACCCGGCGCAGACAGTTCCTCTTCCTGTCTCTCCAGCTTGCTCAGCTTTTATTTATCCCCTACCGCTTCATGAATATATAAAGAGGAGGAGGAGGCAGGGGAGGTTATGAGAAAGCTGGACACAGGCGCCCGGGGAAGGCAGCTGGAGGGGTCCAGGCTGAGAACGGGGGGGCCAGAGTTGCGGGCTCACCTATGGGAACCCCTCTACCTCCAGCACAGAATAGAGGTGGACTCTTTAACCCTTTATCGCCTGCCTGCAAGGGAACCGGGGCTTGTCTGCGCAGCCCTCCTGCGAACCCTGACACGCATACACAGGTTTTAAGTGCCCTGGAAGAAACACCTCGGCATGTGTTCCCGGTGTGGGGAAACTCTTAAGCCCTGCTCAGGCTGTCCCAGGAACACGCGTGAGCTCGGGTGTCTAATCTCCTGTAGAACACTGTGCGTTTAATGCCAGCACCACTGCAAACTGTACTTACTGATGGGGTTTTAGCTGAGAAAACTAATTTATAAAAGTAGCTTTAAATGATTTTGCCCAGTCTCTGCCAGCTGTGCGAGCCAGGCAGATGTTAATCCAACTGGCCGTGCCAGAGCTGCGTTGGGCACACAGGGCTAAACTCGTTCCTGGGGACTAAATCAGGTAGGGGTGGGTAAGGTCAGATTTAAAAATAAAATAAAAAAAAAATTAGAACAAATATTGTAATTTCACTGTTTTGCACAGTCAAATGGACTGAGTTTTAAAGTTATTTAAAGCAGATGTTACATAAACAGCTTCCAGTGGAGAACAAAGTCCATTTGGTTTAATTTAATCAAAATTTTAACAATTTTCATTTTTTTAATAAGAAAAAGACAGATTTCATAAGCCACGAGCTATTGAAAACAACCCACAGCAGTCACAAAGACCATTTTTGAGGCAGAGAAAATAGAATCTGGCAAATAATATATTAAATTTCATTAACTGGCACCACTGCAACAGATTGAAAGCGAGGTGGGCAGGGCCCCCTGAATATTCCAGCTGGATGCTTGCCAGCTTTCCCTCCTCTCTTGGTCCTTCCAGCCTTTGCTGTCACCAAGTTTAGTCCCAGCATCCATGCAGGGGTCAGCCAGGGTCCCCCAAATACTCTCCAAGCCCCAGCTGAGGCGGTGGGTCTGGAGGGTGGCTGTGGCCCTTTGTCTGCTCCTCAGCAGGATGGGGTTTCTCTGGAGTGCCAAGATGCTCCTGCTCCCAAAGGGAGGGCAGAGGAGCAGAAAGATGACCCAACTATGTGGTGGTCTGCATAGCTGATGAAAGCAATCCAAGGAGGTATAGGGAGAGACCACAGAGGGAAGCACATGGAGTAGAAAAGGGATGGTTCAGCAAGGACAATCATTCTGCCTAAAAATACCTTCCAGGGAACAATATAAGTGAAGGAAGGGAATTGCTCTAATTATCTTGGAATAGTAAAGCCTGGTGTTTGGACCATAAAACCAAATTCAGGTTAAGCAGTTAGCAAACCGTCTCTGCAGTGAGCAATTGGCTGCTAGAGACAGGTTCCCAGGGAGGAGCATCTAGAAGGGTTAAAATGCTGTGCCAAAGACCTCAAATAGCAGCTCAGAGCTAAGCAGGGTCTTGCAAATGCCTGCCAGAGCACCTCAGAGATTTACTGTGCTGGTTCATCCTATTAAATAGAGGTTAAAAACCAAACCCAAAGTCCAGTGATAAAATGCTTCTTTAATGGGACTTTTCCATGTAAGCAATCGTAGCCATTGCCAGGAGAGTGCTGTACAGATGTTGCAAGGGTTGTGCTGGGAAATAAGAAGGTGTTTGAGATGCTTTGCCCTGTATTAAAATGTGGTCCACACTCTGAAAACAAAAATCATGGGGGGCCAGCACTGGTGAAATAGTACCACAGCTGCATTTAGGCAGGATATGTTTGGGATGTGGAGGGTGGAAGGAGGGAGCACAGGACAACCCAAGCCAGGGTATGGTTGCCACCAGCCAGAGGCCCCGTTTGTGGGAGGAGCTGGGTTCTTCTAGTGCCTGCAAGGATTCACAGCTCTGGCTTCAGACCTCTCCTGGGAACCAAGGCATGGTATAGGAAGACCTGCCCTGTATAAAGGACCCACAAGGAATGTTATAGAGGTCATTTCCACACTGGTGTGTCTCTTAGCTAGTTTGAATTCTTGCTGAGAAGTGGGTAACCTGGCCGGAGGACGTGTAGTAGCTTTGTGTATTTGTCTATGTCCAGTCTTGACTGGTTCCTGAAATAATCTCCAACTCTCTGGCTCCAGTCCCACTTGCTGTTTAGCCAGGGCTGACAGGGACACCAGTCATGCCTGCTCTCTCCACAAATGCCCAGCTATTCCCTGGTTTCTTGGGTGGTTCCTAGCCCGTGCTGACCTCTTGGCTGCTGCAGCTGTACCTAGCAGTGTTCAAAGGCCCTATTTCAAAGCTGTCACGGGTACGTTTGTGCAAGCTGCAGGCACACCCTTTCTTTATGCCCAGCTGCACATCAGATGCATAAGAAGCTTTAAATAGCTGGTGGACACCACTTAGCAGGCTCAGTGATTTCCCCTTGGTTTAGTTTCAGTTCCGTATGCGAATCAGGTTTTTTTTCAACCTTTGAGCTTCTTGGAGGTGACAGATACTGTCTCCTCCAGCCCGTTTCCCCACCTCTCTCTCCTACATCTTCCCTGCTGCTGCCACAGCTGGATGTCTACTCCCACCCTTGCAGCAGCAGCAGCGCAAAGGGGACTGAGGACACAGTCCCCAGCAGCAGGGTGCTGGAGGAAGGAAGGACCGCAGAGGCGATGGCATTGGGCTTGCAGACGTGTCTTTTTCACTTCATCTTTCAACTGGGTGTATCACGCAGTGCTTTGCAGCATCCTGCAAAGCCTCTGCATGGAGACTCAGCTTGCTGTGTGCCACTCTGGATCCTACCCCCAGATTAAAGCCCTGCAGCACGTGTAGATGATAGCAAAAGTTACAGTGATGCTAAACCCAGCAGAGGCTGGACCTAGGGGCGATGCAGACCCGGCTGTTTCCTGTGTAGGCAACCCATTTTGCGTAAGCCAGATCCAAACCAAGGAGCGTTTCTGATAGAACAGAGGGTTGGGGTGTCTTTTAACTTCCTACTGTCTCTGAACATGCTGAAGGCTAAGCCACACTCTGGACATCACCGCAAAGCCAGGAAAAGACAGTTGGAGCCAGGAAACGCGTTCCCAGCTCGATCAGTTAGCTTTCCTTTCTGTGCCGGCTGCCTCATTTGTGAGATGGGACCAGTTCCCTACCTAGCTGCCCTGCGTGGCCGTGGTGGTTATTTACGGTGCCTGCTGGTGAAACAGCCACGCTGCCCAGGCCAGCGGCTTGATGACTGCGGTTTAAAGCAGGTCTGCGTAAGGGACATACTCTAGTTTTGAGAAGAAAACCGTGAGGTGGGACAGGGGTCTGGCAGCACAGGGGCAGACGTGGCAGTGAGTGAGGGCAGGCTGTGGAAAGCCTGCCCCTTGAGCCCCTACCTCTCCGCTAGGCCTGGGAGAGACCGCAGTGCAGTCCCTGCTCCGAAGCAGTCCCAGCCAACGGTTGGTGCCCGCAAAATGCTTCGAGTGTGGAAAAGTGCTAAGTGCTATAAAGTATTATTAAAAATAGACTTGCCCAGGATGTTTGGGATGATTAAAACCTCCGCACTGGCCTGCTAAATAACTTCTTTTTTTAAAAAAAAAACTATTCCCTCCCACTTTGTGCCCAGCCAGGCAAAAATATGGGCCATTTACCAGCCAAGCAAGGAGGTCAGTACGATCCCTGCAGCAGAGAAGATGCTGGTCTGCCATGGGTCACGCCAGCGGCATTGCTCCCCAGCCTACAGCCAAGCTCCACTCACCCTCAGGATGTTCCAGCCCCATTCAGAAACCTGCCCTTGCCCTTAGCCGCCCAGCCATGCCTCCATCTGTCTGTCCTCTCACTCCTCCTCAGCTACATCTGCGGCTCTCTGATGATTTAAAATAAATAATACACTTGAGATGCTACAAGAACTGGAGCTGGGAATGGGGAGAGCCAGAGGAAGAGGTGAACTCCCAAGTTAAATCACTCACAGAGTTGAGTCATCGATTTGTAATCATTGCCCAGCTCCCAAATATAATAGCTGTGAATTCCTCTGACCAGCGACCGAGACGAGGCGCTTTGGGCTATTCCCAGCACACCTGCAAAAATCCAAATCCGTCTTGCTCTCCAGAGCAGGGCTCGGAGCTCCGGGAGCCCGACAGCTTCAGCAGCGCTCGCCCTCTACCAAGTGGAGTCGCGGCACTCGCTGGCAGCAGCCCGCGCACACGCTGGGCTGCCGCTGCGCTGCTGCTGAGCTGAGCTTGCAAATAAATAAGTCAAACTGCATCGTTTCCTTCAAAAATCCTTCCCCTAGGGTTGTTCCCTGCTGCTGTTACCCTGTGGCACGGGGCTAGGAAGGGGAAGGACAAAGCAAAGCGAAGCAGCGTGTATCAGTACCCTGCTGCTCTGGCACAGCAGGCTCAGCAAACAGGAGGCTCCAGGGGGTCCCCGGGCAGGAGCTGGGAGCCCTGGGTATTTGGGAAAGAGGCTCAGCGCCATCCAGAGCAGTCCCAAGCTGTCTCCCAGGTTTCTGTGCTAAGGCTCCCAGAGAATATTAGCAGAGCCTTGAGTTTATTATTTGTACTCTTGTATTCTCTCCCTCTCCTACCTACTAGGGGCAAAAATGAGAGCAACCTAGGCAACCAAAACGTCCTGGATTAGCAGGAGTGCCTGAGTCGGTCTCTCTAGGGAATGACTAGGGAGGGAAGAAGCCCAGTGACTTTGTGGGAAGTGTTCTCTTGCTTTTTTGCCTTAGTCATATCAGGTTTACTGCCTGCCCTGGGGTGTTTATCACCAGGCTGTGGTGTCTCCCACAGATTAGCTTGGTTTTGAAGGGGTTGGCCCTAGTATAGCAAGCAGGGCAAAATTCCTGTTCCTAACAACTGTATTCCATGTAAACACCCTCCCACTCCCAGCCTCCTGCTCCACCCACCTGAATTCCCCAACCAGAACCTAAAGCAAACCACATCTCTGCCCTAATCCCCCCACCTCTGTCCCAGGAGTCCATCACAATTTGATACGAGGATCTGAGTTCATCCCTGGTCACTCTGCAGCTGTGAGCGTCCCTGTGATCTCGGCCAGGACACCCTGTGTCTCCACATCAGCCACTTCCTCATCTCACTGGCTCTCGCTTTCTCTGTGCCTGCATCACCCAGGTTGCCCCACCATCACATAGACGTCAAGCCCGATCAGTAAGAAGTCCAAGGCCTTGCAGTGGCACAGCACCATGTTTTCTCTCTCCCTCTCAACGGGGAGTCTCATAAAACTCCCACCTGAAGACGCATACGCTACACTGCATAGAATCATAGAATATCGCGAGTTGGAAGGGACCCATAAGGATCATCGAGTCCAACTCCTGGCTCCACACAGGACCAGCCCAGTCAGAGCAGATGACTGAGAGCATTGTCCAGACGCTTCTTGAACTCAGTCAAGGTTGGTGCTGTGACCACTGCCCTGGGGAGCCTGTTCCAGTGCCCCACCACCCTCTCCGTGAAGAACCTTTTCCTGATATCTAACCGAAGCCTCCCCTGTCGCAGCTTCATGCCGTTCCCTCAGGTTCTGTCGCTGGTCACCTTCGCTTCCTCTCGTGAGGACACCGTAGGCTGCAATGAGGTCACTCCTCAGCCTTCTCTTCTCTAGACTGAACAACCCAAGGGACTTCAGCCTCTCTTCATATGTCTTCCCCTCTAGACCCTGCACCATCTTAGTTGCCTCTGGACACTCCCCAATAACTTTATGTCCTTCTTGTACTGTGGTGCCCAAAACTGCACACAGCACTCATCACTGCATCCTAAAGCAACAGCTGTATCTTATACTCCAAGGCTCCAGAAGTGCTTTTGGGGGAGAGGATAGCAAAGCCTGGTGAGCACAGCAGCAGCTACGCCCAAGCTTCAGCTGCTCAGAGGTCACTCTGTTGTATATGGTTTCTTTTTCTCCAGTGCATGAGGTAAGCGAGTCAACATTTCACATGGGTTTATACTACAAAATTAACAGTAGCGAGGAGCATTTGAGTATAAACCTGATGGCTCGCCCCAAAAGTGTCTGTCTTGTAGACAAGCTTCATCCTTCTAGGCAAACCTCCAAACTTTATTAAAGCCTTGAGATGTCAAAACAACGCTTCTGCCACATTCTCTTTGCAGGTACCTCCATAGACCGTCACCGCAAATGCAGACACTGGCCTCAAGCCAGTTACAGCTCGCAGCGCTGCCAGCAAAACATCATTCCCCCCAGGCTTTACCCAGCCTCTTAGGCAGGGCAAGGATTGCAATCCTCTGCAAGGATTTATATTGCTAGCAACTGCAGCACAACCTGAGCAACGAGCTTAAAGCAAGGTGAGGGGTGCTCATCACAACAACAGTCGCTTGCCCAGGGTACACACTCAACGGCACAGCCCAGCCACTTGGGATCATTACAGAACAAGCTCAGGGCATTTCTGGCATGCCTAGACTTGTTCGTCCTGTTTTTCAGAGGCATTTCAGCCCAGCCCATAACACTTTGCCTCTTGTCCCCTGCCACCTCCCAACCTTGTCCTGCAGGTAGTGATAGGTGCAATCTTGCCTTCGCCTGAAGCACTGCATCGCCCCAAGAGATGCTTTTTAACTACAGCACTACCTGCATCACCACAGCAAGCAGAGACGACCTCAATGCACCCACCCCAACCTGGGTGACAAAGGCATGAAGCACATAGAAAGTGTCACTTTTGCAAGCCCTTCAAACTGCGGTGTGATCACTGACCTCACAAAGTGAGGCACAGAGGCTTCAAGGATATCGCTTGTAGGATCTTCAAGCCAAACAGCCCGTGTCTTTTGGTAGTCATGAGAATACAAACACTTCTCAGCCCAACCTGGGAACAGATAGCTCTAACCACCTTCTCTGAGTCACTGGTGAACCAGCCTTGGCTCTTGAACCTGTCAGCTCTGAGAATGGCTCCTGTGTGAGCAACACACTGTGCAACAGGATGGGGACTGTGCTGCTACGAGGTCCGCTGTGTAACCTGGATCCTCAGCTATGGGAGGAAGCATGGCTGCAGGGACCAACCCCTCCGACCTACCCTGAGATCCTGCTCCACATCAAGCATAGCCCCCTCCAGAGTGACATGTTAGGAGCCACAGGGAGCCTTTATCACCATCTGCCTAAGATTCCCTGTTCCCATGGCCTTCTTCAGTTTGAGAGACAGCCCTCATGGCTCTAGCACACATTGAGTTTGGTCTGTGGCACATACGTGCAGGAATGCTGCCCACTGCTGCTTTGCATTATAATATGAGAGCCACTTCCTTTATATGCAGCCCGATCGATGTGTCCTCTGCAGGCAGACAACTCTATTTCCCACTGCGAGTTCACTCTGCTGGTGACAGCCAAGGCAAGATCACAAGCAACACCAAGGATGGAGGCATCGATCAGCGTGTCAGCTGTGAGGAAGCAGCAAGGGCTGGCTGCTCCACAGGGAAGGTGAGCACGGAGCTGGGGCTGGCAGCGAGGCAGGCACGGGCCATTGGCCACACTGGCAAAGGCGCAGTCCCACAAGACCTGAGCAAGACAAGGAGAGTAGGTCTGGTGATGGTAACCAGGTTCAGCCAAGAGTCCAGGGATTGCTGGGCAAGTCCGTGATGATGAGACAGATCCAAGGTCAAGTCAGAGACTGAAGTCCACAGGTCAAGGTCCACATAAACAGGGTACATGACACAGGCATGGCTGCAACAGAGCTGCGAGGTAGCCCAGGTGGGCACTGAGTGCAAGAGCCTCAGCTCACAAGTGAACAGCAGGGCAGGCCCTTGCTGAGGCTCTCAGCAGAGCCTTCTCAAAGAGCCCTCTTCAACGCTGGACACCTGCCCGATTACCTAAGTTAGCCCTGAGCCCAGGGAGCCAAGCGCCCAGGGGGTGCGCTCAGGGCCCTCACGCTGGCTACCACACTGTGTAGTGCTTCTCAAGGTGGGTGCAGATGCCAGGGATGAATATAATCTGCTGCCAGTCCCCAGGCTCAAGCACCACACTACCACAAATGCCGATGATAACCACAGTGGGCGTTTTAAAGAAAAAGACCCTTACCAGACGCCCCTCATTTGTGCCCCAGGCTCTCTGCCGGGTTGGGTGAGCCTGTGTTACACCCGGTGTTTGTACAGCAGCCTCATCCCCAGTTCTGCTTCCCTGGCCGCCGCCAACCCCTGCCGTAACGCAACCCGAGGCAAGCCGTGCAGTAGGACCTGTGCTCTGTGGTTTCACCCAGTCGTGCCTCTAACTTTTGTACCCTCTTGCAAATGCCACTCAAGGCTGACTGCCATTTCTTTTCCATCACTGTGAGTTCTGTATAACTCTGAGCTCCCGTTTCGCTGCCCGCTGCATGAGGCACCCTTTGCAGAGTACTGTGTCCAGTTTTGGGCCCCTCAATACAAGAAGGACATTGAGCTGCTGGAGCGTGTCCAGAGAAGGGCAACAAAACTGGTGAAGGGACTGGAAAACAAATCTTATGAGGAGCAGCTGAGGGGACTGGGGTTGTTCAGCCTGGAGAAGAGAAGGCTGAGGGGAGACCTGATCGCTCTCCACAACTACTTGAAAGGAAGTTGTAGTGAGGAGGGTGTCGTCTCTTCTCCCAAGTAGCAAGCGACAGGACGAGAGGGAATGGCCTCAAGTTGCGTCAGGGCAGGTTCAGATTGGCTATTAGGAAAAACTTCTCCACAGAAAGAGTAGTGAGGTGTTGGAACAGACTGCCCAGAGAGGTGGTTGAATCGTTGTCCCTGGAGACGTTCAAAAAATGCATAGATGTGGTGCTCCAGGACATGGTCTAGTAGGCATGGTGGTGTTAGGTTGACAGTTGGACTTGATGATCTCAGAGGTCCTTTCCAACCTTAGTGATTCTATGATTCTATATACGCTGAGTATCACTGGTGCCACTTCCCTGGCTTTTCAGGAAGGTACAGGGCAGGGGAAGGATGGTCTGTAGCATTACAACCAAGCAGTGGTTTGTTGCCCCTGAGCCTTCTGCAGCAGTGAGGTTCTCTGCTCTTATAATGATCTTGCTCACATGGAAAGGATGTGGAAAGTTGCTGGGAAAAAAAAAAAAGGGGGAGTAGATAGAGAAGTTGCCAACTGCATAAAAATAACTGTGTTTTCGCAAAGTTTTTGAAACAGTGCTGGGGACAGAAAGCAGGGTGGTGCCTGGGAGGGGACCCTGCCTCGGGGGTAATACATGTGTGCACGCACCTTCTTAGGCTAAAACAGTATTCACAGTTTCACTCTGGAGAGGGAGAACTATAAGCCAAGCTGAACTTCTGACTCCAGTGATTCTGGTACATTTTGGTTATTCACCCTGTTGTGAGTTGGACCCAAACCAGATCCTACCTGCATCTTTCCTGGGTGTTCAAAACCCACCTCCGGGAAATGACAGGAAAGATGAAATGCTCAGTATTTCTGCCCTCGCCGGTCCCTGAGGAGAAGGGGACTAGCAGCCACCAGCGCCCTTTCTGGATGCTTTCCTAGGACCAAGATGAATATGTATCAAGGTAGGGATGTAGGAGGGACAAGCTTAATAAAACCTACGAAGGGCTGTGCCAGAGAACCTGAGACACAGCCAGGCTGCAGCTCGTTGGAAAGGACTGTCTCCATTAGTGTGAAGAGAGAAGATCCAACAACTGCATTTAGCCTGTGGACATCTTAATGTCTCTGAAACCGCTGGCCCACCTCCTCCCGCCGCCAGCCCAGCCCAGCGTGCATCACCAATTGCCGCGCTGACATAAAGCTGTAATTGCCAGCACGGGGACTGGGGCCGAGGGGAATTCGCTGAGGCAGTCGGGCTCTCCGGCAGCCTGTCAGCTTCTAGGTCCGTGATGGAAATTAATCACCGAAGCTCAAGGAAGCGCACCTTAAACAAAAACCCCACCGGCGACGCTGAGGAGGTACGGCATGTCCAGCCTGTTGAAATGACATCGTAATTAAAACTTAATATAAAGTGGCATTTATCGATGAGTTTTATTAACCTTGTCTAAAACCATTTGGACAAATTAAAACTCCTCTCGATCTTTTCCTGCCATGCTGAAAGCAGCAAGGCATGAAACAGATCAATAACGCTAGCCACATTGGCCCTTTGTTCGGGGCAGAAGAAAGCTTTGCTGTTGGAAAGCTTCAGCTGGCATAGCTTCAACCACGGAGACACTGCCTCCTGGCCCCTGCCAGGGCCCCTGCTGGCGAGCCCCAAAAGAGATTGCCAGGGTACTTACATGGGCACATAAAGAATGCTCCCAAAAACGCTGCCGGGGACCAGCTGTCCCACTCCGGGGGACACTTCCAGGTTATTTGCATGAGCAGATATAAATGTATGCCCCGGAGAGCGCTGCCAGGGCCCCTGCTGGCACACAGCAGGGGCTGCTGCCAGAGTACTCACCCGGGCACAAAGCAGCGGGGGCCTCGGGGTGAGGCTGTCGCAGCCCCTGTGTGTGCACGTCACACACCCCTGCGAGGGTGTTTTGGGGCACAGCCCCTCGCGGGAGCGTAAGCACCCAGGGCCCCGAGCAGCGCGGCCGCGCCAGGGTCTCGCGTCCCAGCTGGATCGCTCCCTGCTTCTTCTGTGCGGGCTACAGACCTGTAAAGCAGAAAGGCTGCCAGACCCTGAGCTCCTTCCTTCCCTCGCCCAGCTGCGTCCGTCTCTCTCCAGCCACACGACAGCTGAGCAGCTCAGCACCGCGCCACCTGCTCCCCACCTCCAATCCCCCCCTCCAAACCCCACACAAGGCCACCCTGGGGATGCTCAGCGCTCTGCCCCTTTGGCTGCACCCTCCTCCCGCAGGGCCCTGGCCCCCACAGCAGCCACGGGGCGATCACGCGGCGTGCAGCGGCTGGGAAATGAGTGGGCACCTTGGGAGAAAAGCGTAAATCTGCCCGGCTGAGGCAGAGTGGGCAAGTCAGCCCCGTTCATGCCTCCTCCCCGCGCAACCAGGCAAGGCAGGCAGGAACAGGCAGGAGAAAGGCACAGGGACGGGATGCCCCAGTCTGCTGTCCGCTGCTGGGGATGCTCTCGGTCACAATCTGCTCATGACGAGCAGTTGCTGTGGTTTCACTAAGAACTGCCCCTCCGTGCGCACTGGCATTTACTATCAGGTTTGCTGAGGTTGCGACCCCGGTGCTTCCCCCCACGGTCCTGCCGTGGCCGGGGTGCTGCTCTTCTCTCCCATCACTCATCCGCTGCACTTCAGCAGCCGCTGTCTTGCCACAGGCCGTCGCATGGTAAACACCACTAAGTGTGCAGATATGGTAGTTTAACTCCCTCCAGTTGTTCACATATGATCAAGTAGGCACCAGGCTTGTCCCCTTTTGGGGTGCTGGTAAGTCCTTGGTCTCCGTTATGGCTCGCAGCAGCCTGCAACAGGGGAATCGGGCTCTGGCTGCCAGCAGCTCTTCACTGCTGGTGTGATGCAGGCACTCTTCAGGGATGCTTAAAACAGGTAAAGTACTGTTAGAGAGAAATCATTTAGGAACTTTCTCTTTGGAAGTCCCAATGCTGCAGCACAGCCGGTGAAACCAACTTCTGGGAAAAATAAATCTGATAAAAAGAAAGATTGCTTGTTTGCTTTCCACCTGAGCAGGTAGTTAAGCCATGGAACTTGTAGCCCCAAGGCATTTGTTTAAGGCAAAGGATTTTTCACACCTTTTCACCAGCCCCTAGCACAAGCCCTTACTGGAGTCAGGACCCTGTGAGCATGACCCTTGAGCCATCCCTCTAACCTTGCATTGCCCTCAGGGCTGCTCAGGATTATGGTGGGCATATTCAATACTTGGCATTTAAAGTAGAAATAGAGGAACTGGTTTGTGTTGGATCAGACTAACTCTTCCTCGCTTCTAGCGCTCTGTTTTTGCCAGGGGTCAGCATCATGGGCAGGGACACAAAAACCTCCAGTAGGTAGGAGCAGGAAAGCATGCCTACTTAAGAAACTCTTTCCAGACTCCACAGGCAAAGGTTGAATTCAGCTTTGGTAAGCAGGGATTAAATCTCTAGAAGCTTTTGTTGCTTTAATTATAGCTTTTAATATCGCCTGTAAAAATGCTTGAGACCTGCTGAACTCTGACTCCTGCTAAGACCCCGGGGGCTCCATCGCACATGGCAGAAGCAAGTTCCACAGGTAAGATGTGAATGGTGTGAAAAGATATTGCCTTTAATTTTCCTGATACTGTTTCTAATGTAATTGAGCATCTCTGGTTTCACGCAGTGAAACAGGGAGATGAGCTCCCAGTCAATCTTTTTAAGCTTCTCACTCTTCTATGGAGTTTTATCATGCTGCAACCACAAGGCGGGGGGGGGGGGGNACCGCTCACGGGTGGTGTGGGGGGCGCGCGGAAAGACACTGACTCAGCCCTGGCTGGGGAAGAAAATGCCTTTGTTTTTACTGTGTGGTTCTGCTTTCCATCTGCATTCAGAATTAAAAGTACTCCGTCTAGTGACAAAAGTAACTTCTTGATGCTTTTCCCTTCCTGCACCTCAGTTTTGCCTGGTCTCCCTGCAAAAGCAACGCCAGCGTAGATTAATGTAAAGGGTTAGCGAGCAAAATCTGTCACGCTGCTAAAGGCATATGAAGAAGAAAACCGGGCTAAAGCCTCAGGCCTCCTGTTTAGTTTGCAGAGTTACAAAATATATAAAAATTCCCTGTTTAGTAAATTGGGGAAACGTGGTCCAGAGCAACTGAGAGACAGATGTGGAACCCCACGATGCCACTGCTACAGACTCGCTTTTCAAGCTAGAACAATACTTTAAAATGAAAAATTCATTACTCGGATCTGTGAAGAGCAAATGAAGCTCAGCCTTTCCTAACCTTGACATTTTCCAGACTGCTGGCCAAATCCACGGGTAGGACACACGCACGCACATCCACCCCCACCCTTCAAAGGGCTAGCTGGTCTGACAGAGAATGGCTTTCAGATGTGACTTATCTTCTCTGAATGAGCCGTGACACCACCAAGTCCCAGCATACGAGGCACTGTGCGTCTCTACTTCTAATTGCTAAAACCAACAGTGGTAAAGGCTTTATGGCTCTGTTTGTGTGCTGCTCTGGTGTAGTCCCCAAGGACACAAGCCAGAGAAAGAGCGGGTGAAAGCAAAGTGCAACAATTACTAAGTTCATTCGCCAGAAGTCCATTTGCATGTGCTATTGCCAATTGCTGCTTCACTTAGCCATAGTGAGCTATTTTGGCAACCAGGGTCTGCTCACTGACGTGAGGCTATCCTGCTGCCCCCCTCCTTGCTCTGTGTTTTGTCCCCGTCCTCCCCCAGCGCCATCTATAATGTGACAGTTTCTGCCAAACAATGTTAGTGCATTAGCCACTTTTCAAACGATCGCTTCCCCACTGGGTAGGGTCTCTTCAGAGCGAGAGGACAGAGACCACAAGCTTCTCAGCTCCAAAGAGATTTTCCCCTCCCCAGTTAGTGGTATTCCCTGAGCCCTGCTGATGAAAGACACAGATGTGTCTGCAGAGGAGCAGCTCTCAGTGCCTGCCTCATTCCCCAGAGCCCTCTTCAGCCAGTTTGATGTCTAAGTGGAAGGGAAGAAAATAAGCTGACAGTGGGGTTACCACCCAGATGATTTTCTGAATTGATTAGCTGCTTTTTCATAGGTCTCACAGCCGTACAAACAGCAACCTCGTTGGATCTTGCAAGCTAAGTAATGATCTCGGCTAGGAGAGCTCTAGAGAAAGACCAGACATAATGATGTGCTGCTTCCCTAGGAAAGAAACAAAGGAGAAGCCAAGGGAAAACAACGTGAAGGGAACTAAATAAGAGCTAGAAAGAGGCAAGGGAAATGCAGCTCGCAAGAATGAGAGGAGAAATAAGCACCTTTCAGCAGCAGCTCGGTTTTGACTCCAATTTGTGTGTAAAGGGCTGAGCAGGCAAGGAAAAGAGAGCTCAGACCACAACTTTCTGAGGCCAGGGTTGTGAGGGTGGGACAGCCCCATCAACAGCTAAAGGCCTTCTTAGGGTGTGTTGTGATAGAGGTGATGTAATAAAATCCATGCCCCTTTGAGCTGCCATGCACTGGCCAGCCCACTGCCACGCGTGGGATGGCCAGGAGCAGCGTTAGCAGCTCCGGCCATGACCTCCCTGCCAAGCATCGCCCCTTAATGCAGTGCTCCCGCACTCCAAGACCATCCAGGCCGCAAGGCTTCTGGCTCAAGCAGACGCCATCCATGCCGCAGACCTCCCACCAGCCTGGCCCCAGCCCCAGCATGGCTGCAGCCCCTGGGCCGGGGCTGTTCTACAGTCCGTGGGTGGGAATGGTGGGCAGCAGTGCTTTTTGAGCTGCACACTGTCCATGTGTCTGTCCAGGTTTTTGCACCCCGGTGGCAAAACCTTTGGGGGCTGCAAACGGGAGGGGCTGGGCAGGGCTGCTGAGCCTTGCAGCTGTATCAGAGCTTCCTCAGTTTCTCCCACTGTTTCTGAGAGGGAAGGCTCTCCTTCAGCATCCTTGGGCAGCCCCACTTGTTGGGAAGCTGAATCTCAAGCAGGGAGGGTGGGTAAAGTCCTCTCTGACCCGCCTGCAAAGCACTTTGGGGTGATAAGTGCCCTATGCAAAGCTTGAGCTTTGTGTGCCTCTGGGCCGAGACAGGCTCCAGCAAGGGCTGCCACCCACCAGGCTGCAGGTACCAGGGGGGCACGCGCTGCTAGGTGCTGCAGAGATAATGGGTGGCATAAAAGGGGTGAGTTTTGGAAGTGGGGAGACTTAGGCTGGACTCCAAAGGACCATGCTAATTTGGATCAGATACTAAATCTAACTTTGAAGGGGAACAAATGGCCCAGCCTTCCTAATTTTTTTGCTCCAGCCTCCTCTTGAAACCTCAGGATAATGCAGATTAGAAGAGGAAGGGTGAGAAGGGTGCTGTGGAGTCTCATCTCATTGCTCTTTCCCATCTGTGCTGTGCTAGTCCTGCCAGAGGGTTTTTATTTGACACACACACAAAAAAAGAAAAAGCTGGAAATGAAACCCCCACACAGTATATTCCCTCTGCAAGTGCCCCATGCCTAGAACTGCAGTCTGCTGCTCTCAGCGCCTCTAATTAGCTAAGCAAGACAAGCACTCATTAGCCCCACCTGGGTCACTCTGCAACTGGGAAAGAAGAGCATTAACCCCCACATGGCTCCAGAATAAATAGGTGAGAGGCAGATTCATTCCCTGTGCTGCCTGTCCCAGCAGCAGGGCCCCAGGCAGGCTGGCCACCGAGCAGGGTGCGTTCAGGTAGCGGTGGCTGTGTTGGGAAGGCTGTTGGTGTGAGGAGGTTGGCTCCTTCTGCAGCATCTGCTCTCCCTGCAAGGTGCTGTTAGCTGCAGGTTTGGAGGGGAACTTTGGGTGGAAAGGTTTGTTACAGCACTGCAAAGCACAGTGCTGCAGTTTTAGCTGGTTTTGTGCCATAAGCTCTTTGCTGGTAGCATCTCCTGGAGTGCGTCTGCGTGGGAATGGAGGGAGGCTCTGGCACGATGGGTACAACCGCAGTGACAGAGTTTGGCTTGGCACTGATGTGATGTTTCACAGCCATAACTTCAGAGAGCTAAGCAAAGCCAGCTGCCAGCTTAATTAAAAAAAAAAAATCTTAGATGTATTTTTTGTCAAAGTTAGGGCATAAAGGGTAAGTGAGCACCAAAGCTATTCCCTGTGCCATCATACAAGTATTTCTCTCCTATGCCAAGGCTTCTCTCAGATCAGGAATTTCTTTCAGCTGTAGCAGTGTATTAGGCCCCAATCTAGAGCCCAGGGTGCTGGGTACAACACGTACGTGTGGGACAGATCAGTCACTGCTTGAGGCTGGCTGTAGCCTTTAAGTAAAGGCACTTACATGCTGGATTCACCCAAAATGGGCAGGCAGAGTAAGCTGGAGAATAGAAATAAGCGTGTGGTTCCCTGTTCAGTAAAGTTCATTATTATTTTTAGGCAACTGGTGCTAAACCATAGAAGGCATCTGTCTGGGAGAGGACAAGAGAGGAACAGGAGCAACTGCTCTGCCTACAGACAGGAGATGGTGAAGAACACTGAGCTGCAGTAAGTGCTGAAAAGAAAACATGTCTCTGTCCTTCTCTCTTTGGTACAAAGAAACAGCATGGGGCACAGCAGCTGCAGCAGCAGGAAAAGGATGGAGAATGCTTAAAATATTTCATGACTCTGGCTGAATCTTGGGGCTGCAGAGAAGTTCTGCCTTCCTCTGTGTTCCCCACCCTGCAGGTGGGAGGAAATTTGGGGCAGAGGAGGCCAGTGGTGGAGCCTGGCACACAAGCCATCCCTTCCAGGATTGGGAGTTATACTAGGTATAGCAAAAATATGCTGTCCTGCCTCTCAGTCATGCTTTGCAATCAGGGCAGAACAGTTAAGGACACCCCCCGCTGAGTTCCTCGGGGCAAGGTACCCAAACGATAGTAAGGCAACGAGCCACTCAACCAGCCAGTGACCAGTGACTTCAAGTCACCCCCCAGTTACTGCTCATATACTTTTCTTTTTCTGAGGGCATTTTCTCACCAGGCATTGGTCGCTGACCCAAGCTACCTTCTGGGTACAGCCAGCAGGTAAAACATTCCTCTGCAAACCCTGCCCTGAGCCAGGCCGCTTCAGATGAAGGGCCAAGCAGTTGGTCTGTCTGAGCTGCTAGATAGCTCCTTGCTCAGCAGCTCTGAGATTTCCATGCAATTTCCTAAGCAGAAAGCTTAAAAAGGGATAGTCTGCGAAGGCTACAGGTGTACATACGCAGATATGTGCTCATGCACACGCAGAGCTCCTCATGTTAATAACCCTGTAGGAATTTCTCGCCTATCCTAGCCATGGAGGCTATCAACATAGGCAATAAAGCGAAAGCATGGCTATTAGCGGTATGGAGTCCGTAACACGCAGTTAAGCAGGTCTCGTAATGAACAGTGACATAGTTGGCAATCCATTACAGCATTTGTTGCCTCCCTCTATAGTCTTCCACCTACAGCATCTAAGGGCATTTAATGAAGACATGTTAATAAAATCGCATATAGCTACAACTATATCTTAACATCATTTCACAGGCGAGGATCTTGAGGCACAGTGATCACTTGTACTAACAGCAGTTTGGCATATTAAAAATGATAGCCTAAAAAAAGGGGTTACTATTTATGCTAGATCTTCCCCTCCTGTATGTTTTTTTCTCAGCTGGATCAAAGGAATTAGTTTGGCTGGTTTCTCTTTTATTTCAAGTCACCCATACTTTTCTTTCTGTCTGTTAATCTTCCCCAGCATGATCTTCAAAATTGGGGTTGGGAAGACTGCAGGGGAATTCTGACTGTCAGTTTGGTTTATGTTTAATATCACTCTTGTAATGGTATCCGAATGTTTTGCTAAATGAATTTTTTGCTTGGTTTTGCTTTCAACTTGACTCCTATGATGGTACTTCAGAACAATGGTACCCCTCTCTCATGGGAAAGAAAAATCAGTTGAGAAAAGCTCTTGCTTTGGAAGGATGAGGGTAGAGTTGTGATGGATATTTAGAGACTCTTATTTATATAAGAAAGAGAGGGGAGGGAAAGAAAAGGAAAAGTAGTGAAGTTTTGCCTCTCTAAGCAAAGAGACTTCCCAGGAAAGAGTGGCCTTCTGTGAGGTCGCTTTCTGAGGCCTTAGAAAACTGGGCACACAGAACCAGAAATCATTTAGGTGGTCACCTCAGCCCAGAACTCATGGGCAACCTAGTACTTGTGGCCACAGGGCTGACAGGAGAGTACAAACTAAAGTTGAATGTTATATGCCAGTGGACCTGGGAAGGAAATGAGCTGGGAAGAGGGCTTGCTCCTGCAAGATGCAGTGGCTCCTTCAAAGCTTAAATTAGAGAACACTGAAAAGATTGTGTGCTGTCATCCCAACCAAAAACCTCATTGAATAGGTCCCACAGGAAAAAACAGCTTTTCAGGTGTTTACAATGAGCAATACTTTATCCTCTGTTGGCATCATTCATGCTTCCAGCAAAGGTAGCGAAGCACAGCATTGCCTGCAGTACCTTACTGCTTATGCCCTTGGGGCAGCGAAGTCTGGAGACCACTGATGTCAAGTGTGCCCACACAGTCAAATAAGAGTGACTCTGGCAAGGGCAGGCACACCCACACTAGCTGCCAGCTCGCCAGCCAAGTCGTAACAGGAGTGAGGATACTTGTCACTGATAAACTGAATTCGTACTCGAGTGGGCTGGTCCAGTTCGTGCTGAAGCCTACGCTGCTGCCTCTTCACCACTGCTCTACATGTGCTGGCTTGGAGATACGCTCCCCGTCTCGCTTCAGTCCGAACACACACAGGCGTTTGGCAGGAGGTGCCCGAGCTGGGTATGGCTCGATAAGCGCGCCCAAAAAATGCCTGCCCAGCTCCTGCCGCTTCACAACTCCCGGATCAAAGAGCAGTGGACTTAAACGTGAAGTATGACTGGCAGTTAGGCAGTGTTTCTCAGCAGATGATACTCTGCAAAAAGAAGGGTGGCTTTTGTTTCTCTGCTCTTTAGAGCCTCGCCCAGAGGAGCAGCAGGATGGGCATGGTCTTGTGGCGTGTGAATTGCGCACCATAAATCCCCTGGTCACAGAGGGTGAGAGCACACTTCTCTACCACATCTGCCTCAAGCTGGCAAGGGTTTTCTCCTGTCTTATTGTTCTGCAGAGAAAATATGTGCCCAAGCAGTGCGCTTGGGGAAGAGCAGGCATTGGAAACCAAGTGGGCCAGGGTAAGGTGACTTGCCCCGTCTATACATCTCAGGAGATCGGAGCTGCGTGCTGATACTCCCCTGAATGGGGGCTTGCAGGACCTGCCGCATCTCCAGAGACTTTCCCCTGTCCACTCTGAGAGCTGATCGAAAGTATAAAACATGTTCCATCCAGAAGCATCTCTGCAGTATGTACTAACAAGCCATTCCTCCTCCTCCCAGTGGTCCAGCTGCCTCTAGCGCAGACTGTGCACAGCGGGGCACATTTCACCAGGGAAGAGGAAGATTAATTTTTCCTCCAGCTGAAGCTGTCTGGAATTGCTTTAAGACCAGCAACATGCAAGTGCTCAGGTCGCAATGTGCCCAAACACTGCCAGGGGATTTTTAACCACTGAGTCAGGCTAGGACCTATATAAAATATTACATCTTAAAGGATAGGATCTCTGGAAACTCTGCCTCGCTTTCCTCCCCAAACACACACGTGCCCCCCAGCACCGTGCCACACTTGGCTCAGCAGTGACCCAGAGGGAAGACTGCTGACTCTGGACAGGCTTCCTGCGCTCTCCTGGGTCTCCCTCAGAGGCACCCCATCCCTTACGGAGCCAGACCACCTTACAAGAGCTTGCACAAACTGAGTTTTCACGCCACGGAGTCCATGAGAGGTAGCGCGCTTCACGTCACCGATGGGGACGGTCCTAGCTGGGTGTTCAGCGTGACAGGAGGCAGTGGGAGGATTTGCTATTTGCCCGACGTGCTGGCTTTCTGATTTAAGTTCCTTAACCCCCTCAGACTCAGCTGTGACTCACTGCCAGTATTCAATCATATTTTCAGAGCAGGATTAATTACACTTTATTGCTTCTTCACATAACGGACTAGTGTGATCTTCAAAGGCCCATTCTTTGGAGGAGGAAGGAGGCATGTCCCGTAATTTAGTGACCACTGCTTCTAAATGAGAAGGTTAATAGCTTGACCACTTCATATTTTAACCCCCAAGTCTTTTTCCCCTCTCTAATTGTAAAGCATAATGTTTTTTATTTCCATACACAGTTCCCTGCGGTGCTTTGTCTAGATGTACAAATCAAAGCCTTGCTGCTGCCTTTAGGGACGCGGGGAGCAGATTCTGCCCTCACCCAGAGCACAAAGTGGGGTCACCCCCACAGCTGCCAGCAAAGTTGCCCCATCTTGTCTGCATATTGCTGGGGGTGGCCCCTGGGAACAGGCAAGGGGAAGGTGGCCACTCAGATAACCAGCAGTATGGTTGGGTGCCGAGTGCTTTTGCAAACCAGACTGTTTATCTAGGTGATTACACAGAGCATTAATTTCAAGTGGTTGGGGGGTTTTTTATGCCATGGTCTAGCAGGGCAGACGGCATCTTGGGAGCTGAGGTGGACAGACAGATCTGCCAGCGTACATCCCTTTCTTCCCAGCAGGAAAATGAGGCTCAGACATGAGGGTGAACCAGAAGGCTGGATGCAGGAAACCCAAAACTTGAAAGCTGCAAGCGCAGAAGAAAGAACAGATCAGCTGGCCCTTCTCCCTGCCAACGCAGGCCTTTATCCATTACATATTTACTTGTATTTTCACCGAGTCACAGGTTTAAAACAATTCAGGTGCTTCCATGGGAGAAACCATTCTGCCACAGCCAGATTGTTTGTGGCAGGATCTTCATCTTGAATTCAGGAGAAAGTGGAGGTGCATTGGCAGAGCTGTTTGAGGAGATGAGAACTGCAGCCAAGGCTGTGGTCCATTTATCAGATCTCTGTTCAGGAGCCTGCGGCATTCCTCCTGCCCAATGCCTGAACTGCAAGGAGTGCTAGCAGCTTGTACTGACATCCTGTCAGCATGGGGAACCCTGGAGCTGAGCCTGAAGTGTTTGATGAGAGGTAATAAACGAAAAACAGCTGGAGGAGTCAATGGATGACAGTGTCAGTAATGGCACAAGCAGGTCTTTCCACTTCTACAATGCTGGTCTAAATCAGACTAGTGACCAAGAGAGGTGACCAGCTGCTGTCATTGTGTGGCCTGTGTTAAATACGTCTCATGGCCTAAGTCCACACCTCTGAAAGCCTCTGAGCAGTAGAGTTACCATGGAGGACACAAGGGCTCCATCAGCCAGGCAGGGTTACTGCCCAGCAGACAGTTATTTCATCAGTAAGGAGACCACTGCCATGCAAATCATGTCCAGGAAGCAATCCTTTGGGCAGCTTCAGAATTTTGTTTTGCAGTGACCTTGCAAAACCTTGCACAAGCACATGCAAAACCATACCAGTGGCCCAGGCTTCCTGGATTTAGTATTAGATGGGTATACAAAGCAGTATGCGGAGAGGAAGGGAGAACCAGGGGCACTAAGGAGACGGTAGCACCCCACATCGCTACTCGTACTGCTCGGTGCACCCTGTGCACTGCAGCATGCATAATGGGAGCAGCCACACTGCCTTGCAGCCCCCCCGCCCCGTTCACAGTGCGACGCTCAGGCTGCGTCATACCCTGGGGAGAACCGTTTCTGGGCTGCGTACCCGGCTGAGGTACCGGGATGTGCTGCTGGTGCCTTGGAAGAACGAAGCTGGTGTCTGCAAAAGACAAAGTGTAAAACTATTTCCTAGTCCCTGTGGAAATGCAGTAGGAAGAGCAGCCTGCCTTTTCCATGCTGTCCCTGCCTTGGCTAGCCAGGCACCCCCCTGGCTTGTTAGGCATGGCTACTGGAGGGGCTGGGGCAAGAGGTGGTGAAGGCAGCTCCTCAGCCCCACTGCCAGCATCTCAGGTCTGTTCTAATGCACGTTTGGCACTAATGGAAATAGCCCCCAAGGTCAAGACTGTGCTCTTGTGGAGAGGAGTCAGGCTTTCCCCTAACTGCTTGTCAGAAAAAGCTGAGTATCTTAAAACTCCCTAGTTACAAGCAGGACTGTTCTGGGAAAGGTCGGAGATGACTAACCGGATTAGTCACTAGTGCTTTCCCTTTGAGGCTGGGCACTTAAAATCCCTTCACTCCATGAATCTGCCAGCCATCCCCCACTTCAAGCTGCCTACAATCACTTTTCTCTGGGCGACTTGATGTCCAAACAGGTTTTGAATGTCTTTCCTGGACCCTGCTCTGATTGAGACCTGCCTGGATTATTTATGCCAGAGGAGCTGATCCTAGCTGTTTGCCTTGCACTGTAACCAAAGATGTGTCTAAACCAGTTTAAATTGTGTTTATGCTGGATTAGTTTAATTATATATACTGAATTAAGTAAACCGGTAAAAATGCAGCTTAAACTGGTCCAAGAGCAGCTACATTAGCGACCTGGAAACAAATAAATTTTCTTATATGTCAGGGAAACTTTTCTCCAAGTAGACCAGATCTCATACTGAAGCTATTACCAGGAGCGTCAGCTCCCTGCCTTTGGTATTCACGGAGAAACTAAATTAAGTGTCTCCATCTCACCTAGAATAATAATGTTCAGCGTGTACGTAGCATTTTACAACTTCAGTGCAATAAACACTGAGATACCATGGTAATGAGAGCTGACGAGGCACTAGCATTAACTAATTAAGCCTCGCAACTTCCCTGAGGTATCTAAATATGAACATTCCCATTTTATAGATGAGGTAAATATATATGAATTGATTTACTCAAAGGCACAGAGCAATTCAGTGAAAGAGCTGGAACCACAACTCAGTCCTGCTGATGTCTGGACGGCTGCTCAGCCCTCCGTGAGGCTCTGCCTTATCTCCTGACCTGTGCATCAGTGTAACCTAGTATCTCATTCTTAGCAGGATGTAGAAATAAATTACTTTAAATTTCTGTTGACTGCTGTGGAAGGAATGGGATTTGAGTACCTCCCTAGCTAAACGCAGCAGCAACAAGCTGAGGTTTCGGTGATGTTGAAAATAGCTGCTGGTGAAGTCGCAACAAGTCGCGTTTGGGAGCTGCGCTCCCCGCAGAAGCAGCGCAGCAGGAAAAGCAGCTAACAGGTGGATGTCGAACGAAGCGCTGGAAAGGACTGCGTTGGCCTAAACCACCCCACGCCTTGCCTTTCCAACCCCCGCCACGGCTGCAGCAATTGGTACACACAGAACCATACGGTTTTTTAAGTTGTACGGACTTAGTGGTTTATATCAACACTAAATCTGGCCCGGAAACCTCCGCGGGGAGCGCAGCTTTGGCACCGGTTCTGAACGGGAGCCCTCTCGCTCCACACAGGCAGGTACCCAGCAAAACCTCTCGTAGCTGTAGGAGATCAGCAGCTTTAGACAAGAAATGAAGCTTGTCCCTCGTATCGCGTCTTTAGGTCCAGGCTACGAAGGGCTGGTTACAACAAAGGAAACTTCAGCTGCGCTGCCAGAGCCGCTTTGATACCTCTAATCCCCGTCTAAGGAGGCGTTGAACGGAGAACTGAATCATTATGGGTTGTAAGCAAAATGGTCTTTTAATTCCCCTCAAGGAAGGTAGTTTTTCTCTCCTGGAGTGACTGATGGGGAGCTCCCCTACGCATGGAGCACCGCCCTGCTGTGAAGCATCCTCTGCATCTCATCTGGGGCTGTTCTCCCTGCCTGTGAGTGCCTCACCCCCACGGCGTGCTGCACCTGAGCCGAACAAGCTCGGGCCGCAGTGGTGAATCCCAATGAGCCTCTCACGGCGTGCTCATAGACAGTGCTGGAGCGCGCAGCATGCGTATCAGCACCATTGCTGACCGCCGGTCTGGAAACAATTAAAGTGTCTCTTTGTTTATGCTGTAGCACTGCTGCCTGTGGAATAGCTGCCGACAGCAGAAGTAGAGACAACAGACCTGGAGAGACGTTAAAGCGTTCGGGTTCGTGTGTCTCTGCGCTCCGCTTCCCGCCGAGGTTTCCAGGGCAGATCACCAGCTCCCCGTCTTGTCCTGCAGCCGTTCAAGCCAGCCCGCGCCCGACTCGCCTCTCTGCCAGACGCAGGGAGCGGTGCTCGGCAGCAGCTCTGAGCACGGCTGGCCGCAAACGAACGCGTGCACGGCGGTGGGCCCCCCTCAGCGCTGCTCTTTGGGGAAGATCTGCGAGGATCCAGATTCCCTGGCTTTAAATCCTTTGCCACAAATTATCGTCTGCCTGTTGATTGCTCTCTAGGGGACAAAACATCAAGTTACAACCTGTGGTTTTCAGCCCCAATGGATTAAGAGCAGAAAATCGGTTGAGACCTAAGGCGTAGATCTGTTGGTTTGATATGTAGCTCAGTAAAACACACAGGAGAGGAGCCGTGATGGAGGATGCTTTGCCATAGCAATGCTAGCCAGATTCACAGTAGATAGGTGCTTTTCAACTAAGAGTGCCGATGCAAGCTAAATACGGCAGGATGTTGCTAATTTTCTGCCTAAACTGATGGTGACGTGCGTGACTGCTGTTAGGCTTCACGGGCAGGGTGGCTACACTTCAGTAACAAGAAATTACTCCTACTTTCCAATGGTTTGCTCAGCTGAAAATGGTGTTGTGAAGTAAATATCTGGGAAATTACAAAGAGTATCTGTCCTGTTTTTCAGCTGGGATAGAGTTAATTTTCACAAGAAGCTGGGAGGGGACACAGCCAGGACAGGTGACCCAAACTAGCCACAGGGATGTTCCATCCCATGATGTCATGCTCAGCATATAAGGGGGGAGCTGACCTGAAAGGAGGAATTGTTGCTCAGGGCTGGCGAGGCATCCGTTTCCGAGCGGTGAGCATATTGCATTGTGTATCACCCGCTTTGTATGTTCTGTTATAAGGACTGTTGTTGTTATTTTCCTCTCCCTTTGCTGTCCCAGTTAACTGTCCTTATCCCAACCCAAGAGTTTCACCTTTTCCTTCAGATTCTCCTCCCCATCCCATCAGGGGCAAAGGGGTGAGCGAGCGGCTGCGTGGTGCTCAGCTGCCAGCTGGGGCCAAACCGAAACGGTCCTTTTTGGTGCCCAATGTGGGACCTGAAGGGTTGAGATAAGGACAGATCGGACCAGCGCATGCCGAGACAAATTTATTATATGCATTAACTATATTAGTTAAACAGTCGCTGGTCACAGTGGTGGTTTGTCTGTTCACATGGCTGTGCTATGTAAACCCTTACTCGCTGTACGTATTCCCTGTAGCACCGTTTATCACCTCTGGGAGAGGGATCCAGATTCTCATTTTGCTGTACTATGTAATACCGACTTATGACACAATAACATCACTGGTCATGAGGTTAAGCTGGTATTTGTATGTGGCATTGCTGTCATGCCTGTACTTCAGGTGATATCTCTCCGAATTTATTAGTAACCACACCCAGTCTATGGGGAAGGCAGGGGGGGATAGTTTCTCCCACTCTTTCACCTCCCCTTTTCCCTTCAGGCTGGTTACAGCAGCTTTTGAGAATTTTGAATACCCTTGGGATGTTCAAGCCAGCATGCTCCTGTTGCTAATTCCAGTGTGTTCCAGGTCTTGTTTAGGGTTACAAACATTTGTTTTAAGAATATTACCCAGAGATCTGCCCTGAGACTAGATAGTCATGGGTGGCATGTAGGAGGATATAGGCAGGTACCAAGAGAACTTCTCACCTCCAATGGTTTGGAACTTCACTCCTGAACAACTATGGGACCCTGATGGAGTGATAGAATATTTGAAAGGAAAATGCTGTGGCTATTCCAAGGAGGCACCTCTTACCGCACTGTGCTGGGCCCTGGCCAGTATCTACCAAACACTGCTCGATATCAGGCAGCACCCTCAGGGGGAAGAGAGGGAAAACAGACCAACAGGCGCTGTGGCTACTCAAACCCTGGCGATAGGCACTGCAGCTGAACTAAAAAACCAACAACCCATGCCAGTATCTCTTGCCCCTATACAGAAGAAGAAATACACAAAAAAATCAATTTGTTTAGTAAGGGATGGCGATAAACCAGGACCATCACAAGAACAGGAAGAAGAGGCAGAACCAGAGGTAATCACCCGATCCCTGTCCCTGAGTGAGCTGCGAGATATATGAAGAGATTTCAGCCGCCTTCCAGGCAAGCACGTTGTTACCTGGCTCCGATGCTGGGATAATGGGGTCAGTGGCCTGGAATTTGAGGGTAGAGAGGCCAAGCAGCTGGGATCCCTGTCTAGGGAAGGTGGCATTGACAAGGAGGTTGGGAAAAAGACCCAAGCCCTCAGCCTCTGGAGGCAACTTCTGTCAGGCGTGAGGGAAAGGTATCCCTTCAGTGAAAATGTTGTATATCATCCAGGCAAGTGAGCCACCGTGGAGAGAGGTATCCAGTACCTGCGGAAATTAGCTGTGTGAGAGATGGTTTATTATGACCCAGACAACGCTCAGTTACCCACTGATCCCAATGAAGTCCAATGTATCCGATGCATTTGGCAGAAGTTTGTGTGGAGCACACCACTGTCGTACACCAACTCACTGGCAGTAATGTACTGGGAAGGTGAAGAGGCACCAATGGTGGATGAAGCAGCTGGCCGACTCCAGCAATATGAAGAAAGTCTTTTTTCCTCCCTTGTCTCCGCTGTGGAGAAACTGTCCTAGAAGGCCCAGTAATTTGAAGAGAATATGTCCTATTCCCCACCTGTACAGACCAGTATCTCAGCTATTAGGAGTAAG
>VWZZ01002658.1:8088-27534 GCA_013399095.1 Psophia crepitans
GAAGGAGGGGGGGGGCACTGCTGAGCTCTGCCCCACGGCGGGGCGCGGCTGTGCTCCCTGACCGCGGGGGTGATGGGGGGACTGTGCCCTCGCTGAGGCTGACACTCCCCCGACCCCCCTAGGCAGTTCGTGGAGGAGGCGGCGGTGGACTTCGCCCGGCGTCATCCCGATGTCGTCCTTTATGTCAGCCCCCGCGCCGGCCCGGCCCCGCTGCTGCGGGCCGANTCGGGGGCCTGTGGGGGGGGTGTGGGTTGGGGGGACCCCGGCCTGACCCCCCCGCTCTGCCGCAGTGAACGGGACGGTGCGGGAGGAGCTCATCGCCAGCCTGACGAGCGAGGAGATCCTGCAGCTGGCCACCAAGCTGGCCGGCCAGTCCGGCCTGGACATCGTCCGCATCCGCAAGCCCTTCCACACCGACAGTCCCAGTGTGCAGGGCCAGTGGCACCCCCTCACCAACAAACCCTCTGCCCTCACCGTGCGGGGCCCGTGCCTGCAGCCCCAATAAAGCCTCTGCCCACACCTCCACGCCCACCTCTCCTCCTGCCCGCAGAGACACGCCGCCACGCCGCATCCAGACAGAGCCGCATTTATTGCTGGGGGGGATGTGGGGCTGTGCTCGAGGGCTGGCAGACACAGGGTGATGCCTCTCCTTGGGGGGCAGAGTGGTGGTGCTTGGAGGTGGCTCACCCCCCCTTACAGCAAAAACAGCTAGGGGGAGGATGGGAGAGCCCAGACATCTGGCTCTTGCCTTTTCCCCACTCGGCCTTGCTCTTCTGGGGCAGAAGGGCCTGGGCTCCTGCCTGCTGGGGACCCCGGGGCTGCAGCTCCCCTCCTGCCCTCCCTGCAGGGCTGAGCTGAGCTGCAGGCAGCGTCCTGATCCTGGAAGTGCCAGCAAGGAACAGAGAAGGGAAGACAGGCACACCAGCAAGTCTGTCCCTCCCTGGCTTCTCTGGTGTCATTGTCCTGTCCCCAGGGCATGAGACTTTCTTGTCACCCCAGTCCCGTGGGTTCCGCCAGGAGGCGGCAGGAGCAGAGGTAGTTGGGGGGATTTAGGGACAGTGGTTGCCCCTGGAAAGTGCCATGGTGGCCCCAGAGAGAGGCAGGTCCTGGTCCAGGGCTCCCCTTCCTCGCTGGGCGAGACGTTTCTCCTCCCAGACATTGTCCCACGGGGGACAGGGCTGTGCCTGAGCCCCAGACCTGCAGCAGCAGCACGCCGGAGGACAGAAACACGTGGTGTCCGGTGCTGCGCGGGCACTGTGGATGCTGGGGAGACGTGGGTGCTGTGCTGGTGCCCTGCCACGCTGCAGGGTGCAGCGGTGGCTGCTGGTCCTGCTGCCAGTGCATATTGCCGCCTGCTGCTGCATCCTACTGCTCTCCTGCAGCGCCCTGGGGAGAGGGGGCAGAGCCGTGTCAGGGTTGGAGACCCTGGAGGGGCCATCTCCCCAGGGCACCCAGCCCCCTGCTTCACCTGGGGCCTCCTCGCAGTGGTACGCAGCTCCACCAGCCGCTCTGGGGCATTCAGGGACACAGGCTCCTTGCCCTAGCTCCGTCCCTCGCCGAGTCGTTCTCTCCCGGAGAGGAAATCCTGGGGGACAGATGTGGGAGAGCTGGCAGGGGCTGGCAGCCGCCGAGGCCACCCTGCACCAGGCGAGATGTGCCCACAGCCCCTCTCTTGGATGTGTGGCAGGAAGGGACCCCCAACCCTGCGAGAGGTGCCGGCAGCCCCCAGCCCCACTCCCTGCTGCTCACCCACCTCTGAGCAGCCATCCGGCTCCCATGTGCTGAGGGACGCTTGGCAGGGCAGGCCGAGTCCGTGCATCCACAAGAGTGTCTCTCTCATGCCTGGACAGACAGACAGAAACTCTCCCTCCCCCCGGTGTCCACCTTCAGCCAGGCACCAGCTCCTGCCTCCAGCTCGTGGCCGCCGTCGGTGGGTTTTTATACATAAATAGAGCTCCCAAATTTAAATAGATTCTTTTCTTTTTTTCTGTACAGCGAGTCTCAAAAGTGAATGAAAAGCCAAAGGATCGGCCGAGCCCGGGCCTGGCCCAGCTCTGCCATCCAGGAGGTAGTTTTGCCTGAGTCTTGTAACACTGCTGGCAGGGGGTGGGAGAAGGGGCCAGAGGGGAGGAGGGTCCCGCTGGCAGGACCCCCCTCCCGGCCCCTACACGGAGCTCTCGTCCAGCTTCTCCACCAGCTGCGTGTGTTTCCGCTTCTCCAGGATCTTGCTGAGCTCCTCGGTGAAGGACGCACTGTAGAGCGGTGAGGCCAGCGGCTCCTCCTGCTGCTGCAGCAGCATGTAGCTGTTGCCGTTCATCTTGCGGAGGACGCTGGGCAGAGAGCCCACGCCGTTGGTGAGCTCGGCCGGCAGCGGCGGCGGCGACGGCAGCGGGGGCACGGCAGCCGGCAGCTCCTTCACTGGGGAGGTGGCAGCTGTGGGTGCCTCGCCGGGGATGATCCGCAGGCAGCCATCGGGGTAGGTGAGCTCCTCCTCCTCCTCCTCCTCTTCCCGGTGGCCCTTGCGCAGGCAGTTGGCCGAGACAGTTTGCAGCTCCACGCTGGCTGCCCGTGGCTGCCCCAGGACATACTTGCCCTTGCGCTTCTCCAGGCAGGACATGTAGAGGAGGACGGTGCTGAGCACAGCGCACAGCACCACCAAGGCGACGATGATGGAGATGTAAGCCACCTTCATGTCGCCGGCCACCTGGCTGGCAGCGTGGGGCCGGGTGGTGGCCGTGGAGCTGTGGGGCAGCTCTGGCAACACGGTGAGGCTGTAGGTGGCCAGCAGTGTCCGGAGACCCCGCTCCTCCCCGTAGCAGCGGTACTCGCCGCTGTGCTGGGGCAGCGTGTCCGTCACCAGCAACCCGTCCACCCCCACGCGCAGCCGGTCCTGCCCCGCGCCCGGCACCTCGCTGCCGTTCAGCAGCCAGACGGCTCGGGCCAGGTTGGAGCGCTGGTCGCAGGGCAGCAGCACGTCGTCCCCCTGCAGCACCGTCCGGTTCTTCCCCGGCAGGGAGCCTGCAGGGACACGTACCGCCTCGCACCCGTCCCGGCCACCCTAAGGGACGCCGGATGCTGGCATCCCCTGCGGTGCTGAGGGGCGGCGCAGACTCACCACGCCCAGAGATGCTCCGGCATCCCTCGTTGCCGCCCGGAATGTCCTGCACCAGCCCTGCGCTGCAAGACACGGGGGGCTTCAGCTGGACAGCCCCCGCTGCGCCCACCTTACCCCCGGGGGGAGTGCCACAGCACGGGATGAGGCGGGGGGAAGGCTGGCGGGGACCCTGCTGGGACGGGCAGCCTGTCCCTACCTGTCCGTGGCGGCAGTGGCGCGGCAGGCCCTGCCGTCCCAGGCGCAGTAGGGGTCCCGGGCCAGGATGCAGTCGTAGCAGGAGGCGTACCTGGCACAGGAGGCCAGGGGCACCTGCAGGATCCCGCTGGCTGCCCCCACGTACAGGCTCCTCTGAGGGAAAAGGGCTGGCTCAGCACCGGCCTGGCGCGGCGCAGCTCGGCCGTGGGGTGCCCTGTGGTGTCCAGAGACCCTCCCCAGCCCCACAGTGTGGCTCTCCTGTGGGGGGGTGCACGGGAACGGGGCCTCAGCTCCAGTCAGTGCTGACGGCTGCAGCTGGCACCTGGCAAGGAAGCGGGGGCCAGGCTGGTCCCCCTCCCCAGGCTGCCCTGCTGGCCTCTGGCACCTCGCCCGAGCTGGGGTGGCCCAGGACTCCTGTCCCCCCAGCCCACCAAACAGCCCAATGGCAGCTTTGCAGCACAACGTGCCCCGTGTGCGGTGTCCCCCCACTTCTTCCACCCCTCACCTGGGCGTGGGAGATGACCAGGCTCTCCACGGGCTGCGGATGCTTGAACACCTGCACCTCCTCCACAATGTGAATGCCGGAGCCCACCACCACGGCCTTGTGGATCCAGCCATCCCCTGGAGAGCAAAGCTGGGGGGTCAGGAGGGACTGTGGGGTGTCCCCACTGCCCAGCAGAGACCCAGCAAACTCATCCCACGCTCACCCGTCCCCATGAAGAGCACATCGTAGGAGCGGCCATCGAGGGCTCGCACCCTGTCCACAGCCAGCTGGCTGTACGCCACGCTCTTCTTCACGAGCAGCGGCTCCCCGCCGGCCGGCTTCACCTCCTCAAACATGAGCGGGTGCAGCTTGATGAAGTCCAGGACGCTGTTGGGCAGGTCCTGTGAGGAGTTGTAGCCCTTCCTGCGGGAGCCATCGGTGATGCACTGCCCAGGGGAGATGGGGGTCAGGGAGGAACGTGGCGGCCCCAAACCCCCCCCTGCTCCACACCCCCAGGCACTCACGGAGCCTGGCCGGGGCTCGGGCACCGCACCATCGTAGCGGGACCACTTGCGAGCAGAGTCCTGGTACTCCATGTAAGGGCCCTCAAAGGCGCGCTGCACCGTGGAGATGCTGTAGCGGCACACGGCCGAGGCCTCCATGGTCCTCCTGGGGGGCAAAGCCCTGTCTAAGCCCTGGCAGACACATGGGTGCTCCCCTGGGGTGCACCCCTGGGTGCTCAGCGCACACCTGCACCTCCCCTTGAGCACCTCTGGTCCCCCCAGCACCGCAGACCTTTAGCCCCAGCTATTTCGGCCGCTGCCACGCTCACCACTGTGCTGAGAGGGTGAAGGTGGCGTAGAAGATGGTGCTGGCCCAGCTGCCCCCGTCCAGGCTGCAGACGCTGCGCAGCACCTCATAGTAGGGGATGTAGCAAACCAGGCGTGCCTTCATGAAGGATGTCCACTTGCGCTGCAGGATCTTCTTGCCCCCCACGTCACTCTGGGAGGGTGCAGGGAGCATTTCTGCAGAGGCTGGGGGCGGGGTGCATCCCCCTCTGCCTGCACCTCAGTTTCCCCCCAAGGGGCAGGCACGCAGCCCCTGCGCCAGGCGGAGCAGCGCTTGGCTCCCCGTGGCTGGGGACACGCCTACCTTGCAGACACGGGCCACCCGCGCCACGCGGGCCACCTGGCTCTTGTCAAAGAAGGACGTGGTCTCCTCGCCCGCCCGCTCCGTGAAGAAGTAGTAGATTTTGTCATCATCACCCACAGGGCTGTCCCTGCTCTCCCGGACCAGCACGGAGGCTACAAACTCAGCATCTGGGGGACACAGAGCGAGAGGTGGAGATTGGGGACCCACCACAGAACCCAGGATCCCTCCCTGCCTTGGTTTCTTCTCATGGCAAACCACACAGAAACCGAAGGCCACCCCCACCCCTGCTCCACGCTCCCCGAGGCAACGCACGGTGTCCCAGAGCCCATGACACCAGTCCCAGGAGATGATGGGGACATCTCACCATTCAGCCAGTGCAGCGGGGACTCCTCCATCTTCAGCGACCGCTGGCGCAGGTTCCTCCGGATGTCAGGGAGGCTCCGAAACTCATAGCGAGTGGCCGTGTACAAGCCACCATCTAGGTACGAGAGGAACCCATCGGCATGGCCCCGCACAGCGGGGACAGTCCCAAAAGCCACCAGCACCCCCCTGCCCCAGGCAGAGAAGGAGGAGGAGGATGAAGTCCTGTGTTTCTAAGGCGCCGCACACAGAGCCCACCCAGCTGGGGACGCCCCGTGGGAGTGTTGGGGATGGGGCCAGGGTCGGTGGCACCTCACATGTCCCCGCCAGCCACGGTGCTGCTTACCCACGATGAGGCCGGTGTAGCCACGGGCAGGGTCGTAGGGGCACTTCTCCTTGCCTTCCTCAAAGTGGGACGGCAACGTGAACCTGTCAGCATCCTTCAGGGGGACAGGGGACCGGGTCAGACAGGAGGGGACAGACCCGCCTCACCGGCCAGCCCCGGCTCTCTGTAGGAGCAGCGAGCGGGGACAAAGTGTATTACAGCCCCCGCTGGCACCCTCCAGCTGGCCAGAAACCACGCGGACAGCCAGAGCCCCAGCCACGAGCGGGCAGAGGGCTCCTGGGGACGGGGAGCCCCTGCACCCCGCTTCGGCACCGTGTGGGTGCCGGGCAGAGGCTGGCCAGCGCAGCCAATGCTCCCGAGCTGCGCAAGGCTGGCAGACGCTGCCCAGCCGGGCTGGGTCCCCCGAGGTGACGTCCCCATCACAGCAGGAGTTATTTTCTTTGGGGTTTGCAGTTCAAAGCACATCAAATAATGACGGGGCCCTTCCAGCTCAGCGGCTCCTCCACCTGACTCCATGGCCAAACCGGACTGGCGGCATGGCCGTGCGAACGGGCACAGCCCCTCCAGGGCTCCCCAGCCATGCTAGGGACACAGCCCCAGGCCCCTCTGCCCCCCAGCTCACTGAGAGAGGTGGTCAAAGGGCGGCCAAGTTACCGAGAGCCACCGCACCGGGGTGAAAGTCCCGCTGACGGGGGCCATGGCTGTCCCCAGCTGCTCTGCTGTGAGTCACAGCCGCACGGGGACCCCCAGCCTGGCCCAGGAAATCCCCGAGGAGGGGATGTCAGCCTTGTCACCCTCACACTCCTTGCCACCTTCACCCTCCTCAGACACACTTGCCACCCGCCACCACCCAGTCTGCAGCCCCTGCTTTGGGAAGGGACCCTGCAATAGCAGGGGCTGGGATCAGCTCCGGTATCAGCATGTCCCACCCCGCCACCCTGCTCAGCCCACATGTCCCTCCCACAGCACCGATCCCCCCACTCCCAGCCACCTCGCTACGGGGCCAGAGTCCAACCCCAGCACCAGGGTGGGGACTTTGGGCATCTTTGTCACGGGTGGCTGCGTCCCCAAACCGACTCAGTCCTGAGCCGGGGAGAGGCTGGGACAGGGGCTGAAAGGGAGCCAGGCTGCAGGCAGGGATGGTGGGAGAGGACAGGGCTGCGCCACCCTGGGGTGACATGGTGGCAGGGGACGGGTGACAGCCACAGTGCTGGGCAGTACTCACGATGGTGGCACAGAGCGGGTGGAAGGCGTAGGTCCCGCAGGCGTAGAGGTGGGTGCTGTTCAGCCTCTGCAGAAACCGCACGTGGTTGAAGCACTCAGTCTGCAGAGGGGGAGGACAGGCGTCACCACCCGGGGAACGCGGCAGTGGCCCCCCCAGCACCCACCCACCGGCTCCACCTTGTTGTTTTTGCCTTTCTGCAGGCAGTCCATCTGCGTCTCCGGGGAGGCATCCCAGTGGATCTGCAAGGGGAAGAGGGACTGTCACTGCATGGTCCCCCCATCACTGCAGGCTCCAGCCTCTGCCACAGCCATCAGAGATGCTAAAATCCTCTCTTTTATTTAGAGAGGGGACAGCTGCTCAGAGCATGAAATGGCACCCTGCCCATGTCCCCCCAGCCCAAGGCACGAGCGGTCCCACACCCTGAGCTGCAGGCAGAAACCCCAGAGCACCCACAGGAGCCTGGAGGATTTTGGGGTGTCCATCCCACCCAGGGAGAGCAAAGGGGTGTGCTTCTTCCCCTGCCCCTCGCCCTGCCAGGGTGTCCCTGGAGCAGGCAGCTTTGAGACTGGGCACATCTCCCGCCACTGTCCCCATGCTGTCTCGCTGGGGAGAAGGACCAGGCAGCCACAGCAGACCTGGGGACAGACCTGGGCACAGACCTGGGGACAGCACCTCCAGGCAAGACCCGAGCTGGTGAGCAGGAGGATGAGCAGGGGTAGGGTGGCCACGATGTGGGCAGGGACCGGGCAGCACGGGACAGGAGGGGACAAGCAGCCGGTGGTGGGCAGAGGCCAGGCTCACCGTGCGGTGGGAGCCGTCGGCCACATCACTGGAGTTGAGGGCGAAGATGGCTCCCCTGGCACCCACGTAGAGGATGCCCCGGTCGTCCTCCAGCAGCAGGGTGCTGTAGTTGAGGGTGCGTGCACTGAAGCGCCGGATACCCGACAGCTCTGCAAAGGGAACAGGGGACTGAGGGGGGACCCCGGGGCAGGCACAGCGTAAGCCACTGGGAAAAGACAGAGGATGGAGCTGGGAGCAGGCGGGAAGGCACCCACCCAGGTCATCAGGCAGAAGGAAAGGAAGAGGGGAGGTTCGGTAGGAGGCGAAAGGCACTGATTGGGCTCAGGCTCACAGGGGAAAATTCTCCCCTTAGGGGTGGGAGCTGCGATGTCCACGTCCAGCACAGCCCTGCCATGCTGTTTGAGGAAGCAAAAACTTGCCAGCAGCAACTCCAACCCGAACACAGCCAGGGCAAATGGAAGGACGCAAAAAAACCCGAACCAAAACTGCCATGCAAGAGGAGGGCTGCTGCAGCGAGGCTGGGCGCTCCCTGCCCACCGAGGTGGAGAAACCATCCAGTTTGGGGTGCTGAGAAGTGGGAGGTGGGACTCAGCCCTGGCCAGAGGGACCCCAAGCCAGGCTCGGACTCTCCCACCACAGGAGGATAAAGTCCCGTGGGGCTTGGGACCCCTGAGGCAGCTGGGGAGGCAATGATCCCCCAAAAGCAGGCATTGCCTGGGGAGCATAGAGCACCCCAGCTGCAAATGAAACCCTCTCCCACCATCGACTGCTGAGCTGGGTTTCACTAACAAAGTCAAAGAAGTTATGTGGATGCCCAAGGCGCGGTGACACTGCGGGGCTGGCTGACACCACAGAGGCTGGAGGCCAAGAGCCCAGAGGCAATTAGAGAAAATCATGGAAGAAAGCTCCCTGCTAACTACGTGGGCCATGACAGCCCGGCTGGGTGTGATGCCCAGCTGAGGACACCCACCAAGGGCTGCTGGGCAGGGCCAGCGGCTGGCCAAGGCTGGCTGCCTCCATGTCCTCGTCCCCCTTGGCTTTCGGGGAGATGCCTTTGCCCTGCTCTGTCCCTTGGGGCACATCAACTCCAGGCACCCAACGCCAGACAGCCATGCAGGCTCTGATTTCTGGAGCCCAGGGGACCAGAGGACCCCCTGTAGCCACCCCGCCATGCTGAGTCCCCCTTCTGGGGGCTGGTGAAGGCTGGACACACCAAACCCAGTGCCAGCAAGATCCCAAACCTCACCACCACCACCTAGAGCTGCACCCCCTTACCATCAAAGGTGACTGTTGTCCTGGGAGTGGCATCCAGGTCAGCAGTAGACCGCCGTGACGGGTAGCCCATCACCGCTGCCGCCACAAAGAGAGCCGTCAGGAGATGGGCCGTGCCTCCGCTCATCTTCCCGCTCCCGCAGCAAGGGCAGCCGCCCAGCCCGCTGCCGCTGGGCTGGCACAGCCGATCCTCGGGACAGGCTTCCCAGCTCCCCGTGACGGGGCCAGCCGCCAAACCCTCCTGAAACACAGAGCACCGGGTCAGATCTCCCACTCCCTGCTCTCGGCACCTGATGAGCAAGTGGGCTTGGGAAGGAGCCAGCCATGTATATGCGTGGACACTTGACCGGGCACGGCCTCAGCCCGGGGAACGGCTTCAGGGAACAGCAAACCCTCGTTTACCAGAGGGGAAACTGAGGCACGGCGCAAGGTATTGAGCCTGCAGCCAGCCCGGGGCAGGGAGGGCAGTCTGAGCGGAGCAAGCCCCGGCAGCATGCCCCTGGCTCAGCACCCACTCCGTCGCAGTGGTGGCAGTCGCTTGCTGAGCACTTGGTTCGGTTGCTCAGAGACTCATTTTCCTGCGGGTCCGCTCCGGTCTCCTACCTCCTTCGCTCCCAGCCATCTCTTTCCACAGCTCCCCGTCACCGAAGGACACGCTTCGGTGGAGCCGGCTGATCCCCCACTGCACTTTCACACCCCCAAAAGCAGGCATGTTTATCCCCAAAGGCAGAGAGCAGGGCTCCGGGTCAAGCCCCTCTGCAGGTCCCTGGGCCTACTGGTGCTCCAAGTCCTGCCCCCCAACGCGGCCGTGGTGGGACAGGTGCTGGGGGGCTCCCAGGCAGCCCAAGGGCTCCACGTCTCCCCGAAAGCACAGCTGGCCATCTCCTGCCATGCGAGGCGCTTGTCCCCAGCTCCTGCCTCTCCTGAAATGACAAGACCCCCATGTACAGGACACAGGGAAGGATGCTTCAGGCACGCAGCGACGCAGGGCGAAGGAAAACCCATGCAGGAGCCGCTTGGCATCTTCACCAAGTCTTTTCAAGCGAAAGAAGTTTTTCCCCCAGTGTTTTTCCATGAGATTTCCGTTTCTCTTTCATTCCAAGCTGCCTTGAAGCTCAGCACCTACCTCAGCTCTCGCTTCCACGCATCCCATCCCTCCCAAATAACCCCCCCGCCTCTCCTGGCTGCTTTGAGCAAAGCCACCGGTCCATTTTGCAGGTGCTGAGGAGAAAGGAGGCAACTGGGTGTCTCCAAGCAGGGGAGCTCCCCATAAGCAACCAGAACGTATATGTTTGCTTAGGTTTTTGTTGTTTTCCTTTTTTCTTTTTTTTTTTTTAAAAACATCTATAAACCAAATGCCTGACCCTGCCGAGAAGCTGTTCAAACATGCTCGCTGCAGACGGTTTCCCTGAAGCAAATACCTCACCAGGTCTCAGGCAGAGAAACCAAAGTGAAATGAAACCGAAAAGGGCTTTGAGGCTGAAAAGGAGAAGCGAGGGGCTGGATGTGGGATCCAGCCACCGTCCTGGAACCTGCATTAACCCGCTCTTCACTTTGAGGGGGGTTCAGAGCAAGACCTTGCGCCTGCACTGGCTGCCGCCCCGGAGCACCCCAGGAACGGGGCAGAGGGGAGATGTTCCTCCCTACTCCCGCCTGCCTCACTGCCCCCCAGGCACTGGACGAGCACAGAGCACCCATGGAGCACCCAACCCTGGGCATGAGTGGGGTGCTGCCCGTGGGGCTGAGCTCCCCAGGGATGAGAGGATGGTATCCAGGAGCACCCTCCTTCCAAGGAACTCCTGTTCCTGGGGCAAGCCCCATCTGGACCAAGGGTCTGCCCACGAGCGATGGGCCTGCAGGGCAATGCAAGGCAGGTGAGTGGGGACAGAGGTCAATGAGAAAGAAGCTGCTTTGGTGACACCGTGTCTAGCACGAGCCGAACCCACCAAGCTTTTTGGGCAAAGCAAACAGCGGGGTCACATCACAGGCACCAAAGCACCTGAAAGTGCTTTAGTCAGTCCTGTGCCAACTCCTCTCCATCCTGCCAGTGGGACTGGGGCTACCCCTGCAGCTGTGGGGACCCTTCCCCAGGCCTCCATGCCAGGACACAAGCCTGGAATTATGCACAAACCTCAAGAGCTGCCGTGCACCTGGGCTGGGAAAGCAGAGCGGAAGGGAAACCTTACGACAAGGCAAACAATGATCTCTAATAAATGTGTAACAGCCCTGTGAGCTGCCCGCACGCTGCCAGGCGTCCTCGCCTTATCTCACCCCCCTGAACAAACAAGCCCTGAACTTTGCCTGCTGCCCAGCTCCAGGCACAACAGGGATTGGAGCCGGGAGCGTGGCGGGGTAGGGACGCTGCTTATCGCAGGGCAGGCGCAGTGCTGCGCCCAGAGCCACCCCAGCTAACGTTTAACCAGTGTGAGCACCAAGCCAGCATGGGGTGGGGGAGCGGAAATAATAATAAATTAAGTTTTGGGGCTGTGCAGGTTCCAGCCGGGCAGGGGGGAGCAGCCTCCCCTGGCACCGAGGCCAGGCTCCTCTGCTTTTTTCAGGGGAGCAGCTACACCCATTTCCAAAGACTCCTTTGCCTGAGATCAGATGTAACTTTGTCCTAAAGGACATTTAATCAGTTAGCTATAAGAGCCAGTTAATATTTTACTCGAAGGGAAGGGCTGCTCTGAGCTTCTCTATTTTTTATTTTTCACGTCTCAAGCAGGGAAGAAAGAGCAAGAAGGAACTGAAACCATCCTTAGCCCCGCTCAGACTGTCACCCTGGGCTGCAGCCGCACCAGACCCCCCTCCAAACCCATCATTTTCTCCCCTCAGCAGGGTGCAGGTTCAAAGCTCTGGGCAAAGGCCAGAGTTGGGGGTCTGGGCAGGAGGCAGAAGAGGTCCCGAACTGGGGGACCCGCGGGTTGGGCTGGGGGTGGTTGGATTGCTCAAGCCCAGGTCTTTCATGGGAAAGGGGGAAAAGCCAGGAGGGGAAACACCGCAGAGAGCTTTCTCCGGGGACGGGAGACAAACGGGGGAGAGGAAGAGGCTGAAAAGCAGCAGCAGCAGCAGCTCCAATGAAATCTGGGGTTTAAGAGAAAAACTGCCCAGAGAAGCCCATCCCATCCCCAGCAGCGATCTCCCAAGCCCCTTGGCGCCTCACCTACTTCCCAGCGCAGGGGGGGTCGACATAGGACCTGAAATACGGCCCCAGCTCCCACCCCAGCCGGAGACGCTGAAGGAGAAGGGTGGTGGAGGCAGAATCCGGCCACGGAGCTGACAGCGAAGACAGGAAGCAGCCGCTCTAATCACAACGTACGACGTCCACGGCAGCCAAAGCTCACCCTCCTACCGCTGGCTGCTGGGGCTCCCACGGGATGCAGCCACGGCTCCCAGCACAGCGCTGGGTGAGCCCGACCCAGGCAGCAGCTCCCGCCGGCAGGACGGGTTTGATGGTCGCCGGGGAAAGCCAGGAAAGCAGTGGGGCAGCGGAGGCGTGCAGGCGTGCGTGAGCGCGCAGGGGAGCGAGCGAGCCCCGGTCAGGTCTGACTGGGTTTACTGGGTCACGACGGAAGCTGTGCGAGCGTGACTGTGCCGGCCTCAGCCTCCCACCGGCAGCCAGCCGGCACAGCACACCCAAACGAGCCGGCCCGGTCGGCACCTCCTTAAAATCCCCACGACCAGTGTCTCTGGAAGCTCAAAAAGCTTTTGATGAGTGAATTTCCCAGCGGCAGGTCTCACCAACCTGGATCCAGCCAAAGAAACCAGCCGCGCCAGGAAGCTGCCGCACCCCTGGATGGCCGCTGCACCAGGAGCTTCTCGCGGCCATGGTGGCCCCTTCCTGCTGCCTCGCAGTCCTCAAAACCCGGGAGCAAGAGCTGGCCGCAAGCAGGGGTGCAGCGAAGCTGTGCTGTCAGTGGGGCCGGCAAATATGGAGGGGCCTCAGCTGGGGTCTTATGGGACCCCCATGGCTGTTTAGTTGGTGGCACAACCAGCGTTTTAATTTGGAAACACGAAGCAGGAACAGCCCTGCCCAGCTGGCTCCCAGCACCCATCCTGGATGACAGGACAGAGCTCTGCAGAGCAGGACTGGATGCTTCCCCCCCTGCCACTCCACGGACAGCCTGTGTTGGCTCCACCGAGCTCTGCTAAAGCCCAAGCAGGCTCCCAGAACGGCTGCTGGACCTTTCTCCCCTCCTTGTGGGCTGTCCCCCTCGGCATCGTGCACTCCTACAGGCAAGCACGGCTGGCTTCCCGGTGGGGCCAGGCTTTCCAGCGGCTCTCCTCCGGATCACAGGGTTGCAAAACGGCCTTAACAAAACTCCCGGCAGGGGCTGCACCGGGAGCCACCGCTTAACGCCTTGCTTTTTTACGGCAGCCCACCACGGCTGATTCAGCTCCCCTCATCGGGGCCAAGCCTGGGATGTGACCCTGCCAGCCCCCTTGTCCCCCCTGCATGTTCCCACCACCCCAGTGCTGTTTTATCCCCCCAGGGACCCACGGGAGTTCAGCCCGACCCGTTCCCGGTGCGGTGCCGGGGGGAAAGGCGCCTGCCCCCGGGGACAAGGCGGGGATTGCTCCCAGCTCCCAGGCGTGGGAATCGGCCAAGGAATTATGGAAAAGAGCCATACGGCGAGAGGCGAGCCTGGCCCGTGTCTGGCTGCGGGCACGGCACGTTTCAGGCCCCCCTCTCCCCGCAGCCGCCAGACCTTGGGTGGGAAATCCTGCGAGATGCGGGAAGAGGCGCCGGGATGGAGGTTGCCAGGCAACTTTAATTCAGCCCTTGACGAACTTCCAGCACTTTGCCTCTGCTGCAGAGCCCAACCCGCAAACGATCAAACATCCGCAGGTCCACCCCCAGCCCGCGGCGTCCATCTGTCCATCACAGGGCCTTGCTCACGGCCTCATGCCCGGGGCGCCTTGCAAGGCAACGCGTCCCCCCCAGCAGCACCCCCGAAGGCCAGCCCAGGACGAGCTGCCCTTCCCGGCAGAGATTTGCAGGGGCAGGATTTGACCCGTGGGACCGGGCTGGCGCTGCCGCACGGATATTTCTCAACCAACTGGGATTTTTGTCAACAACAGCAAGAAAAAAATGCTAAGTTGCTGAAAGCCCTGTGGGAAGAGGGGATCTGCACCAAGTTTGGGGGCTGGGGATGGGGAGGGAAGAACAGTGACCTCCCGCGAGCCCCCCGCCAAGTTTATTTTAGTTGTTTTCTTTAAACAAAACCACACTTGACCCTGAGGCTCTTCAGCGGACGCGCACGAAAGTTTTGGTGATTTGGGAAGCAGATAGCTCTCTCCTTTACCCAAATTTGGGATTCGGACAGAGCCGAGGGCAGGGAGAGCAGTGACACTGGCTCCTCTCAAGGAGCATCCTGCCCTGCTCCCGCCGCAAAGCCCCCACGCACAGTACAGCCGCTGTGGAGCCGGGGGACAGGCAGCAGGCTGTGGGAATGAGCTTCAGATTTCCCCAGCACGGCACGACCCCCATCCGCCACGGACAGAGCATCCGGCAGAGGAGAGCACCCAGCTCTGATCCCACCAACATCACGGCAGGGAGGAAGCGTGTGAAGGAGCAAAGTGATGGATGGGAGAGTGAGCAGGGCCAGCTGGGGACATTTAAGGGGCATGAGTGCCGACAGGAGCCAGACATCTAAACATCCCTAAAAAGACAAGCTGATCCATCAGCAATAAAACATAACAGCCCAATTTCCAACAGATTTTTCCCTGCTGGCCCCCAGCACCATGCCTTTATCTCCACCCCCCTGCAGCATTCCTCCAGGAGATGCCGCCTGCTCAGCAAGGGGCAGGGACCAGTCACAGTGTCCCCCTGCACAGCTGCAGGGATCGGGATGTTTTAGCTGCTCCCCAGCTCCCCATTTTCATTGATCTTACAAGAACTTGTTTCTCTCCTCCATCAGGTCGGGTCTGATGTGGAGCTGGAGGTTCAAAGAGGCTGCCAGGCAGTGATGGAGCTCACTGCCAAATCCCCGTGAGAGCTCTGCCGCCACTCCCATGCAAACCCACCCCAAAAAATCCAGCTAAGAAAATAAGGAAAGCTGCTCTGGACTCTGCCATGGACAGGCATCACCTGCCTGCAGCCACCTGCCAGGCACAGGGACAGCTCTGCTCCAGCAGCCCCCATCATGCCGTAAGCAAATGGTGAGAGCACGGTGCCCAGAACAACAGGACAGAGCGCTCCTTCCCCATCCACAAGGAAAACCCACCAACGGTGGCCATCAGTTAAAACAGCTCCTTGCCCAGCTCCATCGCCCCGAAAGCGTTGCTCAGATGTGGCCTGGGAGGGAAGCGTGCAAGGAGGGGAGACTGAGCAGCAAATCCTTGCAGCTCAGCGGTGGGACGCGGAGTGCTAAGTGATGCACTGGCCAGCCTGGACCCAGCACCCCTGGGCCAGGGCAGCAAATCTCCCCTCGCAGGAACAATTCCCCATGCGCTGGAGGCTGTTTGGCTCTTGCAAGCCAGCAGTGAGGACACAGTCCCAGCAGTTTTTCTCTCCCATCTGGCACATCCCCCCTGCGGAAATGCCACGGCAGCAGCCCTGGGCTGACCCTGCGGCCCGGGAGCACCTGAAAGCCCAGCTGGAAACTGTGCAGGAACTGGGGAGCGAAACCGGAGGATGCAGTGGCCTGACTCTGACTTCACCCTGCGGCCAGCCTACCCCACGTCCTGGCCACAGGGAAGGCAGAGTGTGGCCACCGAGCTCCAAGATGTGGGGTGCAGACCCTCGGCATGCAGGCCAGCACGGCAGAGAGCCCCGGGGCTCCCACCTCCTCCATCGTGGGGAAGAGGCACTCTCAGCACTAAAAAATCATCACCAAACGTCACTGTTTTCCATCCTTTCCCACCACTCCTGCAGCAGGCCACGCTTCGCTGCTTGCTGGCAGCCCCTGAGCAGAGCAGATGGACAGACAGACAGGTGGATGGACAGCCCTCCACACCACAGCAAAGTTTCCCAGCAGGAGGTGTTCGCATCCAAGTGGCTCAGCACTGGAGGCAACCTGCAACGCCGCCTTCAAAGGCTTTGTGGCTGAAGCACATCGTCTCCGTGGCAGAAGCAGGAAAATAATTGTAGAATTAAACTGCCAGGAACAATTAGAAAGAAAACAAAACAAAACAAAACAAAACAAAAAAAAAGACTCCAACCCTAAATATAAAGGGAGATTTCAGAGCCTGATTTCGGGGCTTTTTGATGCATTTGAATCTGTTTCCTCGTCCCCGTGGCTGCACTTTGTTTCATTTCACTGGGCTCGTACAATGCAAGACAAGGAATTAACTCGGGTGTTTGTTCAGAGCCGGTTTGTCTTCCAGCTTCCTTCCAAAGCCAGGTTTGAGTTTCAAAGATGTTTCTTGGCAATGCCCAGGGTTCCCACCATCGGTGTGGCACGGGGTTTCCCCACAGGGAAACTGAGGCTCGGAAATCCTGCATGACCTGGAGTCCCCTTGGAAGCAGGGGCAAGAGCTGGAGCACAACCCAGCTCGCCTGGCGTGAACGTGGGGGTTTCCGCCCCAAGCCTGTCCCTCTCCCGTCTATTTATTCCAAAGATAAACTGTTTTCTTTTGAAAAGTCCAGCAAAACCAGATGACGGGAGCAGTTTTATGACTTCCAGCTTTACCGGCCTCTTCTTATTTCCTTCACTCTCCCTCCAACGAAGCTTCAAATCTGGGGTCAAACCCAATTGCATTCGACTTTTCACTTAAATCTGCAGGGCGCAAGGCAGTAGCACCTGCCCCTTCCCACAGCCGTTTGCATACTGCCAGCTTTGCTGCCCCAAAGAGCAGCTCCCCTCCTCATTTGCACAGGCTTGGTTTAGCAGCAGGCAAACGAGCCCTCCATCAGGCGAGGGGAGGTGGGGTTGTAGCTGGAGGCAGCTTCTAAGCAACAAGAGCACAAGGCAAAGCACGCCCTGAATCACCAAGCTGTGGTCCCATGCCGGTCGGTAACACGGCGCTCAAAACCCTCAGTTTTCTTTGGCTCTGGGCAGCAGAGCTCAGGCCCCAGGAGGATGGAGAGGTGGGTTTGGCAGTGACCTTGCTATTCCAAAGCACTTGGGCTTGTAAATCACCAGGAGTGGTGGCACAGCCAGGCAGGGAGCGACAGCAGTGAAGCGCCAGGCAGAGAGCTCTCACCTTTGAACGGGAGCAGGCGCCTGCCCAACGCCTGCAGCAGCAGCCGACCGCTGCCAGGGGTGGCTTTCACGGCTGGGGAACGTAAAAATAACCTCAGGAGGCATTGTCTTCCCCTCTCGAGAGGCAGCGGGTCCTCCTGGCCGGGCACCTCCCCACCAAACCACCCATCACATGAGCCACTTCCCAACAAGTCCCATCATGATGCCAAGCGGAGCTGGCGGGCAAGCGCAGGGAGGGAAATTTCCCACACGCGGCCAGGTGAGGCTGGCACCGCGTCTCCACCGCGCCCACCACTGCCCTCCTGCACGGGGGGCCGGCACAGCCCCCCCCGCCAGCCCTGCCGAGCGCACCTGGGTGCTTTTCCCCAGCATGTGACCTGCCAGATTTGCTGAATAAACCTCCCGGCTCCAGCAAACCCACCGCATTCCTGGCGGGGAAAGCGGTGAAAGGTTCAAACGGATGTTGGAAAAGGCGGCGGGGGGGAGAACAAGCCTACAACACAAAGCTCTCATCTGCGGGAGCCGAAAGGGTTGTTGGGGTTTTGGGGTTTTTTTCCCCTCCGGTCGCAACACAAAAACAAAGTCAAGATAGGGATCGCAGCTCCCTGCCCCGCGTCCCTCCGGGCAGAGCGAGCCCGGCCAAACCAAGGCGAAGCAGAGACGCATCCCGCGGGACACACGCGCAGCATCACCACGGCCATCCCACCCAGGTTTGGGGTTTAGGTGGGGGCTCCCAGCCTGCACCCACTGCGGAGGGAGGCAAAGCAGGCAGAACCCATGGTGGCAGGCCAACTAGCACAAAAAATGCCATCGTTGTTATTAATAATTTCCCTGCCTCTGGGGGAATCTGAACTCCTCATCCATTTTGGGCAGTCTCTTTGTCTTTGGAGACTGTTTTTCTTGGCAGCTGAAGAGCACTCTCATGGTTCCTCCTCCCACTTCACGCTCTTGGTTTCACAGGCCAGGCACAAGCCACTGGCCCACCTGCATACGGGTGAGGAGGGCAGAGAGCCCCATATCACAGTGCTGCCTGGCTGCACGGCAAGTCCCCTGCCTCCTCAAATCAGCAGATAGGAAGCTTGACCTCAAGGCAGACAAGCCCCCAGCACTGTGGTCCCCTCCACTTGGGAGCATTCACAGCCCCCACAGCAATGCATCCCAAGGAGATGAATCCCAAGGAGCCAGGGTTCAGACAAGTCTTCCAGCCCCCCACCTCCAGAGGGAGGGCGGTGGGAGGCAGGCATTGCACTGCACCACCTGCATCGGTTTAGCATCTCGTCCCAGCTGGCTGCAACATCAACTGCCCCCAGGTAACACTCAGCCTCCCCAAATACTGCTGGCAGTCCCCATCCCTGCAGACCCCTCGATCCACTGGAGAAGGGTGGGGGCTGTATCTAGCCCTTCCCCCAGGAGCTGTTGCCTTGTCTGGCTGCAGTTCCCACCATCACCTTCACTCACAACCTCAGCATGCCCCCCATCACTCCTGCCCAGGGCCCCCAGCCCCACCTCGTCTCACATCCCAAACCTGTCCTCAAAGCAAGCTACTTGCACTGCCACCAGGTCCTGCATATTCCCACCTCCCCTCCAGCTTGTCACCCCCAAATCCTCACCTGCATCAGACCTCCCTTGAACCCCCCTCCATACTGCCCCCCTGGCTCTGCCCCCCTGNNCGCTTCTCTTTATCCAGACCCTGTCTGTGCACCCAGCGCTTCAGGACCTGCCTGCGCTGACATCTGCGCCCAGCACCCCAAATCCTGCCTGCAGACCCAGACCTGGCCCCAGACCCAGTACTCCAGGCCCTACCAAGGGACCTAACACTGAGACCCAGCACATCAGATCCTGCTTGTGGACTCAGCACTCAGATTCAGCACCTCAAACCCTGCTTGCAGACCCAGACCTGGCACCCCAGGCCCTACCAATGGACTCAATCCAGTCCGAAACCAAGCACCCCAAGCCCAGCACCCCCGACCCCACCTGAAGATTCAACACTCAAAGCCAGCACCCCCAGCCCTGCCTGCGGACCCAGCACCCAGCCGTGCCTGAGCACGCAGCACCCGGAGCCAGTAACCAGATCCAGCTCTCCGGATCCTGCCCGTGGACGCAGCACCCAGACCAGGCAGCCCTGGCCTTGCCTGCGCACACGGAGCCAGCACACCCAGCCCTGGCTCCGGACCCGCACCCAGCACCCCGACCCTGCAGGTGGAGCCGGGACCCCGGGTCAGACGCAGCACCCGGCCGGCGGCTGTCCCCACTCGCGTCGCCCGGCACTGACCTGGTGCGGTGCGGTGCGGGGCCGCGCTGCTCGGCTCGGCGGCGCAGCAGGTGCGGTCGGCTCGGCTCGGCTCGGCGCGG
>VWZZ01002658.1:27658-71395 GCA_013399095.1 Psophia crepitans
CTGCCGCTGCCTGCGCCGGGTCTCCGCAGCAAATAGCGGGAGGGGGGCGGCAGCTTTCCCCCCGCAGAGAGGCCACCGTACACCGGCCTGGGGGACCGCTCGGCAGGGGCAGCTTGGGCCGCACAGCCTGTGTTCCAGTGCCCGCCGAGGACGGGCGGTAAAGGGCTGGTAACTTGGGTTTGGGAGTGTAAAGAAGCGTTACTGAATGCAGATAAGCATCACGCTGCCCTGCCACGCGCGCGGTGTCGCCGCACCGCAGCCGCCCAGTTGGTGTGGCGGTACCCGCCAAGCGCCTCGCTCCCCGAACCACAGCCGCTGCCATCCCGCCCCGCGCGCCCGGCCGAGGCGCGGGGCCCCAGCTTCACCCCGCTCCGACGCGTGCCTCCCCGCTCGGCCTGCATTCACCCGCAGCGGGAGCCTCTTTGGGAACACGGGCAGGTGATGGTTTCCCTCCAGCCCTGTGTGGAGCCTTTCTGTCTTGGGTGGCTTCTGCGGCTCCTCCCCACAGGCAGGAGCTGCCAGGTTCCAGCCTGCGTGTGCTTTCCTTTCCTTTCGCAAGCTTTCAGCGCCTGGCCAGCCCTCCCTCCTCACCCGTCGCAGGAGGCAGCAGGCCTCCCGAAAGAAAAACCCCGAGCGTTGGGTGTAATCAGCAGGTTGGATCTAGGGCAACTGGAAATCAGCTGGAGCGGAAGGTGGGGAGATGCTGTACCTGCACGCGCTGGGTTACAACTCCCAAAGCTGGTGGGTGGCCGGGTGCTGCCAGCCCACAGTTACAAAGCTGTGCGGTGCGCAGTCCCAGCACCAGCGCCCTTGGGCACTGGCTCATCCCCTCTGCTCCACACCAGCCCCCCACAAGGGGTGAGGTCGCCAGGAAGGGGACAAAGACAAGATGACAAGGGACATCCCCTGCACCCTGCAGACCCGGAGCTGGACCCACGGCAAGGCTTAGTGTTGAGCGGGTTGTGATGAAGTTGCTCGGCATCATTTAGGGATGAAGGTCAGCCCGGGCTGAGCCCTCCCCATCACCTGGACCTTTCATCTGGGCATGGCAGCAGGGGCAGGGTGCTCCTGTGGGGAGCCCAGCAGACATACCACTCTCAGGGCCTGTGAGTGCCACTGTCCTGCCTCGCAAAAACACTGTGGGTGCGAGGAAGAGCAGCAGAGGCTTGAACTCCCCCAGTCCCCACAAACTGACGGGTCTCAGCAAAGGAGGGACCCATTGGGGCGCTCCTGCAGATGGGGTGGCTCCTGTCACCCTCCCAACACATTCACCAAGCAGCCACCCTCCCTTCCTCTGGCACGAGACGCTGGGACCTGTTCACTGTCCCCACTCCCAGGCACCCTCTTAGGTCCCTCTTAGAGCAGAGCAGAGACACTACCCACCTCCTCCAGCACTCTCTGTCCTCCCTCCCTCACCTCTTGCATGCTCCAGCGGCTAATTACCATTTCCTCCTGTCCTTGGGAAAAACCCCAGCATCTCTTTCACGCCTCGCCGTGCCTCTCCACCCACCCTGCGGAAGTGGGATGCCCATGCATCAGGAGCCGGGCTCACCTGCAGCCCTGCCTGGCCAGAGCCAGCGCAGCAGGAAGGCAGGCTGAAGCGGCAGGCGCTGCCTGCGAGGCAGGGATGCTTTTGGCCAGCCTGTCTGACCCAGGGATTGGGGGTTCAGGTGCTGTGAGGCACCCGGTCACCCACATCCACTCCTAATCCCATCCTGTGCTTTAGCAGAGGTGCAGCTGGAGGCTGCAGGGCCGGTTATGGGAAGAACTGGTCCATGAGCAACGGGGAAGTGGGTGCCAGCGCTGGGACAGGGCTGCCCAAGACTCCCTCCCTCTCCGGGGCACTGCGCACATCCCATCCAGCAGCAACACTCCCTGCCCGTGCGGGCAGCGCAGGCAGGCGCCCTCCCACGTGGCTGCAAGCCGAGCCCAGCACAAATTGGAGCCGCGTTAGCTCCTGGCCTTGCAGTGGGGTAATTAGTGCATGAGCAAAGAGCAAGCAGACCCTGTCGTGTTCGGCACTGCGTATTTACAGGCCCGAGCTTGCGAGGCTTTAATTAATTAACACGAGTCATCGGCAGCTGGAAACAGATCTATTTTCAGAGCCTTCGCCTGCTCTGCTGCCCCCATGAGATTAACCGAAGGAATTTAGGGCCCCATGAGGTTGAAGGCCAGGGCTTTGCTCTTATTTGCACGGCTTTCCCAAGAGCCACAGCGGGATGCGGGCAGCAGCAGGCAGGAGCCAAAACAGACCCGACCCTCTCCAGCGCCGGTGTCCCTTTCCTCGCAGAAAGGCATTGCAGAGTGTGCGTGTGTAGGGGGCTCGTTTGTGCTCCAACCTTAGCCCAGAGACAGCAAGGTGCTGGAAGGGGAATTTCCCATTGGAGCAGCCCTGCAGCCCCCATCCCAGCCCAGGGGACAGCCTGGAGCAAGGGGCCCTTTGGGTCATGCCACAGTGCCTTGGGAAACTGCCCTTCCCACGGCCACGCAGGGAGATCGGAGCCCTCACGCTCTCTTCTTCCCGTTAACCCAAACAGCCTTTAGGAAAAGGAGACGCTTTAGTGCCCTGATCACCAGCCCTGAGTCTGGTTACTGTTTAATGTCTTCTTGTCACTTAAACACCATGCCCTATGGAGAGAGGGCTGGGCAGGGCAGGTTTCTCCCATGGGACAGCCCTGTCCACACCAGAGCCAGCTGCCCTGTGCCTGTGCCGACAGCCCCACCGCTCCGACACACGGCAAAGCCGGGCGGATGCCCATGATGCCCATGGCATGTCGGCATGTTCTGGTTTGCCCGTCTCTGCTAGATAACCCTACCCACAGCAGCGGGCAGGAACACCTGCAGCCCCCCCCTTTGCCCCTCCGATGCCCAAGGAGCCAGAGCGAAGCCACAGCAGCTCTCATGTTTCGCTGGGCACCGCACGCCCATCCCAGCCGGCATCCCAGATGACACGAGGAATTATAACAGGGCCACAGCGCCGTGAAATATTGATGGGATTAGTGCGGATCAGCTCTCCCAGCGCACATGCCGCGCTCACCCCGAGCCTGGGAGCCGGCGACCTGCACGTGCTCAGGTTGCAGCTCAGCGCCGGGGCAGCAACGCTCCCAGGGGCTCCCTGCCAGACCTCCAGCCGCTGGCAGGCTGCAGCCTTCCTGGGGGGACACGGGGGACCCCGTTGCAGCACAAGAAGACATGCATTAAGTTGCTTAATGCACAGCACCGCTGTCTCAGGCTCTGTCTCCTCCAGCCCATTTGCCCCCTCTCAAGTTCATCCCACGTGGCCAGGACCACAGGGGATGCACTATGCATGGGGCTGTCCTGTGTGACTGGCAGGAGACCCCCACCCTCCCCCCTGCTGCATGCCCCACTCCCACCACCAGGAACCAGGTTTCGCCAGGAAGAGGATTTCGTTATGGATCACAGTGGCCCAAATGCAAACAACTTCGCAGGATCAAATAACAACCAGCATTAAACTGGTTTATGTCACGGGTTTAGCCCATACGATGGCAGGCATGCACACCGCAGCAGCAACGTGTCACGAAGCCCCCAGTGATGGGGTGTGGTACTGATGGGGTGTCAGTGCCTATTCAACCCATGGGGCTGACCAGGATCTGCGGCCTTTGGTAGGAAACCGCTTCCCGAGGCAGGTCTGGCTCCTGCCCAGCGGTGCCTGCAGCCTGCCTGTCCCTGGGCCAGAAAAGTGAGATAAAACCCCAGCGCCTGGGATTTGGTTTGCCAAGCTCTGCGGTCTGAGGGGCAGCAGGCAGGCAACCGTTTCATGCTGCTCTCCAGACTGGTTTGAAAGCCAGCTGGGAGTTACAAAATCACAGTGCTCCAGGAGCTGGGGATTTATGAAACCCAAAAAAGAGTTGTGAAACTCACGCCAAAGCCGTGCCAGCCCACACCGTGCTGAGAGGCGTGGTAAAACGTCAAAACCACTGATGGAAAAACAGGTACTTTTCCCTTGTGACATGAAGAAAGCAAGGACAAGCAAACCAGCCTTTCCCTGGGCCCCTCCATCCCTGAACTACACTGCAAGACCGGCATCACCCCTTTGCCTGCTTCCGTGGAGAAAAAGTCAGCGGAGAACACACCAGCCCTGCAACACGGGGTTGGTCTCACTGCTCCAGCATCTGCCCATCTCGGTGGTCCCCTCTGCCCACCGCAGGACCAGCCTGCCCAGGCTCCGGGCTGGCAGTACTGCATGAAGCAGGGGAGCAGAAAAGACGCACCGGTGAAGCCTGGAGCCCAGCGGCAGCGCTCAGGGCTTCCCAGCAGCTAAGAGCATGCTTGCCAGCCTTGGCTTTGTTTCTTGAGAGCGTCACGGACTCGTCAAGCCAAGCGTGATGCTCCGCAGATTAGCCCCAGGGAAAGAAAAATATTCCAGCGGGCGCAGAGTATGAAAGGCTCGGGAGCCTCTTCCCTTCGAGTCATTGAGCAAACTTTCCAAACCACTGTTTCTTCGGGCTGAAAGCCAGCAAGGAAAATTACAATTGCAGAAGAATTTGTCTGAGAAAGTTATAAGGAGCTGGAAAAAGGCAGGGGCAGGCCAGAAGGCAGCCGAACAGCCATCCCACGCTGCCGCCACTCCAGCCCAGGGCTCGGTTTCAGGTAGGGATGAGACTTTTCCCCCAGCTCAGTACAGAAGCAGAGTTGCTGCCTGACTTCCCGCAAGATCAGATGCTGGATTTCTCCCCTGTAAGTGTTTGGCAGTGGAAATTGGGATGTTTTGCCCAAGGCCATTTGTGGATGAAGGCTGCCAGGTGCCGGCAGCCCCAACCGTGGAGCCGAATGTGGTGCCAGGGCGGATTTTCTCAGGGGAGAAGCGGCTGAGTCACAGCAGCCTCTGATGTGTTCCCACAAGCCCGTCCACCAGAGACACGCGGGGAGTTCACAAAGGGCAGGTGCTCACATGGGGAGCCAGCGGGGTTTGGTTTGCTCGTCTGCAAACCTCTCCGAGCTGGCGGAAAGCATCCTCCTGGCTCGGGATCTGTCGGCAGCACCTCTGCAGGGAAGGGTTGGTGAGACTGCGGGGGGGCAGGCTCCTGACCTGCCTTTCAACCATGCAGAGCTGCTTCGGGGTGCTTCTGCAGCACGGGGGGCAGACACCAGCAACCGCTGGGATGCCCATGGGAGAGGCAAGGGTGGTGTTTTGGGGCCCAACATGGGGTCTTGCCCCAGCTCTGGGGCAGGAGCAGGACCAGGGCAGCCGCAGGCGGGACCGGGCAGAGCTCAGCTCTAGCCCCAGGAGGTGCCACGTGGCTCCAGCCCTGGGAGAAGCAGCTGGCTCGCTGGACATAGGCAACCCCTCTGCCCTTCCCAGCTGCTCCCAGTAAAAGCAGACGGGCTCCAGCCTGGCCGGGGAGCATGGGATTCTCTCCCCGTGTTTCCGCAGCCCGCTGCGTTCTCCCCAGCGTGGCAGGTCAGGCCCCTGACACACGCTGCCCACAGCGGCAACACACGGCCCTGGGGATGCGCCGCGCCTGGGGCAACACTGGTGCCTTTTAAGAGCTGCCCTTTTGGGTGAGCTAACCTGCACCCCCAGAGCTAAAGCCAGGAGGGTGTAATGGCCCCCAGCACCCACGCTCTGGGCCGAGCCACCAGCCAGGATCCACATCCCCACAGCTTCACCTTTTGGCCATCAGAGCACCTGAGCCACCTCTCCCCAGCCCTGCCTGCTCCAGCCTGAAGGCTGACCCGTGGTCCCTCTCCTTCCCGGGCATCATCTCCTTCCCGGGCATCATCTCCTTCCCGATGCCGCCATCACCGCCACCAAAGAAGAAACAACCCGAGCAGCGCAGTAAATAACCCCCTGCGCACTGGCAAGCAGAGCCGGGCGCATCCATCACTCTCATGGTTTTTCTTCGGCTCTGACACTTTGATAGGGGCGAGGGGGTGGGGGAAGGAGAGGAGCTTCCAAAATTTATGAGCTCGGATTTAAAAATACATCTCCTCGAAGCGCTGCAAAACCCGGAGATGGTGAAGGCGAGTGGCTTAAAAGCTGCCTCCGGGAACGAACGCGAAAGCTGTGCCTACCTCGGAAGGAAGGATTTGGGAGACCAGCGCAGCCGATGTCGCAAACCACGTCTCTGCTGGGATCATTTTGCAAGTCACAGCTCTCCGTGCCACGCATGACAAGTGAAATGAAAGGCATGGGTAACAAATGACATGTTTAAATCCCTCCAGCCCTATGGTAACGTCAACCTTAGCACAGACAGGATTTGGACTGTCACCTTCAATCTCCCAGAGTTTCTCCTCTACATTCCTGACCTCTCACTGCTCCATGCATTGCCAGTCTCCCGGCCCTGTCTGGATACGGATCCCCTTATGCAAAGAAAAGAGCTTATAGCTATAAATTTAGCTGAAAACATCTCTACCGCAGGGAATCACATATCAAATAATAAAGCCAAACGAATGTCAGGAAGAACAACCACGATATCCAAGTCCTTGGTCTTTACAGATGGACTCTCCCCCAGCAGGGTGCTGCAGAATGAGCAGCTGAAAAATGTTACCCGGTCATTAAAAACATCTAAAAGTAATTTAGCCTGAGTGACAATGATGCTCAAAGCAAGTTATTTGTCTGCTGAGATAAAATGAGCTATTTCAAGCTCGTCTTTTGTTGTAGTTTTCTTTTAAAGTCAGAAAGGACTGAAAATTGCTGAGCCAACAGGCTTGCCAGCAGAGCGCTGGCGCTGTGGCAGCGACACGGCGTGGGGAGCGTCACCACGAGCTGCCCCAATCCCCCCCTGCAATTGTGCTCCCACCTCCTCTGGAAGGATGCTCAGAATGGACCGGGAAGATGGTCCCCAGGGCCACCACTGCATCTCTGCTGAGTTACGGTGCCATTTAGGATGATGGTTTTGCCATGGAAACATCTCCCTCCTAACAACAGATCTATCAGCACATGTCCCAAAAGCAGCCAGGCATTAATTACGTGGTAATTTTTGCTTCCCTGTGACAGAGGCCAGAGTCTTACCCTTCTCATGCTGTTCTTTTTTTTTTAAAAAAAACCAACAAATTTCTGAGTTAATCCATCCAAAGCATTGCATGAGCCCAAGGTTCCTCTAAAATCTCCTCTTAAGGATATTTTTGGTGGGCTCTTTAGACACAGTGTTAAATATTTCAGGTGAAGCATGACTCTTCTGAGCGTAGCCAACCTTGCTCTGAAGATCCAAATCCGTGAAATTTCTCTGCAGCCTTCGGGAACTGATTTGTTTCTTGCTGGTACCGTCTCCCTGTACTGCTCAACTGAGTTTATGTATTCCAAAGCTTGATTATTATTATTTTTTCCCTGTGTAATCAGATTTTGGGAAGCTGTGGTGAGTTGCCTTACAAGCAGCTTTTGTCCTCAGGTGTTTTCTGAGCAGGCTGCATCCATCACGTCCTGGTGCTTTAGCACACCTCTGCACAAACGGTACGTTCCAGAGTCAGCTGAATTCTTTTGATTCATGCTCCTGCGTATCCATACAGCTAATTTGCCTTTATTAAAGAAAAACAAGAAAGCAGACGAGAAGAGGGAGCTATTAAGAAGGACAGTGTCAAGGCCAGCAGAGCGAGTGCTGGAGGGCTGGGTTAATGAGCTGCGCGGTCGCTGCCGTCCGAGCGCCCAGGCTGGCTGGAGCCAGGAGCTGCTGTCCCAGCAGGGCTGACTCAGTCCTTCATTGGGCAGAAACAGCCTGCGGAGTCCTGCACCCCTCTTTCGGCTGCCCCCTAAGCTCCAGGGTCCGTGGTTAACCCCGCTTGCTCCAGCCTCCTTTGCCGGTGTTTTCTTGCGGGGGGTCCCGGGTGCGTTGGGCTTGGGCCAATCCCCCCTTACCCAGCCCCAGCTGTGTCCCTGTGCTTCGGGGAGAAGGTGACACAGGAACACGGGTAAATCCACCTGCCCTCGCGTCTCACACGAGGGCCATCCCGTTCGCCTCCCACAGCCGGACGAACACGCCGCCTCCCCCTCTGGCTGTGCCAGCAATGTCGCCAAGCTGCTCCCTTGCAAGGACACTTCCAAGGCGAGGGAGCGGGGATTTGCAAGACACCCTTCATGATCGTTTGTTCTTGTCATTTCTGACCCCTCAGGGTAAGAATAACATCAGGCACTGCAGGCACGAAACAACAAGCTTTGTAGGTCATATCAGCGTGTAAACTACCATTAGGAACCACAGCACGAAGCATGAATAATATTCCCTTTATTCCACCGTATACCTCAATGCCCTTTAAATAAATGTGAATGGTTATTTATGGATGGGGTTTGTGCAAGACGTTTCCTCAGGAACACGGGGCTAAAACAGAGCTGGAGCAATAAGTTTACTCTCTCCCCTATATATAAGTCAGAGCAACTGCAGCACTGATAGGCTTAGTGATAGTCCGGGGGATCCCAGGCAAAAGGAGAGCAGTGAGATCACAGTAAATCTTCCTTGCACAGATTTATGCTCTACCCATTACGCCAGAGCCACAAAGCACACGTCCTTCCCATGCCACCCTCCCCTCCGCGAAGGACAGCAGGGCAGGAAAAACTCCCAAGGACTCCAAGCCTGGAAAGGGACCTTCAGGAACGGATCGCGTCATTTCTGGAAAGCGGCGAACAGTCAACCTCGACGGCTTTCCTGAAATCCTTTCAGCAAATAATGACCTCGACTGCCAAAAATGACCCGGTAAGGCCAAGGCAGCGAGCTGCGCAGTGAGCCACCACCTCCCCAGCACGCCCGGCTCCCGCCTGCCTCTGCAGCGGCACAGCCACGCTCCCAGCTGGAGCGGGGTGAGGTTGCCCCCAAGAGGCAAATCTGACACAGCGACCAGGGAGGGAAAAGGCTCAATTCTGGTCTGGAGGTACGACATAGGACGGATTTTTTTAAAAGCTCTCCTTGCATGCCCTTATTTCTACTTCTCCATAGCTGAAAAAGTCTATGGACGGGGTGGGAGGGGAGAGGAAGGAGGGCAGGTGTTACTGCGTTCTGCTGGAGCTCCTGGACCACACGCCTGGCTTTCCTAGTCTCCCTTGCAGTGTCATTAGAAAGATCAAAAAAAGCCACTGGGTTTTCTTCAGCCACATGAGACATTTGATGCCATACACCTCACTGGGCTCCTTCTGAGCAAGGGCTGGCAGCACCTTCAACAGCAGCTTCTGTCTCAGGAGCAGGAGGAGAGACACAGTCGTGGACGCGACAGTTTGGAAACCGTGAGATGGCATGACATGAAATCCCTCAGCCGTTCACGTAAAGCGTAACGCAGCCCACCGTCATGCTGGACCGAAACCCTAGCGCCTAGCAGGGGCACAGGAGCAGGATGGACGCTGGGGGGACCTCCCCAGCACACTCTCCACCCTCCAGGGATCGGCAACCCGAAGCTCTCTTAGTCAGGGTTGGCCGCTTTGATTTCATAGACCCTGATGGATTTTTCTGCCGCAAAACCCTCTTTGAACCTCTAAGCTTTTAGCATCCACAACATCCTGTGGCAAGCAAATCCCCAGCTCTTGTCTCCTTTTGTTTGCTTTGAGCCTTCCTGCTAATAAAAGAACTACAGAGTCTGAAGCCCAATTACAGCAAGCCATTGAATAACTTCTTGCTATTTACCCCTTTTTTAGGCCATTTGGTTGTCGAGCTCTCCATCTTACCTTCCAACACTACAACTATTTCCAAGCTGGAGAGATGCATCTGACTTAGGGCCGCTACAATTTATTCCTGTCTATATACACACACGCACGCAGATTCCTTCCCAATGGGCTAAACCCGTGACATAAACCAGACTTTAACCATTCCCGGAGCTGCTTTTTGGGAGGACACAGTTTAAATATCCCAGTGAGATGTACCCAGGGTACTCACTGCTCCTGCGCCAGGCTCCCCGTGGGTCCCCCTGCCCCACTCAGCCGGAGAACGTCCCCGCATCCCCAGCACCGAGCCCCCGCCGCAGCATCCCAGCTTACTGTCAGCTCCAAACTGGAAGCGTCATCTCCAAAATGACTGTCGCGCCGGCTCCTGCCAGACTCTTAATTACGAAGAAGGCTGACACAGTTTCTCAGCAAACCGTGTTCGCATACTGCAGGGAAAAACAGAATGAGGGCAAGAGAAAAAATGGGCTAATAAGAGAAAATCAAGTGGAGGGAAAAACACGTTGTGCTATGCAAATCTTATCATAACAATGCTGGAGCCCAAAATACTGGGGAAAAAAATAGGTTAGTACACAGGGGAGGCAGGCAGTGCTCCACAAACGTGGAGGAGGGCTGGTATGCAGCGCAGCATCTCAGCATCCTCATCTGCCAGGCCTCTGGGTTAGGGCAAAGAGGACAGGTTCAGCTTCCAGCACACAGATCGATGTGTCTGAGAGCCTGAACGATGCCGTCTGAAGAGCCCACAGCCACCCTGCACGATTTACACCACCTTTCTAGAAGCCTGCAGCATGAATAAAGCATGAAGCTTAATGCCTAGACATCTTCTCCCCACCACCGAGTCTGGCAGCTTTAAGCTATTATTTTTATTCCAGCTGCAGCCTGGTGGTCAGCCCAGAGAGGAAAGGGACACCCTGCTCCCGCCAGTGCTCCAAGAGCCAGGACTTCCATCTCCAAGCAGGCTTTAAGAAAGCCTGAGACCCAGAGGCAAAGCCCCGGAGCCTGCGAGCTGAGCCCCAGCTCACAGCACTTGCTGCTCGGGCGAAGGATGCAGCACAAGAGCAGCAAAAGTCTGGTTACCGCTTCTGCTTTTCTCTGCGAGAGGGAAGGAGCACCCATCGCTCGGCCGGCTTCAGGCAGCTGCGGCGGTGAATGCAAACGCAGCGGGAAGCGCTGGGAGAAGGGTGTGTGGAAATGGCCCCGTGGCCAGGAGCCCTCCCCTGCACGCCATACGGGCCAAACCTGCCTGGAAAAGCCCCAGGCTGATGGTGAAGACGCCTTCATGGCAATAAAAGGAACAATTCCAGTTGAGTTTCCATCCCCTCCCCTGTGACCTCCCTACAGGGAACTGGGAGGTGGCAGGGAAGCTGAAGATGAAACACTCCCAACAGCTCACCACGCAGAGACATTCAGGAGTGTGACACATCCAAATGCTGCTTAAAATCACCTGAAAATACCTCTTAACCAGCAGCCTGCAAGCATGGAGACCAGCTTTCAGCACTCAGACCGAACTATCATGACGGGAAGACGTGAATGGTTTTCCTCTCTCACCACTCAGCCCGGCTTTTGATACCAGATAAAATATTCCCTTTCAGATTCCTTACTGCAAAGGCAAAGAAGCGCCGACTGAAAAAAGCAGCATTCAGGCAAAACTAAAAGCACCTCTGCAAGAAGCAGCCCTTCGAGGAATTTACTTTCCCTAGGATCCTCCCACGCACAGAAAGCCCTTTTCAACGCTAGATAAGAAGGGGCCCCACCAGAAAAGCTGGCAAAACATCCACAAGGCAAAACATCAAGGTATTTCACTGCCGGGGGCGGGGAGGGGAATGCAAAAAACCCAATTTGAACATCACCAAGTGTTCTGATAACAACCACGAGGAATCAGCTAAATCCACTAATGACTGTCTCGCCTCTCTGGGCAGCTCCTTTGGAGCTCTACGGGTGGATCCCACCTACAAGCCCAGTCTCTGCTCTCCGGGCTGGCTCCCCACGCAGTGCCCAGGCAGTCCCGAGAGCCTTTCTTCTTTTTCAGGGCACCGAAACAAGAACTGACATGCCAGTAACTGCCCCCTGGCACAGTGAGGTGTTTCCCGCGGGGGGAACTTTGAGCAAGAAGCTGGTAAGCCCAAGGAACAAGTCCCCAGAAGAAGTAAGGGGGTCATCTCCAGCCACACCCTGATTTGCCCCTTCCAGTGGAAAAGAAAGTTGCACAAACACTAAAAGCCAGCGGAATAAAAACAAACCAGCCGCAAACCCAAGCCAGAGATGTTACGCTGTATATAGTTTGCCTGGGAAAGAAGAAAAACAAACGTACAAGGCCAGCGTTAACACTGTGGCTTGAAGGATTCCTGCTAGTGATGGGGTCAGCAGAAGAATCCTCTCTAACCCAAGGACCTAGAAGTACTCACGTGTGACGGGTGCAGTCTCTCTCAGGCCACGCGCCTCATGCCCGCCCTGGGCCAGGCCACCTCAGACCCAGAGCTGGCTGCTGGGTGACACAAAGCACGGGCACCTTTGAGAGAGACAGACCTGGCTTGTCTGGGCTCAGAAAACAAATGTTGCAGTATCCATCCCTCATTATTAAAGTCTTTTTTCCCCGACGCTGAAATGCCGCCTCCAAAATCCGACTGTGCAGCAACCTCACCAGCTGCTCCGCCAACAACAGCGGCACACTTCACATGTTTGTTGCAATCATCTGCTTTTCCCAAAGATACTCTCAGCTCAACGGTCGGCTCTGGGGACTTCAGAGAGTTCCTGCAGCCACCGCATCAATGAAGCGTGCATGTCCTGCTGACCTTCAGCCAGACCTACCTGCAAGTCGTTAATCACTTCTGAAATCCCCATCCATTACCGAGTTCCACAATGGGAACAGTGAGAATATGAGATGTGCAAATAGTTTCGCTGGCAGGTTTCTTAAAAAAAGCTCCTGGCTTGAAGTTGAAGCCATACAGAGGCTTGTCAGAAAATAAAATAATTTAAAAAGGCAAAGAGCCACAAATGCCTATTTTATAGTCAGCCTTTATTTTTTTGTCTGTGATTACTGCAATAAAGTGCACCTAATTTCACATGAAATGAGAAAACATGGCTCTTAATACAGCCAACATAATATCAAAAGATAAACCTCAGTGCAAAATGCTTGTCTGAAGACAACCAAAGCAGTTAAGACATTCACTGTGCAAACAGCCTTCTCCAACGCACGTGACTTCTGGCTGGCGGCCAGTAAATGAGTCGGCAAAACCCAACGGCAGCAGGTTTCCTATTTTGTTTCCAGGAGTCCTGAAGCAGAGCCCAGCTCAGCAGTCCCTCCTAACGACGCTGCAGCGACGCTTTGGGATCATCTCTGGAAGGATGCTGATGAGCTCCAACTCAACCCGCGTCTAGACTTCAGCAACTGGGGAACCACTGCTCGGCTACAAAACAGATGGATGAAAAGGCCAGACAAAGGAGGAGGGGGAGAGCGGGGGAAAATGCCAGAATGTATACACAGGCATTAGCCATGAAAACACAGCACTGGCTGAGCTAAGAATTACTTCGGGACCTTCTCCATTTATAGTAAGCGGATCAGCTGGGAACCCAAGCACTGCAACAAGACCAAAACAGGACCCGCAGTTTTTCGGGTTGGTTTTCTTTTTTCTGGTGAAACGGAGCTGAGCCATGCCCATTCTGTGTAGGGACGTTTCATTAGAAAAGTATGTTTGGTTTTATTTTTTCATTGTTCTGTTAAATAAAAGTAAATATCGAAGTGGTTATTTCATCTGGAAAAAAAATCCAGTCAGCAGTTTCAATGTGCTTTGAACTGCAGTACAAAAGCTGTTCATCTAAACCCCTCCCCTTTCCTTCTCCAAAATATACACGACAGCAACTTCAACTTTACATGGTAAGAAAATATATACACATTACATACAGTAAACATATTCTGCAATTTTTTAAACTTTATACAACATTAGTGAGAAAAAACTATAAACATTAATAAAATTACATACAATATATTCAACATAGGAAGCAACTGCTACCAGAGGGAAGGCTGACAGACTATCAAAGACAGGCAGAGCAAAGCATGGCATTGCCATACCTATAAAACAGCAGGTAGCATTTTTTTAGCCTAAAGCAGTTCTGTTGTCAAAGATACCCTTTGAGGTAGATTCTTCCAATTCTTAAATAACATGTTGAGATTAACAAAAAGGGATTTTCTCCCCTCCCACCCCCCCAACAATGCCACGAGCATAACTTTTGTTTGAACAAAGATAAGCTGATTATCCTGTGAAGGGCACAGAGACGCGGCAGTCTTCGGCTAACTCTCTACATTGAAATGAAAGACAAAACATGTAACATGAATTTGCAAATAAAATACCTTCCCTATAAGACGTGTCCATTCTATAGCAGTTCCTTTATATGTAATATATGTACTTAAATTTGAAGGTCTCGGGGTTTGGGATTTTTTTTTTAAGCCTTAATTTACATTCTCATGTTAGAAAGTTATAAGGAATTTATCGTACAAGACAAGACAGGGTAAATCTACAAAAATTAAAAGGAAACAGTATTATAAAACGCACATGTTGATATTATTAAAAATCCCACTTGTTAAGGGAGCCCCACTTGGTGCTTCTACCCAATACCTTAATCTTCTCTTCGTACATACACGCAGCCTACAGACAAACCACAGTGTAAGATTTAAACGACGGCATTTGCCCAGAGAGCACAAAAGGAGATCACACCTTCCTTCGATTACTTCACAAACAGTTCTTGGAGCTCTGTGCACATACTGCGTGCGCGGGAAAGCTTCACACAAAGGAATTCAGACCTCACAGGGCTCTGAACAGTTTTTACATACGTGGCCAAATGCTCATCTCCTCAAATCTCCATTGAGTTAATATTTTAGGAATAGTATTTTCTCCGTTTAAAGCACGTGCTGAAGCCAGAGAACAAATAGAGATACGCTCGTTTCTTGAAGAGCAGTACAACCATCTCATTTGTAACTTGGTCTTACAGAATCACTTCCTGTGCAGTCACATTCACTGCATAAACGAATTCACGTCTGAAGATGAGGAATTTAAGTTAAAATGAATGCATCACTGTAATAACAAATTCTATTCTGTTATTTGATAAAACAACCACAGAGCAAAGAAGCATCCACTTAACCTGCCTGGGCACAGCCACCCTTTAAGCTCTGTTTCCACCCCCAAGTCAACACGAGAGCAGTTACTCATTCACGTGCAACTGCTGTTATTTTGTACTTTTTAGAGACACTGGAGGGTCATACCAATTCTGCTTTGCAGATTAACGTGTCCAAGCACTTTATTTTTGAGCCCAGTTTTGCACCACTTGCTCACCTGCTGGTGTCAGGAGAGGTCTAACACTGTTTCTGAACTCGCATTCCGTGGCACGGGGCAGTACTTTCCCAGCCATCCTAAAACAATGCTTGCAGGTGTGTGCTGGCAAGAAAACTCATACATAGCGTTTTCAAATGTGTCTTGTGAGTACAATGGAAATGAGAAAACTTTCCTCAGCTTTCAATATGATAGAAATATTTCTTTTTTTCAGCTAACCCACATTAATTTTTCAGGAGTAGTGTATTTGTAGTAAAAGCAATGTTAATCAAATTAGATCCTTATGCTTCTAGTGTTTGCCTGAATCAAGCTCAAGTTCTAACTCAGGTGACTGATTTCTTCTGTTCCAACCAAGGTGAAGCTCCATACATTCTACATCTTCCTTGGCTTCAGAGTTTTTCCTGTTATTTTCCCTGAACTAGGCAAGATTTCATGAATCTGGCTCCCAGAAGTCATGCAGTTTTCCCTAAAGAGTAAAAACAAAATAGTAAATGACTCAGAAAACCAACAACAGGAGTAGGCAAGCGCTTAGCTTGAGATCACCACAATGCGTTGCCAGTCCCTAGAATTTTATCCTGATACACTTGCCAGTCTCCCCGTACGTGAGAATCAACTTCAAATATCTTGGAAAAAAAAACTCTGAAAGAGCTACATCATTATCAGCTTTCATTAATTGCAAAGCAGCTTCTGCAGCTATGTGTTACTGTCTAATTCCCTCCCCTCTCTGTAACAAGAAATATCACTCCCACTACAAATTATATTTTTTGCACATTGCTGGGAGCTACTAATAGTTTACAGACAAATGGTTGATGACACAATTTTTAACTGAAATCAATACTAAACATACATGTCTGATTTACATTTTTACGTAAGTGATACACTACACTACAGGAAAGATAAGCTTTTCCAAGACAGGTAGCTTTATATTTCATGACAGGACTCAAACAGTTGGCCTGATCACATTACAAAAGGAACCTTACAACTCTAGGCTGGAAGAAACAGCTCTGAACTCAGCTATCAGCAGAAATTATCCACCTATTCCCCCAAGGCCAGCTAGAGATCACGAAGGCAAATATTAATGAAAGACTATAATCACGACGTTATGACTGCATGCTTTTTACAGAGCATGAAACGCTTTTTCCTAATCATTGCCTGAAATTCCACACATCCAAAAGGGGGAGGAGTTATCAAGAGCCATTAAACATATACGGATAGAGCCTCAGACTCAAGGAGTCTTGAAGTCACACGGTGCCAGACCACACAGGAAGTGCATCACTGCATTCCTGCCCAACGTCCTTTTCGAAGCATCTGCTAATAACTATAATCAGAGACAGTCCCAGTGACTTGACTCAGTACTAACATTTCAGTGTACTATGCAAGCCATTTACGAAAGCAGCACTTTTAAGGATAAAGATGAAATCTTGGTTTTATTAAAGTCAGCAAAGTAAGAATTTTAATGAAAATTGATTCTAATATATCTAAGGGTATTCTGCAGCCAGGCCATTTAGGAAGAAAAATCTCTTTACAACAACACATTACTTTCAAATGGTAAAAAAAAAAAAGTTAAATGCACCTGCAATGTGAAAAGAGAGAAAAAAGTTTCATTACAGTACCTGAGTAGGCCGAGTGGTTTGTATCATATCTTGCCATTTGCCATATATCCTCGCAACTAGATCTTTCACCTGCAAATTCAGATGGATTACTTCAGCCGTTTATGTTAAAAACCCCTCTGCCTCCCACCCCCCCAACCCACAAAACCCCAGATAATCCGACATTTACTGGGAGGGAACAATTTTCCAGCTGGCACAAAGTATCACCATCTCAGCTCCAATGAGATCCCTGTAATTTGCGACTCTGAATTCCAAGTCAGGTACTCCTCACAAACACGTTACAGGCACATGACTCCCCACACTGAGTGTCTGGAATCAGCACACAAGACTGGCCTCCACTCACCTCATCCTTGGGTGAGTTCAGTTTGTTCCACAAATCTGATTGTACCTGGAAAAGGTACTCACAACTGCAATCACTAGAGCCAACTATGCAGTGCTGTCTGCTTCTGAAATTAATTCCTCATACATAAAAGTGTGGTTTTTTCAAAAGCAGTCACAAGGAGGTGTTGAAGCCAAGCCATTTAGAACTGAGACTCGCTTCATATGCTGTGTTAAAACGCAGCACAGTGGCATCCTCTGGAAGTTACTGTATTATTAGACAAATGAAGTCGTGAAAAAAAAAACAGAGAAAGATTTTCCCCTCTTGGTGCAAGGGCAATAGAAACAAAAGTGAAGGAGACCTGAGATACAAAAATCCAAGGCAAGATTCATTAACTTGTTTAGATCTACACTTTACTAATCTAGCTGAACAAAAATAAATAATCTTCTTGAGAGGCAAGGATGCACGCAACTGCAAATATTTGATTTAAAGCTGAAGAAGCCAAGGCTTTTCAAAGTTGAGGTCAGTCATTTTATCAGTGATCTGATTTGGCTTGCTGTGACAGCATGAAGAGTCACAAAATTAGGACTATTATTAGTAGCTCGACACCACAAAGCAAATGAAAGGCCATTATCCAAGCTTGGTGCTACACCACATACACTGTCAGCTTGGATCCACAACGTTTTTAACTAACTCATTAATTTGAAAGTTAAACAGACACACATACAAGATAGGCTAGTTTCTCAGTCCTTGGTACCCTGCCCTGCGAGTAGCCTCTGCTCTTAAAGTAGGAGTCAACTACCAGTGACTGCCAGGAAAAGAAACAGAGCAACTCTGTGGGTCTAAAAATTGAGATGTCAGGCTAAAAGGAAGATCACCTCCCATTTCAGCTATTAAGAGTTCTGTTGTTAGCAAAGAGTATTTTCAGTACATTAAAATGGGGATATATTCATGTACATGCAAAGACACAACACACAGAGAAACCAGAAAAAAAAAAGGGGGAAAAAAAAAATAATAAATCAAACCCATGAGGAACTCTTACAATTTCCAGGGCTGGGATGAGGGAACAATATACATCAAGAGCACTAAAACCCACCCCGAAACAAATAAAAACACTCCCTAATTTATCTATCTTACCTTAGTTCGATAAAACAGCCTTGCATCTTCCCTAATATCGCATTTTATGTTCTTATCTAAGGCACCACAAAGCTTCAGTAAATGTTGCTAAAAAAAGACAAAAAAGTGTCCAGCTATTTAAATCCTCCACGTCAAAACTAAAAGCTTACTTCAAATATTATTTCAATTTAAAAATTACATGCTTCAGTTCGAATTTTTCTCAGAAATACACAGTAAGGAAGGGGGGAAAGGGAGAAAACAAGATCACAAGATCCTCTATCAGTTGCTGGTATGCACCCGGCAAACCAGGTCTAAGAGATTTTACAAAGTTTCAAAATATAAAACTTGTGATGTATAGCTCTGCTAAAGTTCCTACTAGTAATTTGTAAATCCTTTCCATCCGCAAAGCAGCAAGCACAGTGCCATTCAGGTCTTTTATCAGCAAAAAAAAATAATGTTCTGAAGTTACAACACCTAAAAATAACCTTTTCAGTAATGACGACTCAGGCCATTTTCTTTTGTAGGAATTGGCTGAGCAGGTAAAACATGTCCAAGGTTTATGCATTCGTCTTTCATTTCTCTCTAAATTTCTGATTACTCTAATAAAGCAGTTCTGCCACTTCATAATCCCTTGGTAATGGGTCCCATGATCTTTCGCATTTTGTGACTTTCTTAATAAAATTCCTGTTTTCAATCCCTCACCAAACAGCTCAGCAGAACCACTGAGACATGCTGAAATTCTACTTATAAACATTTGCTGGTGTCTCAAGACCATGACAATTGACCCCATCTAACTGGAAGAGGGCCAGAAATGAAACAGTCATATTGATTTTATACAAAGTCTAGGCTGCACAATATTCAGTCACGCCACTCTTGCCACTTGATGGCTTACAGGTCTTTAAGAGAGACATTAAGGAAATATAAAAGAGATCAAGTTCTCCACAAACCTTCAGGAAGGCTACTGTAAAAAATAAATCTCAAAAAGATCATAACAAAATAATTATTTTCTTTGCCAAATATGATTTTGTTTCAGATTACACTTGGAGATCATCTTTCTGCGTTGAGAGGAAACTGAGACACTTGAGCCCCGGATGTCACCAACCATTACTCTTTGCCTCTCTCTAACAGTTCATATGACAGGTTTCTTAACAGCCAAGCGTGATTCCACAGGGCAAAAGGTGTACACAAACACCTTGCAACAAGCAACTCACAGGAAACGATCACAGAAATCCAAATAGGATTACTGAAGGGCTGAGCGGAAGGTATTACTGAACATGTTCACATCATATGGCGCAAGGGAACTACTGCTACAGAGAAGTCCTAGCTCTCACTCGCTGCATGACTGCACTCCAGCACAGAAAACTGACGTGTTTGACTATATTTTACTGGATATTTGCAAAGTGGTTTTCTTCTAGACTGACAAATTTCAACCCTACTTCAAAAGTTCACAGGATCATTGGGCTACTCAGAATTTCTCTGCTGAGCTCACCTCCAGTTACTTTCTGAGAAAGATTAACAAAATCAGCCTTACATTTTGAGGTGGCTCCATTTGCAAAATGCAGAAGAGGTTTCTTTCTCTGCAGAGAAAGGTCATCTGCGTTTACTTTGTCCCAGAACAGCAGTTTCCTCCACTGCTATTATTCACTGGTGATCTTCTATCACATGATAGCTCTTACTAAAAATTCTTACCAAAAGTGCATGATAAGCAGTCTTGTAAAATCTAAAAATCTAGTCACTGCGGTTACTTACCCTTTGATTAGAATTAACAACGTCAAAGAAACTAGCTTCACTGACGAGATGAAGGAGGATGTAGATTAGGTAGTATGCCTGGAGAGAAATCAACAGAGCTTTAGCAGGCAAATCACAATCACAACTCTTCACATCTAAATACAGGACTATCTCTGTTTTCTGTAACGATTCCTCCAACAGCCAGATCAATGGACAAGTATGTCTACACATGCCCAAATAACTAATTTGAAACAGTACATCATATATTAGAAACATTTTAAAACAGTATTACACTGTTTTCAGAAGCTACCTAAGCAACCTACAAAATTTCCTGTAGTTTTAATTACTGCAAATTAAATTCAGCAGTTGGCTTTATTTTCCCATCATCTACAGCTAGATCAAAGTACTTGCTAAGAGACTCCATGATAGGCTCAAATAAACAAACCATTATTCAATTTTTGGAGGGATGGAAATACTAAATCTTTCTCATACTTGCTTATGAGAAAAGATTCATAAAGCTGTTTCTGAAGACTGGGGGTGAAGATCTGTCTCAGCATCAGTCTCCACTGATTACATCAGAACGGAGGGAGGATGGTCCTCTGAATACAGAAGACAGGACTCAAGACATTCACCTGACTTTGCCATGCCGAAAATCTATTTCCCTGGTTGTAAAAAGCAGCCTAATACAGCTTCCCTCATCACACGCTACTTCTTTCCTTTCTCCATGACTATAATCAAAATTGAACACAACTAACATTTTTATTACACAGATGAGCAGCAACAAAACAGTGTTTGTACACGTCCACGTACAAAACTGTCCTCAGTTAACAGACATTAAAAGAAACATTCTCAAAATTGTAGAAGATGCATGAAATGACAAATGCAACAAAGCACTATCAGCTATATACCTCCTGTTCTAGTTCTGTACGAAGGCGGTCTCCATCGGCATTCTGCTGCTCCAGTCCTTCTCTTATCTTCTTTAGTAGATTAGAAGGTTTCATGACCACCAGAAACTGAAGCAGAAGAGACATCTACAGATACAAACATTAACAAATTGGAGTGGTTTACTGGCAACAGAAGATTGGAAACCAAGTGCCACTACAGTATTATTTGTCCACTAAGACAAGAATATAAAAGGAATTTTTAGTTATAATGGAAGTTCTCATGCTTTGGGCAATTATTGATTATTCACAAACTAAAGTGTTTGTACGTTGCCTCAATAAACGATCAACCCTAGGAAAACAGAGGACTCTACAAGAACAGAAAAGGAAGACTGAAAGAAGCACAGACCTCTTTCCAAGGTCCAAAATGAACGTTTAGGCATGTAAACAATACTGCACTTAGAAGCTGCAGAACAGGCAGGTTATACACATGTGGAAATATACTACCAACACTAAACTAAAAATTACTAATTGGCCATTTTGCAAGGTTCTTGAAAATAGTCTTACAGTATTAGAAACATCAACAAAAACATACATATTTTCTAAACTTTCAATTTATACACACACAACACACATATGCAGTACCTGCTTGTCACTGTCATCAGGTATTTCTATATGCTTTTTATTAAGAAGCTTTGAAATTATCACTAGGCTAAGACGTCTTCTTACTTCCCTGAAAAACAATTAAAAGAATTTCTTTCCCAGAGAATTTCTTAAATCCACACTGTATCTACAAATTATATGAGGCTATGCATGGCTTCCCTAGACATAAACTTGCCTACAACTATTAAATTGAATTTTCTGAGTATAGGTGCTATTAAACTAGTAAAGAGGCTAATAAAATATAAGTACCCTGATTTCATTGCACCTTTTCTTCTGCACAAGTAAACACTGCTAGATGCTTGCCTCCAAGCCTGAAATTGAGAACCCAATTCATTCTCCTTGCTCAGACACATTATAATTTATTAATTTCAAAGATACAGAACTCATAACTGATTTAATGCTTAAAAGCCGACGTGAATCACCCACAGAAAATTTAAATTTTGGTCATTCAGACAAGAATGAGAATAGGTGACACATGTCAGAATCTGAAGTTGTTAAGTATTTCTTTGCTATAGGGTTCCAGGAAGTCCACAGCCCAGAAAGCCACACAAAATACAAAATAATCCTTTTTCACAGCAGAGGTGATTAAGAAGCTATATATGTACACGCTAAGAATGGCACATACATCTGTAACATATGAAAAAAACCCAATTTATTTTTTTAAAGCACCATCTAAGACTTACTGCATTTATCAGACTTTCAGCTTATATAAGTAAATCAGCTGTTAACGACATAAATAAATTAGCTGTTAATGATACTACATATTTCTGATGTTACAGCGTCATTACCGTCCACGTATTATCCAGCTTGGCACCAGCTGAACCAGCCACAGGAGATTATGGTGATGACTGGAGAGTTCACTCACTGCCAGGCAGAGCTCAGGCATCTTTCACAGAACAACAAAAAATATTGATAACGAAGAACAGACATGATGCGCATTTATTTTATTAGCAAAGTAGTACACATCTACTCCCTAGAATCATAGAGTAAATTTTAAAATTAATTGATCTAATAACAGATGATGTGCAGAAAGATAATTCTGCATTGCACCTGTATTTAAGTCTGCTAAATACTATTCCACAGTAGGGTAGTTGAGATCAGATTGCCTTCCATGACATTTTATCAGCTTAGTGCAATCATTTCCTCATTCTTTCAGAGAGCCATTTTAAACACACAGCAATTTTAGTAAATGTAAGATTAAGCTCAATAGAACAGTCCTCTTGTAGAAGAGGACAGGCAAGAATAATGTCAGCTGCAAAATCCCTCTGAGTATACCCACCCACCTCCTAAATTTCACACAAATCCAAAGCTCCCAATTTGTTCATAGTACATTTTCAAGCAGTATTTTTCTGATACGTCAAGAAAAAACCCGAAAACTTCAAAACAGAAGTTTGTGGAAGGCTGAGTTGCAGTTTCATAAATCTAGTACAAGAAAATAACTTATGAAGTTACCTTTGTCTCCCAGTCTTTTATACTTATCAGAAGCTTTATGAAAAGGCACTGAAAATCTATCAAAGGAATTTGCTTTAACTGTTTCTCCAAGCTTATTTTAAATAGCAACAGAAGGAGTAGCAATATTTCTTGATCAGTATATCCACCTTGAATTACTGTTAAACAGAAACCTAGAAACTTTAAAAGAAATAAAAAGCATTAAAATCTGAATATTGGTTTAGCTTATTTTAAAGTATGATGAGGACTCAAGTTTTCCATCCTCACGTTAATATGCACCTCAAGTGACACATTGTTCTTTCAACACTGGTGTACTAACATCTCCCCGTCTCCCAGTAACTGCACTCTGTTTTTTTTTAAATACCTGCTGGAGGCTGATCTTTTGAATAATGGCAATATTCCCTGGACACTACGGGAGTAGTAAAGATCTTTCTCCACTGCACAGATAAACCTCATCTAACTGAACAAAAGACTGACAGACTATCTAAATACGCAATACTGAAAACATAAATCAAAAGATTTTTTTTCCCCCACACAAGTACTATCAACATAGGTTGCTTACAATATGGGATGTACGTGTAAATGAAAATACAAACTAAATCAAGAAGTGTGTATTCTGTCTCTAGTGGAGGTGCTCCGAGTGCTTCCTCTTGAACTAAGTGATTTTGTAGTTAAAAAAATCTCTAAAGAAATGATGCCAGGAGGATTCAAACACTTTGACAAAGAACTCTGCAATCAGTTATAAAGTCAGTATTTTCACCACACCACCTTTAATCACAGAGAACTAGCCTGTGAAGCATGACTAGCACTCATTCAGCCTATGGTCTCACGGGACACAGCACACAGATCTAACAGCTCACTTCAACACAAGAGCCACCCACAGCTCCACCTGCCCTCCATGAGCTCCCACCTCATTCACCACGTGCTGCACAGGGACTGATCGCAGTACGTCCAAGAGCTGCACTAACACACCAGGGCAGCGCAAAACATATCACCCAACATCCACTCCCCTTCCCATTTCCACTGGAACAGAGAAATGGATAGTTTCTTCTACACAAGAGAGCAAAGATGTGTGATCAAGTGCCACAGCTGGAAAAGGGAGGCAGCAGAACTCTGCAGTTGCGAGTGAAGCCAACAGAAGTCAGGGACAAAGGAAACTAAAGTTTGCAACAAGCCTGCAATAATCTCTGCTGAATGTGAAGCTGAAACTCCAGGACAGCATCTACTCACAAAACATGCCCAGGACTAGATTGAGACACCAAAGTTTTTGCTAACAAAAAAACCCCCAAACAACCCAAAGCCAGAAAAACTCACCACACCCACACCACCTAAAAAACCCCTCCCACACTAACTGGAGTCTTCTCACCTTAATCACATTAATTAAATTGTTTTCTGGTAGACTGGAGAAGGCTGGACTGGCAGAGGTTAGGTCTTCTCTCGGCTGTTGTTTACTCACTGTTTCTTGCATCTGACTTCTAATGAAAGAGACACTAATCTGAGCAACAAATCAACAATTTAAAAGCCTACAAAGGCTTATTCGCATCAAATTGAAGAAAAAAAACCCAAACAACCCTGCATGTTTCAAAATGCCTTCAAATCAAAACAATCGTCAGTTACAGAGCACAGATGTCTATCTCAGCTTATAACTAATTACTTACAATTCTGCCCAGCTATTTAAGCAACAATTCTTGTAAACTTTCATTAGGAAGGTGCAGGACAGAGGACAATGCTTGAGTTTGCCGAATCCTTACCTGGCAGGCATTGTGTAAAGTTCTGGCTTATTTACTCTATTAAGACCTGAGCTGAGAATTTAAAGAAGGGCATGGCTTGATGGGAGGAGAAATAAAGGAGAATCTTCTGATTCTACATTCTAAGCACAAGGCTTGCTTTCACAGGATCTAAGTAATAAATATCAAAAGAAAAACACTTACAAAATATCACATTCCTTAAAGTTGGGCTGAAGATGCTGCAATGGAAAGAGAGATCTAAACGCAACACCCATATTGACAAAAACAGCTGACACATCAGCTAGTGAAGGAATCCATGGTTTAGACTGTTCATCACTGATGGAGGCTACAAGTAAAAGACATGGAATGGATTAGTTTTAAATTTAGTTCTTAGCATTAGTTCCTTTTAAGGGAAACAAATAAGCCCAGCAGTTTGCATCAATTTTACCAGCTCTCATCTTGGAAGAGTTGGTACGTTGAATGATATGCTTATTTTCAGAACCACAAGAGGGGAAAAATAGTCTAACAGAATTTTACGCTAGAGAAACATCTTGCCTATGTAACAGGTGAATTACTTTAAAGTTCCACCCATTTTCCCTCACAGCTGTCTTTCCTCACAAACAGCAGAAGCAGCAAGGAGGCAATATTGACTTTTAAGGGAATGCATAAGTTACCGTTCTGTGTAGGCACAGGTAAGAGGGACTTATCACTGTGGGACTGGAAGCAGAGCTAAATAAGATTTGCAACCAGGCAAGGTTTCTAGAAAAGAAGTGCTAAATAGATGGAATTCACTTATTTGATAGAAATAAGAAACAACGCTCATTGCAAAAAAGGCTGTTTTGTATGACAACTTGTATCTGAAAGCCTGTACAGAGAATTCCTATAGGACACTAAATTAACAAGGTAACATCAAATGAGATGAAGTGTTTTCCAAACAACGGCAGAAGTCACTAGAATTCTGAATTAGGTCAATTTTGTGTCTGAGAGCTAAGTCTGTATGGAAAAAAACCCAAATATAATGGAACATAACACTCAAGATACTCCAGGTTCAGATCTCAACGTTCAATTCAGTAGAAAAAACAACAACAGACAAGACGCATCCTTAGTTAAGCACTGGAATAGAATGTCTCAGAGAGGTTTAAAGACTCCACAGTTGGCAATTTTAAAGTCGTTAGACAACTTTACAGGAGCAACTGTAGCACATTTGATCCTGCTCCGAGGTCAGACCTGCTGGGATCTCTCCCAGCCTTAATTCCTGGAATGCTCATTGAGCAGCTTGAACTTTTCATTCGGAACCAAGTTTAATGCCAGGAAAGCACAAAATAAAGGCTACTTTCCCTCTCATATCAGCTCACAGTCCTATTTCAAACAAGATTCAAAATACAGGGTACAATTTGGACAGACCTGAGCAAGTACTTCAAGAGAACTGTGTTACTTTCACTATGTTAACTGGCAGGCTTAAATGAATTAGTGACTTTTGATGGATCTGAATAAAGTGAAGACATGGAGAACATACAAAGGAACTCATACTCAAGAAGTATTTGAGAGTACAGATGAAGGCAGGCAAAACACACAAGACACAAGCAGCAGCGTGGGCTGAAGAAGATTCTTGAAAGTGTTTTTGTGGAGGTCTATGATTCTTTTCACTTTTGCCATTTATCTGGAAAATAAACTATGTAGTGCTACATACTGGGTATGACTACGTGAAAACCATCTTGTAATCCTTAAGGTATGAAATTAATGACTGCATCTTCTAAAACAAAGATGGAAAGGAGAGTAAACTTTTGAGCAGAGCGGGCTCCTCTTCAGGTCAATTTTATCTGTGAAATAACAAAAGCGAGTATAAAGGCTCTGTACTGGACACACTGCTTTGCATGCCAGGACCGATTCTGTAGCACAGCTTGCATGAACTCGGTGAAGACCAACTCCTACCATTTGTGCGTTACATAAATAACAGAACCTAAATTCATACCAGAATCACAAAACAGAGCCAGTGCCTTTTACTTCCTCCCCAACACCTTCGTATACTTAACAGAAAGGAAATGCCTTCATTCAGGTGCTCAGTTTTCCATCTTTGAAACACTCACCATTTTTTAGTGTTATCTCCATCAATCTGTCTAAAATCTGGGTGGAAACACAATAGTCAGGATGAACAGACATCATCTATGGAGAGAAAAAGCAGCTACATGTCAAACATCATGTTGCATGATGTCATCAATTTTATTTTAATTAAAAAATAAACCAATTCTTTGGTAAAATGAAATAAGAAATAGTAACAGGAAAAACCACCCCATCAATCCAAGGATATACCAAGATATATTATATATATAATATATTACATATCTTATTCTATATTATAAATATAGATTATTTCAAGCAGTGCACAAATGCTATGAATACTTCAAAATTAATCATTATCAGCATCAGAATGCTGTAACCCCATGCTGAATCTGCTGGTTTGGAAGAAAGCACTGAGGGTGAAGAGAATGGAAACTTATCATGTGTCCCTTTGGAATCCATTTGCATCTGTGATCAAATGTCAACTCCTTCATCAGGAGCGGGGGCAGAGTTAACTACATTTTCCAGTCACGGGCAAGTTGAACACGTGCAATACTAAACTGAAACAATGAACTCTCATTTTTTCATACAACTCAACTACAGAAATATGACTATGAAGTTCAGGTCTCCTGGAGCGCTTCCCTAGCCCAGCAAAAAACCTACGTTCCCCTGCCAAGTTCTGGACAGTGTCCTGCTCTGTAAGTGAGCTGAGCTGGCTCACACTTCCTCCTCATTAGAGGAACCCCAGGGCTCACAGAAAGGGTGGAAGGCAATTTTTTACTGGCTAGAGGGAAAGATATGAAGGAGCAAAACATTTCCCTTTCGGCATAAGCTGGCGGCCAGTTGACAGACACAGGCTGCAATTTCACAGGCACTCCAGCTTCCTTTTTTGTTCCAGGCACAGTTATAATGTGGTAAATAACAGAATGGAGAGAGGCATTTTTGTGAATAACAGAACAATGTCAGTTCCTGGGGATTTAGACACAGACATCTAGAACGCAGACAGCCACCACACATCCTTCAAGAAAGGCTCCAGACTTTTTCCTGAGCCATAATGCATGTTGACCTCTTCCAAATGAAAAAATATCTGGTACTGTGGGTATCTCTAATGATTTAGAATGTGACATTGTGGAGACCTGTGATGACTGGCATTCCTCAGGGGTTGGTATTGGGACTGGCTCTGTTTAACATCTTTGTTGGTGACATGGGCAGCAGGATTGAGTGCACTCTCAGCAAGTTTGCTGATGACACCAAGCGGTGTGGTGTGGTCAACACGCTGGAAGGAAGGGATGCCATCCAGAGGGACCCTGAGAGGCTTGAGATGGGTCCATGTGAACTGCATGAAGTTCAGCAAGGCCAAGTGCAAGGTCCTGCACATGGGTGGGGGCAATCCCAAGCACAACTACAGGCAGGGCGGAGAATGGATCGAGAGCAGCCCTGAGGAGAAGGACTTGGGGGTCTTGGTGGATGAAAAGCTCAACATGACCCAGGAATGTGCACCAGCAGCCCAGAGCGCCAATTGTATCCTGGGCTGCATCAAAAGAAGCCTGACCAGTTGAGGGAGGTGATTCTCCTCCGCTACTTCACTCTTGCGAGACCCCACCTGGAGTACTGTGTCCAGTACAAGACAGACATGGACCTGATGGAGTGAGTCGAGAGCAATCCACGAAGATGATCACAGGGGAGGTGCTCTTGCCCTCTGAGGACAGGCTGAGAGAGTTGGGCTTATTCAGCCTGGAGAAGAGAAAGCTTCAGGGAGACCTCACAGCAGCCTTCCAGTATGTAAAGGGGGCCTACAGGAAAGCTGGAGGGGGATTGGTTACAAGGGCATGGAGCAATAGGAGGAGCGGGAATGGGTATAAACTGAAAGAGGGAAGACTTATATTAGATATTAGGAAGAAATTCTTCCCTGTGAGGGTGGTGAGGCACTGGAACAGGCTGCCCAGAGAAGCTGTGGCTGCTCTATCCCTGGCAGTGTTCAAGGCCAGGCTGGATGGGGCTTTGAGCAACCTGGTCTAGTGTAGGGTGTCCCTGCCCATGGCAGGGGGGTTGGAACTAGATGGGCTTTAAGTTCCCTTCCAACCCAAACCATTTTGTGTTTTTATGATCCATGCACAAATAGTACTTTTGCGTATAGCACCATGTTCGGGCGGTTTTGGTTGCTGTTTAAGGATGGACGGAAATAAGATTAACATTTGCTTGTGATTTGGTCCACACTATTAGATCCTGAAATCTCTTCTCAGCTATCATGTACTATGCCATTTTCACATGCAGTAACATGTATGAAGGGGGACAGGGACATGCAACTTTGCAGTCACTGAGAAAGTGCAGAGAAAAAGCTATCCCTAATGTTTTACTCCTCGTGACAATCAAAGTATTTCAGACTGAAGAGCAAAACAGTATCCAGAAAGGATTATTTTTTATTTAGAAGTTGTTAACCTAATGCAACAGATTCACAAACTTGTTCTGATTATTCCTGCTACAGCTGGCTTCCAGGAAGAATATTCATGCAGTTATACTCTAGGCAGGTATAATAGGACACGTCTGTACACTAATAGTATGGTCTTACCTGGAAAAGCCACTTCAGAATTGGTATAGGACATGAGATACAACTGTAAGCAGAACTTAGAAAACCATTAACAGCTAAAGAAAGCTGCTGTGTTACCCCAGAACTGTAAGACAAAGATGGGGGGGGGGAAGAAGAGAAAAGCATCCATTAGTGTTTGAATCAGTACTTTCATAAAAGCCTAAGAACTTCCCCACTACAGAGATCATCATCAATAGCAAACAAAGATCTGAACATCCAGAACAGATGTTATTCTTATGCTCTTATCTGTATGAAATACTATAGTAATTAAATCTTATTTGTTATTTAGAACAACTATCTCTTTCTCCACAATGCCATACTATGTAATTTGGAAACATTTGTGTTATTAGAGAATAACAGCTTCAAAGAAACGTTGATTAACACTACTATACTATGAATCATCATGCCTCTCTACACAGACAGGCTGCTGTACTCAATGAGATCAGTGAATAAGATTATTTATTTTTTTTTACTGTCCAGCGACCTTTACCAATACTTCTAGAAGAAAAGAGAAAAAATTGTGCCTGAAATTTTTAAAATAACCTTTTAAATAAAGAGTCTGGAGGCAAACTAAAGCCATTAAAATTGAACAGTCAAATCCCTGTGCAAATCTGTGAGGTGCAAAAAGTAGCTGTTAGAAGAACAGAAAATACGGGTTTTTTATTGCTGAATTATTTTAGCTTTAGTCTTCTTTAGAAAGTCAGTATATCAGAAGCAGCTGAATTAATAATATCCAGTTTCCCACATAGCCTTCTTTAGTCTCCTTTATTCTCAGCATTTACTAAAACAGCTAGCTCTGTTGAGACATCTGTGTCCTAACTTCTCCATACACCCGCTACCTGTCTGACTGCGTTAAGTGGCTAGGAAGACATCCATATGCCAACTGGATGGCCAGTACATGCCAGCTGTGCCAACTGGGCAGAATGCATAAGCAATTAAATCATAATTGCCTTCTGCAACGGATGATTCGTTTAATTCTCATTCCTCCAGTCATTGATTTATGAGATACTTTTGAAGCTTTTATCGTTGTGATCTTCAAAACGTTATTAATAAAGAAGCCTGAAGCCAAAGGAGTACATCACAGACATCACTTCCTCAAGAGACGAGGAGAAGCGTCCCCCCTCCTCTTCACACCCCAGCAGCACATACACATGTATACAAAATCCTTTAAGATTAAATGAATTCTCTCAGTTTCACTGATGCAAGTTTGGAATAAAATGCCAGCTGAAATAACCAGAATTTTTTAAGATTTGCACTTGTGGTATTAGGCAAGAATTTGTCCTGCTATTGGTAGCCTGACAGCCTCAAATACAGAATACAAATCCCTATGAGTTACAGAACAGTTGTTCGTATACTCACACAGACACACTGCCAGCTCAGTGACTCAATCTAGCAGATGTCAGAAATCATGACTTTCTGCAATCCTCATTAAGTGGAGCCCTAAGTCCCAGACCCACTCACGACGAAAACACGCAAGTCTTTCAGCAGACATAATGCAACATTAGTAGGTCACAAATCAATTCACCACAAAGACCCTCTTTTGGAATAGGTAAACTTTTGTTCATTATAACATTTCACTTCTGCATTTATTTTCCACAAACTGGTCAGATTAATCAATGACAGCCCAACACAGTAGATATATGGAAGAGGCCAGAACACCTATTTTTTATCTTATGTCTCATTGAAGATGTTTTTTTCAAGAATTCCAGACAAGGCAAGAAGGAGGCTTCAAGTAACAATTCACTATTCTGTAAATCTAACCTGGATGGGAGCGTTCCAGGGACAGGGAGTCAGTCTTGCCTACTTAGAATCAGAATGGTTTGGGTTGGAAGGGACCTCGAAAATCATCTAGTTCCAACCCTTCTGCCATAGGCAGGGACACCCTCCACTTAGTAAGGCAGAGCTCATTTGCATGCAAAGATACTAGTTTATCTTAAAAACTGCAACACTGAAGAAAATTGTACAAGTAAGCATAGAGTGAAGAGGATATTCTTACCTAAGAAGGAGCTTTTCCATAGGATTTTGAGGGATGAAATGAAAATTCCTCAAGTCAAGGGTATGTTGATTGAAGACTTTCCCAGAGGTTGATAAATCAAATATATCTTCTCCAGGGTGGTAGTCAGGTATGGCATGAGCTATTATTGAAAATCTCTTTATAAATGCCCTGTAAAATTTAAAATTGGTTTTATGAATTTAAATATTGAGAGGCTATTTGCTGGGTGAGACAGTTTTTTTTCAGATGATAAACACATCAGCCTTACGTGAAAGTTCCATTGCTAAAATACACTAGTGTCCAAGAAAATCCACCCAACCCCAAAAGACGGTAAAAATGGTTCACATTACACATATTACCAACCAATGGAAAGAGAGAGAGATTTGAAAAAAAGGCTAGAAAAGCAAAGAACTAGATTTAATTGGATTTGGAGCTGGAAGGACCTGTGCTCTTCTGAAAGATCTTCATCTCCACTGGCATTCTCATGATCTTCTCCATCTGAAGAATCAGTTTCCTTTCCTTGCATGTCTTCCTGTAACCGCTTTTCTAGTTCATCTACCCTGAAAGAACAGTAGCAGTGGAACATATCATCATCATTTAGCGTTTGCAATGGAAGACAACAAAATTCAAACTCTGAATGTGAACCCTGGAGTCAGTAACCAATTACGCACGGCAAAAGCATGTGAGACATTGCCTGTGCAAAAAACAAGCATCTCGCTATTCCAAGATACAAAGTGGATGTATCTCAAAGCCTAATGGATTTCCAACAGCACATTCAATCACTAGTTTGCCAGAGACAAACACACTCAAACAACTTTTGACAGAATTTTTGTAATTGCCAAAACTTTCTATCTTCTGCATGGATTTTTTTTTTAAAAACCTTCCTACTGGTATTTTATTTGTGAAATAGTTATAGCAATATTCACTAATCCATAGACAGACAGCCCATAGGGCCAGCTTCTTTAATTAAAAAAAAAAATAAAATTTAATCACGCATATATACCCACCACCAACTGCCATTAGTACATATACCACATTACACTTTCTACCCGAAAGATCTCTTGCAAGAATACTCATTAGTTCTGTTCCCTGAACGGTGTAACTATTCAGATGCCAACAGTCTACACAACTTTGGAAACCAAAACTGAGCTACAAATGCCTTTGAAGAAACTAGTACAGTCAGTGTACATAAATACTTTTATTTCATGCGTGACCAGCAGCTGCTAGCTGGCTCAGTGACCTACAATGAAGGTATCAGTAAATTTAGTCTGGCTCTTGAGGGATAGACAGATGTATCACAAATCACTCATCACTGCTTGGAAAGAGCCTGCCATTCAGCTTTTACAGTTAAGCTGCACCTGTAGGTCCTGTCACATGTATCTTGGCGGCATCAGCAGGCAAAGCTTAGCTTGCTGCTACCCAAACCCCGTCAGTTGTAGGGAGACGAGGTAAATCTAAACTTCGATAACTCCATCCCACATTTTTCAAAGTAGCTTTAAGAAACAAACCTTTTAGATTCTTCTTTCTCCTTCAAGAGATGTTCTAAGCTGTTCACATACGACACCTGGCTAACAACAGGAGGCTTAGAAAGCTGTAAATGAAATAGTAAGAAATTTTAAAAATACCACAAGCTATCAATTAATTCAGTATTAGACAATAAACATAATCAAAATAGAAACCTCTTCCAATTTTAATTATATCTTACCTAAAGATAAAAAACTCAAAGGAGACCCTGAAAAAAGGATGACTAACAGTTTAGGTTTCCCAGTCCCTTGACAATTTTATATAATGGTCAAATCTTGCTTTTTTGAATTAATCAGTGATTAATTTAGAAATAACTGTGCTTCACGATGAATCTGAACAGCAAAGCAAGCCTCTGCTTCTCTCCCTGACCTTCATCTAACTTTCACACAGAGCACTAGCATCAGAATCTTTTTACCTCACAGTTTTTTTTTTTTATTATCACCCACCGAGACCCTGGGAATCCCCATTCTCATGCATGAGACAAGAAACTCCAAAAATGATTCAGTACCTCTTTGCTAGTTTCAGGAGTCCCTAGAGACCAAATCACCAGTGTTTGCTAAATCACCTTCAAAATCATCAAAGCTTCCAATCAAAATCCTAATACAAACCCAAATTAAGAAGCTAATAAATAAATAATAAAAATAATAATAAATAGTAATAAAAACCCAAATAACATACAAAGTCTTAACTGCTAGCAAAATTAGTTTGGTTTTCAGTTACCAGCGTTTTGTTCAGCTGGTAGCAGACAACACAGATTCTTTCATGGCCATGGTTCACTTCTCAGGACAAACAGTGCCCTTCTGAGATCACATTCTTAAACTGCAAGCCTCTTACTAGTGACAAAGCTGCTTCTATGAGCTCCTTCAGTTTGGGAGAACACAATTCACTACCCTTTCATTGGGGATTTTCTGTTATCCAAAGGTAACAGAAGTTAGTTTAGGAAGTTAGTATTCACCTGCTAATAAAAAAGCCAGTTAAAACAACATTAATTTTTGGTATTCAGAGATACCTTTCAAATGTAACAAGCAGCATGTCTTGGCATGGGAAATCTTGTTGGAATGCTGAAGACTTCTTGCTTTATTTTATATCTCGTTAATATGCCTAAAACTACTTTTGAACCAAGGAATCAAGACTTTATTCCAATGTGCGCATACACTCCTTCTTGTAAGACAAGGGAAAAATGCCAGTATACGCAAAAACCACGGCCATGGAAATTTGGGGACAGTTCTTAACTGGTGTGTGTTACTTGTCCATTAATTACGCAGAAACAGGATAGGCCAAGTGTTGTGGTCACATATATGTTCCACAAACATTTGATCTAGGCTGCATCTGTGTATCAGTCTTAACCATTAATTACATAGACATGTTTGGTCAGAGATTGTGGAATACGTATGTAACCACAGAAGTCTGATCTATAACGTGCTTGCATCATGAATGGTAAGGACACATAAAATAGTTACAGCTGTTCACCATCTGCCTACAGAGATAGAAACTGTCACCAAATAAACTGTTTCAGAGATTTAAAAACAGGAGGAGAGCAGTACCAGAGTATTTATACAGGTATTCTGCTGTTTGTTTTCTACTGTAGAAAACAGCAGCGGGCTGGCCCCAGCCAGCAGCTAAGCACCGTGCAGCTTGTTCATTTCCCTCTCTGGTGGTGCAGGGCAGTGAGTAAGAAGAGTAGAAGTGAGGAGAACTCACTGGTCGAGACAAAGGCAGTTTAACAAGTGAAGGAAGTGGGGATTGAGAGGGAAAAGAGAAAGTGATGCAAAGGCAATCACTCAGCACCTCCCACAAGCAGAAGGATGCCCAGCTAGACTCCTGAGTTGTGGCTGCACGCCAGACCAACTGTCCCTGCTTGTTTTTGATTGCTGAGCACAACACTATGTGGCCTGAAATATATCCCTTTGGTCAGTTCGGGTCAGCTGCCCAGGCTGTGTCCCCTCCCAGTTCCTTGCCCACTCCAGCCTATTCACTGCAGGGGCAGAGAGGGAAGAAGAGAAACCCTCAATGCTGTGCACGTACTGTTTGTAATAGCCAGAGGACTGGTCTCTTATAAACACTGTTTGTGTTCAAAACACACAGCACCACACAGCTGCTGTGAAGAAAACTAACTCCATCTCAGCAGACTCAGTAAAAAAATCTTTTTATTTAAATGCAGCCATTTCCAACCTGTACCAGCTTTGTCAGGAATGCCACACTAAGTCCTACTGCAGAACCTTCTAATGAAATCATTATTTTACAATAAAACCTCAACCACTACATATTTGACAAGCTGTTACTGAACAAATACACTAACTTTTAAACACACAGACCGATTCATCACCATAATATCCTGTAAACCAGGATTCAAACACTTCTTCATCCATCTCTTATGAGAAGTTAATGAGCTTTTTGAAATCCTTTCTAAAATACTTCCAATTTCCATTAAATTCAACCTCCAAGGAACTTACAGATCAAGAACTCGTACACAGATTTCTGACCATCACAGACTGTGACAGAGATATATGACTTAAGTCTAGCACACAGATCTCTCAACATCTACATCAATTTCCTCTAGTTAACTTCAACTCGTAAAAATCCTACTTGATCAAGAAAATTAAAACATTAGACCCCACATGTTACATAAATGTAACCTCCTGCCTTTTTCTTTAAGGGGAAAAAGCAAAAACGGAACTCCTAAAAACCACCAAAAGGCAATCTGGCTGCACAAACCATTTTTCAACCATTCCAAGAGGAAGCACAGCAACAAGCACACCCTTTCCCTGACTGTACAGCATAGGACTCTTAAGCAGAGTAACTAGTTTTGCAGGCAAATAACTTGAGTTTTCATGCATTGTGAATAAAGGGAAAAAAAAATCTAAAAATACAACATCATAAATACAACATATACAAAATAATAATACAACATAAAAAAGCTGATGTGACACTTTGGGGTTTTTTTTCAGCCACTTACATGAAGTTTCAGTAATGGAGTCACAGTGTCCTCAGAAAAACTGTCAAGACAGGATTCTTCCAGGGTTCCTGCCTGTGGCTTGGGACTTGAGGAGAGAATTTCTTGCAGTGGCACGAATACTGCTTCATCATCATCGTCATCATCATCTAGATTGCATTCCAAACTCTCATCTTCACTATCAAAGCTGTTTTTTGATTTTCCATTCAACTTGGATTTGTCTGTACAGGTGCTTTCAACTTTTAACTTTCCTGACAGTTGTGAAGAAGTATGGCCACCGTCCGTGCACCCTTCTTTAAAAGACAACGAACAGGGAACGCTTTTACCAGTCTCTTCTGAGAGCGCAAGTTTCCCAGAACCTTCCACTGAACAAGAATCAGAAGCATTTTCTGAAGTGTTCTCTTTTATTTTTGAAAAACTGTTGCTGGATTGAATACTGTAAGCTTTATTGTGCGCACATCTTTCCCGTCTTTTCCCATCTTGCTCTTTCTTACCATCCAATACCTGAGATAAGCCAGCCTTCTGGAGATGAGACTTCAAACCTTTTGTTTGTGTTAAGTGGTGGAGAGAAGGCAACACAGTACTTTTTTCCTGAGAAACAGGAAGGGACTTTTCCAAGAAAAAGCGTGAGTTAGCCACCTGCAATTGATTCTCTTTGGTATCCACAACGGAAACGTGGCTATTCCTACCGGGACTGTGTACACATGAAGATGACAAACCGACAGAGGAGCAATTATTTTTCTCACTTTCATCACTTGAGTTGAGGTATTCCTCTGCAATAGCAGAATCATGTCTAGGTAGAGCAGCAGCCTCCATTAGTTGCACAACATCACCACAAGAAGACTTTAAAAGGATATTTTTTACAAAGTCAGACCTCCTATTTTTGCATTTTGCAGATGATCTACTAAAAGCAGGGTCATTCAGACTTGATACTTCAGATTGATTTGAACTGCCTGCATCCATGCTCATGGCAGTGCGTCTTCTTTTCCCAGGAAAGTCTACTTGTTTGGGTCGCCCAGAAGGCACCTTAGATCTAAGTAAGCAGGAAGACACAGACTGGCTCTTCCTCATACCAGCGGCCACCTCGGATGATGTTCTTAGTGCATTTGGAGAAGATGCCTCATGTTTTGAAACCTGTTGTGGCTTTGGTTGAGATGCGTCATCTATGAAGTGTTTAAGAAAAAAAGTAAACCACCATTGTCATGTTCTAAAAAAAAAAATATAATCAAAACTAACAGCTTAACCTTTAAAAAACTAACGGGTGTTTTTAAGTCAAATATGACTGAAATTTATATCAGAAACTACAATGCTTCCATTCTGCTTGAACACATTGGACCACAAGAAAGATTTAGCTGACACCGTACTGTTACGTTATTATTGTAACTAAGTTGGAAATGAAATTAAATCCTTTCGTGTTAAAGCAGTTCAGTAGCCAACGTAGAAGACTCTTCCTATAAACTGGAATCAATCAGTCTTTGGAAACAGACAACAGCCCAGTTGAAGCACAGGACTGGAAAAAAAGTCTCTGTAATTACATATATGGTTATAAATAATGAACAATATGAAAAGTATTTTGGAAATACTGCAATATGCCCACTCTCCTCACATGCTGAAGCAACAGGGCCTCCAAATTTCAGTTTAACAGAAGAATCAAAAGGCTACATTGCCATATGTTAGAAATAACCTTGACCATAACGCACTAATTTTTTTGAGAAACCAGAAAAATGTAACTTCAAGAAAAAAAAACAAAACACATTAAAAAGTGACACTAAATGATGAAACTGATTGTTTAATTAATTTCATATTATTGGCACTGTTTCTACCTGAGGCAGTCTCCCTTGTACCAGAATGTGGTATTTTTCTTAAAGGACATCCATTTCCCTAAAAATAAAGATGGAGAAGATAAAAAACAGTTAGTCACATACTTTTTAAAACCAGGATGTTGACATCTTGAACCAAGTGCTGAATCCAGCACAGGCTCAGTTCCACACACCCCCAGAAATACCATAATATACTTAATTTCAAGATAAACTTAAAACACAGCTGCAAAGTTCTCAACAAAAGGACTCTCCGCAACCCAGATTTTGTATCTTTTTTTCAGGTTGGCCTCTGGTTCTACACTTCTCCACTTTTAAGGCCATTAGCCACTTGCATCCCTGGGCTACATGGCAACATAGCCCAGCTGGCTTTCCTCAAACAAGTCATTAGGAACTTCCAAAACAAAATAACAGAAAGCACAGACAAGCAAATACCAAGGGAGGGGTGCCAAGGAGAAAAGGAAACACAAGCTAAACAATCTTCTTCGTTCCATTCATAGCACATTATGGAGGCACACATAATGACCTCCCTCGCAAGCAACCAGCAACCTTTCAAAGGCTTTTCTTGGTTGGTAAAAAAACGAACATAATTCAACCTCTAATGACATACTACATACTTAATAGGATCACTCCGACCTCTATCTAAATACTGTGGCTTAAGTGCATAAATCTGATCTACTATTTAACTGTACCTTTTAACTAGCAGAAATTGGCCAGGCTGCTCCCTACACTACACTGTAAGAAAACACAAGATATTTAAGATAAAGATATTTTCTCTACAAAGTACGATTTAAAGTTACGATTTTCATTGCATTTTTCGTGCTTGCACCTAACCCAGAATATCTCCCCTGCTTTTAAACCAGGATTTCTTATTTAGTGTAAAATAGTTAAGAAACAGCTTACCCAAGCATGACCTAAAATTTACAAAGGAGTAACAGAACAGTGTTTTTGTTACATCTGAAAAAGGCAGCACAAGGAATCTCATCCTACATTGGAAAAAAAAAATAAAAAATGACATGCACTGATTTCCACCTCTAACAACCCCTTTAAACAGACCTGATGTGATACACTTGTTCCTGAAAACGGCTTTACAGGATGTGGCTTAGATTGTTTCATTCTGTATTTCTTCCGCTTCCTTTCTCTACAGAGAGCCTCCAGTGACAACCTGAATTCAGAGTCAGTCGGAGTGCAGGGCAGTTTCATCGAAAGACCTGGGTTTTGGCACGGAGATGTGTTGTTCCCAGTGCCATTATTTCTAGCACAGGCTTTTAGAGTATCAGCTTCTGATAATGAAATCCATCTGTCAGAGTCTGAACTACTGTCTTCTAGATCCATACAGTCACTTTTTTGTTCCCAACTATTTCCACAAGACAATTGTGCTCTTGTTACACCCAGACACTTCTCATTTCTTCCTTGTTCTGACTTGATAGTTTTATCCTTTTTGGCCAAGAAACAGCTGCGAGACCCTGCAGTAACAAGGAGTTTTGGAATCACAACTTTTGGGTACAGCGAATCCAGTGCCTTGCATGCTCTGCCATTCTCTAAAAAGTTTGCACTATCCTTCTTCTCCTTAATTCCTCTCCGAAAGGCATCTATCACAGGACTTGTGTGTGGTGTTTGGTCTGGCATCTTTTTTCTTCTGACCTTCTTTGGAGAAGATATTTTCTTTTCAAAGTGTTCAGTGCATAAAACTGACAGTCCAATTCCTGCATCTTTTACATTTCCTCTGTCTGGTGAGCCCAGCACAGTTCTGTCTTTACGGCCAAGGTCTAAGAGGGACAAGAAAAGACAAATTAGTCACAATCTCAATTTAATTTAAAAAAAAAAAAACAAAAAAAACCCCAAAAAGCTTATTGAACTGTATGACTTGATATTTTCTCTCACACGTAATCTGAAACTACTTTACTTACACATTTAGTTTTGCTAGTTCCACACAATTTATTTCACATGAAAGACCTGTATTATCTATGTCACAGCTCCAGTTGTTTTAAACAATCTAGCTTAAGCATGAGACAATAACTTAAAAAAAAATTACATCGCTATTTAAAGAAATTAATTTTAATAGGAAATTAACATTTTCAGTTACATTATTAAAAATTTTAACTTACCAAATATGTCAAAATGAGCACATTTATACTCCTTATATTGCTGCTCCAATTTGGAATGAGATTGGACTATACTTCTGCACACTTATATAATTAAAACCCATATAAATATCTTCCATTTAAAAAACATATATTTACCTTTGTTTAAAACTGGTTTGAAGAACTCTGTAATGGTCTGGTTTCTGAAGAGAAAACAGAACTTTATCTTTTTAAAATGACAATGCCTAAATGCCCATACAGTGAATACCGATAAAATTAAAAGGTTTTAATTTATTTCTACAGGTTTTTTTTTAATGCAAGCAGCTCTTATTTCTGATAGATCAGAGAAAGCATCATCATACTCATCCCCTTCTAGCCTTTATTCTGCTTGTCTAATGAAGCCAAGCCATCAGTTTCCTCAAACTGTTTCCTTTACCATTCTCGTAAGTCTTAACCACCCTTCCAGCTTATACTAAGCTTTCTTAAATGGGACTGACCTCAACTGTACCCAATATTCCAGATGAGACCTCACCAGTACCTCATGTGATGGTATGAACAACCTCCCCATCTCCACTGTCTTATAAATATTTTTTTAAGGTGTTAACAGTGGTAAGCAGCTGGCCTCATCAACACCATCAGTGACCAAACCCTTCTCAACGCATTATTAATTGCAATCATGTCTAATGACAAAATCCTATTTGCAAGTTGTAAAGTTCAACTCATACTCTAACTTTCTTGTTGTTGTCCAAAACCCTCTGTGCACCACTGTGGTTTTTTGGTTGGTTTCCCCCCACACACACACACATCTGGTGCCAGGCTGGGATGCAAATTCCCACCAGCACTATTACCAGACTTCTCAGCAGGAACTTGTACCAGCGCTGCTCCTTAAAAAAACGCCCATGTTGGTAGCCTCCCACCCAGCACACGTTATGGGTATCTTCTGGCTTCCAACCAAAACAGCAGTTTACAACCATCTTGTTTTTACATATACACAACAAGGTAATTAATAGTTTTAAATCAGAGGTATTTTCTCTGGTAAGAATAAGTGGTACATGAGAACACCATGACATTTCTCCCTGAGAGAATGTCCCTTATAAAAGTGGGCAAAGTAACATACAGTTTGAACATTAACATACATCAGAACTATGAACTTGCTATCTTCATCTTCTCCCATGTAGCAAGAAAGTTTACTAACAACTTCACGGCTATACTTATGCCTGTTTTAGACCTGTCTCCTCAAGTTCCAACAAGATATTGATGTAAGCAAGCAAGAACAACACCAATTTGCTAAGACCTTCTTCCATCTTTTGCACTATTTCCGTGCCTTTCAAAACAAAGCTATACCCTTACTGTCTGTGTAACAGGGACTACAGAGGCAAAACTTACTTATTCCAAATTCTAAGCTAACATATTCAAGCATTCATATGTGACTGTGCTTTCATAGACTCAATAACCATTTTTGAAACTCAGGCCAGAAGAACCCACTGCTCACTTTTTCAAAATTAAATCCAAGTTTAGTTTGAACATTTCCGTAAGCTTGTTACTTTCACTTTTGCATTTTCTAACATGGCTTCTGCCTTTTTAGCACCGATACAAACACAAGGAACTGTTTATAATACATTGATACTTCCTTTATCAGGCTACTGGCAAGCAGTGATGTTTGAGAATACTGTAACTCAATGAAAAGCCACCTGTACTCAGAAGACAAGTGCATAAAACTGTCTTTTTTGCTTACCAAAGAGAGCTAAAAAACTCATTGTCAGACTACTTGCCTCCAACCTGTCACAGCCAAAATATGCCCGGTCTTCCTTCACGCTGAAGCAAGAGGGTCTCCAAACTTCAGTTCAACAGAAGGATCAAAAGGCTAAATTGCAAGTTTATTTGCTGCAGTTGCTGTTGCCGACTGATTTGTCTTTCTGCCCTGGACCACCTCCCACCGGACCTCGTGACATCCCGACCTCACCTTCTCACAGCAAGTTTCCCTCCGCCTTGCGTTCCTCCGGGCACTCCCAGTGCTTGCTGGTGGCTGCTCTCACAACCGCAGAATCATTCTGTGCCCACAGCTTCCTGCAGTGCCTACCTTTCCAAAGCCCTTCTATTTTCCTCACTAAGCAACTGCTCTTCTTCCTTCTAGGTTAAAGCCCCACTTGCAATACCAACCACTGTCGGCAGTTGAAACCTCATCTTCAGTTACCTCTCAGATTTCTCTTCGCACTTAAAATTTTGAAGACAAACCAAAGCCTTCTGCTATCTTCTTCTTTCTTCCCACAGCCACTGATTTCGAATGACTGCTTATCTCCTTCCCCCAGCCACTAACTCGTCATTATAACCTTTTGCTGTCTCTTATTCTAAGTGCAATAGCTCTGTAGCAAAATTCATGTTTGTGCTATAATTACACAAAGCCTTCCATAACATAACTGAAAGACTGGAGGTACTAGCACTTTAAAAAAGGGTGGGTTTTTTCTGGGATAAAAGTTTAACTTGACTGAAGAATGATTTATCTTAGACTATTTGTTTTAAAGTGCTTAACCACCAACACTTTCTACTTTCCATTCTACTGCTTTTTGGAAATGCAAGGGATAGGAACTGTCCAACTACAAACGAATAATAATTTCTCAAGTGCTGTATTGTGTCTCAGACAAGGAAATGAACTACAAGCTTCAAACAAAAGCAAAGGGTGGGGGGAAAAAAAAAAAGAGCAAGTGATACAGTACAAGGAGGAACATGAGAATGCACTGGCCTTTCCAACCTGCTTTTCATATGTATGCAAGTACAAAAAGAACACGTGATTTTCCACGTGAACAAGACCGTAACTGTTCAAGAACTATTCACAGGAGAACTTCCACCACTGTTTTAAGAGGTCAAATAATCAGCCCTAAAAGAACAAAGAACTTGTGAAGCAATGATAATTACTGGGTTTCACTTTTACCTCACACAGAAGTTGCTGTTGTTTAACATCACTTTGTAAACAACTACACAGCTCTGGTTAATGCTTTTCAGCAAAATACATAAATTCAACTAACTTATTTATCTCCACTCAAAATTATTCCATCATTTTTTGTAAAACCTCACCTTAAATGAGACACCAGGAAGACCACTTAAAAACCCAGATAAGAAAAGGCAAAATTCTTAAATAGATTATCTCACTTGACCAAGAAAAAAGCTACACAGCCAGGAGATGCACTTAACAGACGTTTCAGGTCTTTCAAAATTAAAGGCCTAACCTGCATGGAAGAGAGAGAGAGAAAAATTCTTTAATGTGTTTGAAAACACAAACCCCTGAGTATTTCTTGTAAGTAATTCGTGTTTACAGCTGTATCAGTGGTTCTCTCTGCTTGGATGAAAACTGTATTTTTAAAAGTGTGCACTGGAAACGCTAGCTCAGAGAAAGCAAAGCCACACAACATAGGAATAAACGACAAAATGTTATGACATCTTTGATGAAATTGAACATCTTGAAAAGCACAAATAACAAAACCAAACCAATAATAACAAAAAAAAAAACCAACCAGAAAAGAAAGCTGCACTTAAAACCTCACAACTATCTTTTAGATGACCGCAGCAAAACCAAAACACAAAGTAGTTTCGCTTTCTTGCGCAAGAAGCAACACCAAAGAGGAACTTCAACTTTTACCTTCTCTCTTTCCTTAAATGTCAGGGATGTCAAAAAAGAGGATGAGCAGAAATGAACAAAACAAGGTGCTGCTAATGACATAAGAAAATTATGACTTGCCTCATACTGCAAGAAACAGAAGTTATTTAAAACACCAGCCTCTGAAAAACCTCATCAGGTCTTCAGCAGACTTGGGATTTCTAGTTGGTAGACAGGTTCATCATGTCTACAAACTGCCATCGAGCGGCCACTGCCTTCACTGGAGACCCTGTCCTCCAGCCCCGCTAGCAGTACGGTTCACAGCTGGCGCAGGCTTGGGAGCTGAATCCATGACAACTGCAGACCTCCCGTTCGAGTCCCGCTGCTGAGGCTACACAGCTCTACAGGTAGTTGCTAACTGACACCGAGACAGGAGATGGGGGGACAGCCGGGCGCACGTGGGAGGACTCACATATTGAGAATGATGTGAAGGTGCTAGTCAGCATTCAGACACTGTCTTTAGACACTGTCGCCCGGCTACGGGACCCCTTTCACCTTGGCCAGCACACACCGCGTGAGAACAAGGCCCAGCGCCTCCGGGCCGCAACTCCCAGAGGTACGAGCACGAACGAGCAGAGCACGGCCCGCCGCTGGCGACCGGCACACCGCTGTGCTCCCTGACACTCTCAAACCCCATCGGCCAAGCCTGGCCGG
>VWZZ01002658.1:71464-95097 GCA_013399095.1 Psophia crepitans
GGAGTGCCTAGCGGCGGATACCGCCGCCTCCCACGCCACCGCCCGCCCCTCAGCCGCTGCCCGCCGGTACCTGAACTCTCGGGCCATCTCTCTGGCCGCGGTCGCTGGCGTAAAATGGCGTCGGGAGCTGGTGACGGGCGGACCCGGTGATGGCACGCCCACCCCGAGCGGCCGGGTCATGGCGCGGGTTGCCCGACTGGTCCCGTGCGGCGGAGGGGAACGGGGACCCCGGGAGCCCCGGGCACCATAGCAAGAGCCGCCGGCCCGCGCGACCCCCACCGCGGGGGGCTGTNNNCCGCGGGGGGCTGGGGGCGGGACGCGACGAGGATTTTTTTTTTTAAATTCGGTCGCTCATTGGCTGAGCGGCTGGAAGAGTAGCGCCTCCCGTTGGTTCTTTGCTGGTAGGGGCGGGACTGGTAGGCAGAGCGCGGTTGTGATTGGCTGCGAATAGAGCGGGAGGTGGGAGCGTCCTGCCGCGGCCGGAGGAGGAAGGGCTGTTTGGCGCCTTGGTCTCGTGCCACTCACCCCCCTGTGCAATTCTCGTTCTCTGATTGGTCCGCGCGGGGAGGGGGCGCACCCCAGCCCCGGCGCGAGGCACCGCCCGGCTCCGTCCCCCCTCGGGTCCATCCATCCGCCCCCTGACCCGGGCCGCCCCCTGCCTTGTCCGGGTCGGGCCTGCGGCTGCCGGGCTGAGCTCGCGGCGAGCGCCCCGGCCTGCGGGGAGGCGCTTGGGGCGCTCCCTGCTCAAGCACCTCGAGACCCGCCCTACCCAGCAGCAGCGCGGCGCGTCCGTGTGACACCCCCCAGCAGCAGGCGAGTAGCCGGGCGGGCTGGCACCGGGCTGCGCTGGGGAAGGCACCCGCGCGGGCTGGAGTCCCTGTCCCGGCACGCGTTAAAGCTCCGCGCCCCGCAGCAGCCAGGGATGCCAGAAATGTTCTTATGTCGCACTGAAGGAGAGAGAAAACTGCAATAATCCAAACGTTTGCGTTACCTCTCAGTTTAATATTTAAACCCAAACGCCTAGAGGCATGCTTATTTAAGTATTTAAACACCTAGAGCATTACAGGTACGTGACCTGGAGATGCGCGCAGCACACGGAGTCCAGCACCGAGCGTGTCGGTAGGTTCACGGGAGAGGCGGGGGCACCACGCAGCTCCTGCGGGGAGGCTGGTTCCAGCCCGGGCCGTGACGAGGTGAGGCGGCCGCCAGCCGGGACACAAACCCAGTAATTCCCACATAACGACATGGCTTGGGATAAACGGCTCGTTGCAAGTGCCCGAAAAGCAGTCGCCGCAGGAGGTAGGGTGGGGGGCACGGTAAGGAAAAGGTGGGCAGCTCGGACGGGATCCGCCCGCTTGGGGCCTTCCCCCCGGCCAGGAGCGCTGCACGTGCACGCACACTGTTCGAGCTGACACAGGCCCTGCAGCAGGCCTTGGCTCAAACAGCAACACCGCTCGTTAGGCACGCCAAGTATAGCTATCAGTAATTAATCATAATACTCAAACCATTTAAACTTACTTAGAATAACTCTTATCACTATAGATACTAATTATTCCTGAGACAGGGAGAATCTGACTTTATTTGGGGGCACTGCTTGCAATTCCCAACTTCCAAGTTAAGCAGAAGACACTTACCTCATGCCTTGCTTCGAACAAGTTGGAAAATCCTTTGCCCTCCCGTCCAATCCTGTGCTATTGATTTTCATTTCTATTTGTCCTTCCCGCCACGCAGTCTGAACACCGAAAAATAACCGGGAACTCTGAAAAAGTACAAATCTGGGAAACTTGGTAAAGCTTTACAAGTAGATCTGGACCTATACTGGGGGTATTATGCGAGTCATTCTTTGCTATTTATTTCAGCTCTTCCTTAATTGCCTTCCAGAGTGACTCATGCTCTTATTTTCAAGCAAAAACAGGAAGTATCCTGGAGCGCGGAGGTTTGAAGCCATATCCACAGGGAAACGTGCTGCCCCCCCGCGCGGCTCTATCATCATGAAGAACCGTGATTTGGCCACAGCCCATTAACATCCAAAACGTATCAGTCACAACCATGTGATCTTTATTATAATACTGTAATGTAAATGTTCTAAGTAGAGCTAAAAGCCCTGAATGTGAAAGGGCACATATGCTTCTGTCAAAGAAACAAATGAGACTAAATCAAAGCACCATTTCTCGTCTGTGAAGAAATTGCCTTTAGGCTCTTGAAAGCATAGCTGGACTTCAGGATTGTCCAATTTTCATTTAAATACAACAGTACTTTCAGCCTTTCTTCTAGAAAAATACCCATCACCACAGAATTATCATACTTTAACACTGGAAACTAAGTATTTCTGAAGTCTTAGAATGGCAGCTGAAATCATACCGGGGAAAAAAAAGCAGCACATCATTTTCCTGAACAGTTTTTGTTTGCTTTCAATTTCAGAAGCCACAGAGGTAGTTAATACCTCAAATTTACTTGTAGAAGGGAAGAACACTGTTCCTTCTCCCGTAGATCCCTCACCCAAGGGGTTCTGCACGGAGATACCCACTCCTCTGGCAGAAGATAATTTTTTAGAGAGAATCCAGCTTCCAGCTCTCCCAACAACTGCAACCACCACCTGTAGTAAGTTCTTCTGCTTTGTTGCAAAGGAGCAACCAGAGTGGCCGGTTTAGGTATATGGGTTATCAGACATTCATGGCCACAGGGCCACCCTCCCTCTCAAAGTTCCTCTTCAAACAATTTGTGAGTAGAATGCAGTTTTCAGGGGGGTGATTTGCAGCTCTGATCTAAACAAAGGAGGAGGTGCTGCAGGTTGCAAAGTCACAAAGCGTATGACACGCAGGATGTTGCACGTGGATGGCCACCTTAAGCTATGAACATGCCCCCCCTCTGTAACATGGCTGTTTCAAAGCTTCATATGAAATACTTCCCTTAACCACATTCTTCAAAAATTCTAGGAACCTCCTGTCTCAATGTGACTGTTGATTTCCACCTTGGTTTAATATGATTGACCTCACCAAAGGCACAGCAAAAGGTAAATTGTTCAAAGTCATTGACCTCATGCTACCTCAAGGGAATCAGAGTGAAAAGATAAAGATAGTTTTCTGAAGCCACAGAGGACCACAAAACTCTCCTGGAACATTCAGTACAAGAACAGAAACAGACAGAAGCAAAGAAACAAGGGGTGAGGTGGCAAAAGGAAGATTTCTCTAAGGAACCAATGTAGAATGACAGGTAAGGGCAAAAGCAGGTCCCTTCATGAGTCTTCCTCCCTTGGAGTTTAAGTGTTGTAAACCACTTTTTCTCTGATACAGGATCAAGTCTGTGGAGAAACCAATCAATATTTATTAGCATATCTTTTACTAAGCCATTACAATAGACTTAGCAATAGCAGATAACTGTCCAGACAGTAAATTCAATTATTTTTTTTCAGGATTCACACACATGCGATCACTCATCGTTACCCAGTGGGGAAGGGCAGCTGACCACAGTGGTTTTCCCAGATACAGCAGCTCATACTGATGTACCAGTGGCTTCAGGGCCAATGCTCAGAAAGTCAATCTGCTTCTGCAGATGCATATGTAATCCTGTAATCTTTGCCAGCACCACCGCCACCCCTTCAGCGTGGATACGACCCCTTGTTGACGGAGTGCGTGCTGGTGACCTTGTGTAGATTCATCTGAGTATGTCCTTGGATCATTAGTTCCTGTGGATTCAGCAAGACCTCTCAGCTCTGGTTCCTTTGCACATCGCCTCTCCGCAAGCGTTTTGTCTTTTCAGCTTCCTGTTTTCTGGTGACCATTTCTCCATCCACATGCATCTAGATGTACCTACGGAGTCTGTTTAAACTCGGAAGGGGGCTTTGAGACACAAGTGTGCCAGGTACACAGTAGGCTGTTCCTCCCAGGCACAGCACATGCAGCTCTCCCACCAACCACTATGAACACAGTTGGTCACAATTTGCAGCACAGACTCCCCAATCTGTCTCCAAACCTGGATCTTTCAGAACACTGCTCACACAGCACAGCTCACCCACAAAGCTCAGCGTGCCACCACTCCAGTCATGCATTTCCTTTATTTCAGTAGCAGGAATCATTACATTGTGTTGGCAGTGTAATGATGCACTTTGAGGGGAGCTCAACTCGCCAGCATGCCAAACCCAAAGATTCTCATCCATCATTCTCCTTTATAGACATTTGAATAGGTTCTTATACATTGCACGGTGCATTTTCCTGCTTGCGGTTATCTTCTACCACACATTTTTCCATCCATTATTTTCATTACACATGCACTTAATCACATTTTCAAGCTATATCTAATGCTTAGCTAATAGGAGTTCATGCTGTATATCCCAGTGCTGTATTCAGACACTATCATATATGACACTCATACCCTACCACAGCTGTTCTCTGACAAATACTGTTATGTTTGATGGCTGCAGATACCTGCATTTAAGCAGATAGCTGCTCATTAGTTATGCTTTCAAGCTTCCCTATTTCAGCTAAATACCTGTAATAATGTGGTTTCCCACCCTTCCCAGCTTTGCTTTGTTTTACCCACACAGCAGAGTCAGGGTGGGACAGAAAGCGAAAGCCAGCTCTGTCTCACCATCTATTTATATATGATTTTATGCGGCACATGTGAGGAAAGATAGGGAGCAATAGAAAACAGGTGACAGATTTGAACACATAGATGGCAAGGAACCGATACAGACAGGAAACATTTAGATTTGTTCCTTGTTTTTCCTGGGAGAACACAGATGCTGAAAAAAGTTGTGGAGCTGGTGGAAGGGATAAAACCCCTGCTCATGTGGAAGTGTTCTGCTGTAGGCAGCCGCTACTCTTCGCACTGCAAACGCACAGGGGACTGCCAAATGCTACGCAGGGTTTTCTAAAGTAGAGAAACATTCATCCTTAAAGAGAACATCCTTACTCTGTTCTCTCTAGACTTAGGCTGGCTTCCCCTAGCTGAAATGTACGCCTGCACATATAGCTGGAAGCAAGCTGCAGCTCACACGAACGTGTCTGAGCTATGACTGTGTAAGCCCATCGAGTTGATGTAGTTCTTTCCCAGGCACCTGCAGACCCAGCCTCCTGGCTGTGCCTGCCTCAGCTGCTCTTTGTTCCCTTCACCACAGCCACAAATTACAATACGGTTCGGATCCAGACATTCCCTGGCATTCCCAGTTTCCTTTTCTTCCATCTTTCCGGAGAATCTCTCCCCTTCCCACTCTAATTCCCAGATGTTATCATATCACCTGCTCAGCAAAATCCCTACTGAGCATTCCAGGAACAAATCTACACCTCCTTTACCAAGCAGACACCGATATCCTGACATGCAGCTCACAGAGCAGAAGATTGCACTTTGATTTAGGTGAACATCTGGAGAGATTATTTATGCTACTGGTTTCAACTGCAGTAATAGTTTCATCAGTGGGGAGTTTTTGTTATCTCAAGACTGTGAAGTATTTTCTCTTTCTTCAGAGCCTGCTTCATCCAGGGAACTGGCATCTCTAGCCAGGAACTCAGTTAGCATGCTAGTTCCCTATTTGACCGGACAAAAATCTGGCAGCACTGCACTGATGTGCCAAGGGGACACACTGTGTAGAAAATATCATCTGCCGTGGTTAGTGTACCATGAGATTTCTACTGCATTAACATACGTTTAGTAATCACTGCATAATTCACTAACACCTTTAACACACCCCGATCATCCTCCTGACATGTATCCATTCCCACAGTCATTTTCACAGAAAACTTCAAACCAATCTAGGTCGGTTAAGTTCCACCTATTCTACTTCTCCTATATCCTATCTTTTCATTCCTTGAGCTTTTCAAAGCTGTCAGTGCCAGGGCTCTCAATACTTAAACTTCACAGGTAAGAGCCATATAACCACACAGACAAAATTCCCTCGTCAGGAGCACTAGGAGTACCTTGGTTTACAGTTTAAGCAAGTCAAAGTAAAACTGGAAATGGCCTTCACCTGTGGTTTCTTTGGCAGGTATCATCTATCATGTTAACATTCACCAAAGTCAGTTCCCATCCTTGCAGATCCCTTTCCAGGGAAGCTCTTTCTTGGAGAAGAGCAGTGCTATATTCTTGATCAACATCCTGTTCATCACCAATGGTTTTTGCAAGATTAATCGCTCTTTACACAAAGTTCAAACAAAATATAGTGATGAGGGGCAAGCCACTGCTAGCAGTCAATGAAAAGAGTCTTCCTTTGGCAGCTTATCAATCTTTCTCTGGCTTTCTCTCCACCATATGAACACATTGCCTTCAGCATAACATGCAACAGAAGTGTTATTCAGTAAGTTCAGTCAGCTAATCAAAGTTACCAGACCTCTCTTCTCTTCTTCCACTCACATGTTACGCTGTGATCAAACTCTTAAAATCTCTTTTGAAAATAGTGAGGGAATCCCTGCATCAGCCTCCAATGTTATCTTTGTTTTGCAGTCAGAGATCTACTAAGTCAGCCTGAAAAATAATTAATTGGGAAATGCCTGCTGGGACAGGCGAAGAAGAATCACAGCCTCTATACCCAGTCAAAGTGAGTGAAGACTTTGTTATATTTCAAAAACAAGACATGCAGTCAGTCAGTAAAACCCCTCACACTGCCTTACTATTATTTTTAATCTTAAGTTCCATGTCTGTGAGCGAACAAATAGAAGGCTGAGATATCAAGAGTGGCAGGTACTATCAAATCTTTTTTAAAGGACTTTTTCTTCATTAACCAGCTAAGTCTGCAGGACCAGCCATTTCATCTTAAAGCCAGGGACTGCGCAGTTATCACTTCAGTGAGGAAAAATCCTAGTAGATGACATCATCACAGCTTGGTGAGAGAGGAACAGGCTTTGAGAAAGCAGAAGAGATGTTAGTAGAAAAAGAGGTTAGGCCAGCAAGTTAGCTGGCTGGGCTGCTCAGATCTGTGCTGGTAACAAGAAGTTGTTTGGTTTTGGTTTTTAATTTGCTACTGATATCACAGATACGCCTGGGATACCAGCTGGCCTTCAGAGAACAGACATAATTACTGTAGCAGAATGATTAGTTAGGCACATTTAGCAAACTGGGAAAAGCCAACATCTACTTAACACAAATGCAAGCTGTCAGCACTCATCTGGAGTCTCTCGGTTTCATGACCAATACCAGGGCGTCAGCAAGCTTTGCGGACAGCACATGAGGGGACCGCTTCCTCCTACACTGGTTCTGAGAGTCATTGCACATCTGCAAAATGCCACTGATCACAACACACCACATACAGCTACCTGTTCCAGGAAGGCTGGTGTTCAGATAGAAATGCAGATATTTGTAGCAGAAATATGAAGGAAGGCACCAGCACAAACTGTTAATCAAGCAAGGGCTGCAAGAGTGGCTTGGATCAACAACCAAAAAGATGATCAACAGCAATCAGACTGGCACACTGACAGGTAAGATAGTTACGCCATGATGCCCATGCAACTCATCAGGAGACCTCTGCTCTGATAACAGGAGGATGGTGACAAGGTTGTGTCATCTTGTATGTGCCATTGCTTTCTGCTGTCCTGCTGGCCACAAGGATACTCACAATGAGACAAAGACAATGGGCAACCACCTTGTCTATGACTTACAGAGGACAAAGCAAGGTTCTTATGGAAAAAAATAATTAACTGCAATAACTTTCTAATTGCTTAAGGGCATAAAAGACCTTCCAAAAAATTTGTTCAAATCAAGTAAAAAACTAGATCTAGTATGATCAAGAGGAACTAAAAGATGGAGCAAAGATTTGACAGCCAACATCTCATCCTTCATGTTACACAAGTGATCCCTGTGAGTTTTGACACATCTTGGAGCGCATGTGTACATGGGTGTGAAAATGTAAGTGATGGGTGACAATATGAGTTAAATAAGTTCTCTTTAATGTAAACTTCCCCTTTCATAGAGATTGACATTATTTTATTTTTACAGGCATAGGGCAGCAAGTGCAGCATATGTCTCATCTTCCTAGAGGCGTGTATGTTTTTCTACACCCTCCCAGTCTAGCACCCCAGCAAGCTCCCCCACACTGGTCCATATCACAGATAGCTGAGATGAGTCATAAGCTTTTTCTTGGATCTAAAGCCAAATCACTGCTAGAAACACACAAAATTGGGCAGCATACAGGGCTGGCTACAGCAGTTTCCACCTAAGAAAGATAGGGTATTGCTACAGCACACCCCTTATTGCTGTCCTCTGAATTCCCCGAGTGATTCACAGCTTTCCTGAAGAACGAAGTGCAAACCTGCAGACAATACTCCCACAGAAGCCCTGTGTAGAGCAGGGGTATCTATCCTCATACCTGCAGGGTAACCTGCTCACACACCTAGGATTTTTCCCCCTCTCACATGCAGTTGTGATTTGCTATAACCAGCAGATGATTTCTTGCAGAGCTGTTGTGACCAGTTGCTCTCCATCTGGCAGTCTCGCAGCTCATCGCTTTCACTCCTTGCAATCCTTTGTGTCACTCCTTATTAGATTCCTGAGACTACATCTCAAGATAACTTTTAACTCCAATCCAGTTCTCCAGTGCTCACCATCCCTCCCAAATTCACAACAGTTTAACAAACACACTCCGCAAATGTAATAAGTAAACCTTTATATGGACTCTGAATGAAAACGCCCTTGGACACTGGACAGGCTCCTGCAAAACTCTATCTAACAAATCCTGCTTCTAGCAACAAGCCCTTAGCAACTCCCCTAAGTACAAGTGAGGCCGGTATGGATACAGATGGCCAGGAACTGGTGCAATTGAGGCAAAAAACCTCACGTCAGTTTTGCAGACTGCACATCAAGACAGACAGGTACCTAAATGTACATGGCAGATGTGCAAATAGGCAAATATCCCTTGCCAAATTCTGTTCTGCAGGGCTACATTGTCAGGGAGTTCTGAGCTTGGTTTCTGGTATATTTATGCTAACTGGAGTCAAACTTTTTAGCAATTGTGCGTAAACATACTGCTAGTGACCAAGTCACGGGGTGATCAGGCAGATAAATACAACACAGCATTCAAAGACATCAGTTTGCTTTTTGCAAATGTTAGATATGTGCAGGCATCATGAAAACTAAGTTAAATGGATAAGCCAAACAGTGGAAGAATATACGCATACTTAAATTTCAGGTGACACCTATCAGAGGCAGGATTTGGAAGAAAAACATAGAATCATAGAATCATTAAGGTTGGAAGAGACTTCCAGGATCACCTAGTCCAACCGTCCCCCCACCACCTATTACCCACTAAACCATGTCCTTAACCACCACATCCAACCTTTCCTTAAACACCCCCAGGGACGGTGACTCCACCACCTCCCTGGGCAACCCGTTCCAATGCCCAACCACCCTTTCCGAGAAGAAATTTCTCATCTCCAACCTGAACCTTCCCTGGTGCAACTTGCAGCCGTTCCCCCTTGTCCTGTCGCTAGTTATTTGTGAGAAGAGGCCAACCCCCAGCTCACCACAACTTCCTTTCAGGTAGTTGTAGAGGGCAACAAGGTCTCCCCTGAGCCTCCTCTTCTCCAGACTAAACAAGCCCAGTTCCTTCAGCCGCTCCTCATCAGACCTGTGCTCCAGCCCCTTCACCAGTTTCGTCGCCCTTCTCTGGACACGCTCCAGGGCCTCGATGTCTTTCTTGTGGTGAGGGGCCCAAAACTGGACACAGCACTCGAGGTGCAGCCTCACCAGGGCTGAGTACAGGGGGACAATCACCTCCCTGCTCCTGCTGGCCACACTATTCCTGATACAAGCCAGGATGCTGTTGGCCTTCTTGGCCACCTGGGCACACTGCCGGCTCATGTCCAGGCAACAGAGCCAGTTGCCTCCATACAGACAGACACCTAACAAGCAGAATATAGGCCCAGAACTGCTTTTAGCAGTTTTATCATTCTGTAGATGATAAAAATAAAATCAAAGGTACCCCTAGTATGTCTTGAGTAGCTGAAGTAACGAAACCTCACTTCCTTTATCATTGTAATTAGTGGCCTCAATACCTCCAGAACTCCTTTATCTCTGGTGTTTCACCCTCCCATTGGGCAGGACACAGCGTGGGCTCAAGCCAAGCACATGCTGATGAGCAAGTGCAGACCAGTGGTTGCAACCGAATATCCACACACCCGTTAGGGAGTGGGAGATCACTGTGACAGGAGTGCTCAGACTGATAAATCATACCAATTTCAAGCTTCCAACCCAAACCATTCTATCATTCTGTGGAATATCCCTTTGGCTAGTTTGGATCAGCTGCCCTGGCCGTGTCCCCTCCCAGCTTCTTGGGCACTCCCCACCTTCTCCTTCGCAGGGCAGTGTGAGAAGCTGAAAACTCCTTGACTGCTGGGCAACAACTAAAAACATCCCATTGTTATCAACATCATTCTCATCCTAAATCCAAAACACAGCACTATACCCACTGCTAGGGAGAAAATTAACTCTTCTCAGACAAAACCAGGGCAGTTTTGCAAGAAGTCATTTCTTCACAAGAACCTTTAACTATATTGTCTCAGAAAATTAAAAAAAAAAATTTCATTCTTCTTAGATTATTCCTCACCTGCTTCTCTTTACTGTTCAATTCCTACATTCAGTATCCCCAGCTTAGCTAAATAAGAGAGATAATTGGTGTGTGTCCCCGTAACTGAGTATTACTAAAACCGGTTCCCTCCACTACAGCATCCTGCTTCCAACCAAACCTGGTTCTGTCTAATTTCAGAGCTACACTGGAGAGCCACCCTGGGACACCCATAGGTGTTTTTCTCAGTAGCTTATCTGCCACTTCATGATCAGCTGTTGACTCTGGCATCTACACAAACAGCCTGTGCTGATCCGCAGGTCAAACCCTGCGCTAAGACAAACTCGTACAGTTTCAAAATAAACCTTGGAAAATATGAGTGGCCTTCTAAAACCCCCAGTGACATTTTATGCCTTCGAAACTCCATTTCTAGGTACAAGGTTAGTGTTTTCAACAGACTAGCCAACTTTGATTATCAGCTCTGATAATAAAATGTTTTAGAGCTCAGCTATGCCTTTGACTTTATATTGTGACAGCCCCAGTTTATAATTAACTTGTAACTACTAACATTTTAATTATATTGTCACCAAAATCAAGAAGTGAACTCTTTAACGTCAATGTAGCATTAAAGAGCAGGCATTCTTTTATTGCAGCGCTGGATGCACAGGGGGTCTCTCCTCCTATGAGGTGTACAGCGGGTCAATTTACACTTATTAGCCTAACTTATACATATTCATACATTCATCAGCATAACCTGTACATATTCACACCTTCTAAACTACAATTGGTGAACTCTTCCCTCACTTTGATTTAAAAACACAGTACCTTCTAAATTCACTAGGCGTGTTCAGTGAGTGGGGGTCTTTATCTGGGGAGGGGTGTTTTTAGCGCTGGAGGGGTGGTTTCCATATTATGAGATGGTTCACTCTAAGGACACCAATTAGAGAAATTTCTGCTGTCTTTTGGCTCTCAAGGATGTACATCTCCTGGTTAACAAGTGTTCTTTTATTCAAGATTCCTTTGCTACATTCTTATCTAAGCATACTTCTTTCCAATTAAATACATTTGAAGGTTTCAAGGATGGTCCTTCTGTTCTCAAATCCCTAGTTATCTTATTCTCAGGCAATAAACAATAATGAATACACAGCTCAGAATACACAGCCCAAATGTTAACTCCTCCTTTCATATTTCAGACAACAACATTGTTTATAGAAAAGTCAGAGAGACACTTTGCTCTAAAACCTTTGTTTTCCTGTAATTGCCTTGAAGAAATTGAGAGATTTTTTAAATATACAAAGCACGATACAGCATGAACTTACCTAGGAAGCATTCCCTATGTTAAAACTAAAGTTGAGGCATACAAAGCATGAAACATTTACAGCTTCATTAAATGGGCCACAAAGAAGTAAGATGGCTCTAACTTAGTAGGTATTCTCACACTTTCCTCAGCTGGCTCAAAGGAATTCCCTTTAATCCCATTTTAGGGAAGAGTTTAACTTGTAAAGACAAGACTCCAATCAATTCGATTAATTAGTTCCATCCATGTTCTGCATCAGCCACAGCTGGGCATGACAGTTCCTTGCTCTCTGCCCCCTGCCAGAAGCTGCCCCTTCCTCAGCTCTCTCTCCTCCCAGTACTGTCAGGGCACCCTCACCCATTTCCATCAAAGCAGCTTTTTCTGGCTCATTCGATAGACCTTTTGCTAGCTGAGGGTATTCTGACTGAAATGAGTGCATGTGTGTAGAAACAAAGATCATCCTGCATTTTCCCACCAATAGTTCCACCTCATATATGCTTTAGTTTAAACGAGTTTCCCTAAGCTAATTCACCTTTGCCTCAGTTGGGTTGATCCTAACAGGCATATTTATGACAAACGTTCGTGCGTGTCTCTCTCCCCAGCCGCCAAGCCCTTCAGGAGGAGCAGGGCGTACATCTGCAGTGTGTGCTTGCTCTTCCCGTGTTCCTGCCCTCAGAGTGAGCTGCTGTGGCCTTTCAAAGGCAAGGAAGCAAAACCATTTTCTCATAAGGCAACAAAGGCATTTTCCTCTCTCATATACTCGAGAAAGCTTGATTGCTTCATTATTATCAATAACTCTTTTGTTTCTTACGTAGCACTGCAGACAAGGCTGGTTGTGTTAGGCACTGGCCAAATAGAGCAGCCTCTTGCTTTTCTTTTAATTTGAGGGCTGGAAAAGCATCCCTCAGCAAAAGGCTTGGGTGGCAGTTTGATTCCCAGAAGGGGGCTCTGCTGCGACAACATCCCACCTGGAACACCGCTGACCTCCTCCTCCTCACCACGCTGGGCTCGGCACACACCACCAGACATCCACACAGCCCTGTGGCGAGCAGACTGCAAACAAAGTAACCCAGAGGCAACAAGAAGAAATTTTACATATTTCAACAGCACCACTACAGGGCTGCATCCGTGTGGGTGTGAGAGGGAAGGCACAAAGCACCTGCGAGGGAAGGGGATGGGATTTGCTTTTTCCCCAGCAGCAATAGCCCTGAGCCCCAGCCTCCTGCAAAACCAAGAGAAACTGAAGAGGTGTAATTACCATACCCCACATTCTGAAAGAGAAAGCAGGTACTATTCTAGAGGGCATTTTGATTTACTTCTGGTATCTATAACAGGAACTAATGCTTAGCATCAGAAACCAGACAGATTGAGATGAGAAATAAGAAACAGGAGAAGAGTGCCAGTGGTTAAGTAGTAGAACAAATTATCAGGGGAAATGTTGGTTTTTCTCATTTCCTGATGTCTTCAGATCTGTCTTTTTGGAAAAAATATGTACTTTAGTTCAGCATAAATCAATGGGCTAGTGTCAGAGAAACATGAAGAAATTGCATGGCCTGTGAAAGATGGGAGGTCAGTCTAGGGGGTCTAATTGGTTTCTGGCTGTTCTGCAGAGGTGAACTACAGAATAAGAAATAGAAGGTTTCTTTTGCATCCGCGTGCATCCTGTTCCCGCAGACAGGCAGCTGGTATTCGGTCCCACGGGGGGGCATTCCACTGCTGACCACCGCACCCACACACAGCAGCCTGCTGCATGTTCAAAGCCGTGTGCCAGTTTGCTCCACAGCCACCTCCCAGCCCTTCTGCTCTTTGCACTCCAGGACACGAAACAAATTCAAGTTCTTCCCCCTCCTGCTCCACACAAGTAATCATCCCAGACAGAGCATATTTGGGGTGCCCTAAGTACCCCGTTATCTGTGTTATTGCAAGACAAGCTTCTTGTAGTTTCTTCGTTTGACAAGAACCCCACAAGCACTTGTCAGTTTCTGGGGTCCCACTTAGACCACCGTACAAACCCAATAATATTTCCTTTGGCAGAAAAATATTAACCTTGCCTCTTACTTCTTACCATTACTTTCAAAGCAAAACCTGACTGGCAATTTTCCCTCCCCGCTGTTCTCTGATGTACAGCTGGTGGGACAAGGTAACCAGCAGGCAGCAGGTACAGGCAGCTTGGGAAAGGTCTGAACAGCCTTTCCTCAAATGTGGGTTGTTCAGAACCCCAGCATGCCCAACAGACACATCCCTTTACAGCCCCACACAGCAGCCTTTCCAGCAGTGCCTTTGGGTACCCTATTCAGCAGTTAAGCCTCCGTTACACGCTGCTAGTTGTTACTGTTAACAGCCTTTTTTGGATCACTGTGATCTTTCAACATGTCTTAGCAAAATACTCTGATCACAAACATTGTTAGAACTCCATCCACTTCAAATATTGCACACGGATTTAGGCAATAAATCTGAGTTTTTAACCCAGCAAAGTCAAATGCCTTCTGCAGAAAGGGATGATCACGTCTCACAACGCTCCTATAGCTGTTATGTCAGCTAGCCCATCTCCTAGGGATTTTAGCTTTGGGGTGTGCGCAGGTTCCCTTCTGCCCACCTACCCCAGCATCGCCAATAAATATGGCCACCACGTCACAGGAAAACACAGGTCAAGTACTTCTCTAAAGCCACATCACAATTCATCTACCAAACAGCAAAAAACCCAAACCAGCCTTAACATCTGCTCCCACCTGACACCGCCCACCCAGACTCTCCCAGCACGAGCGGCTCCAGCAGTCACACCTTGTTTGCGTGGGGTTCTTACACTTTTCCTATCACCCCACGTTCATGAAGGCTTTGTAACAACCAAAAAGGATGGGTTTGTTCTCATCAGAAGGTTGATACAAGTTAAACACTGCTAAAAGCAATTAATCTCAGACGAGTCTTCACAAGCATAACAACGCTCAAGGTTTATTTTCATGTGAGAGGAAAATGATGCTCATCCTAAGGATTTAATGTACAACAAGTGGTTTCTAAAGTGACTGGCCTGCTTTTCCAGGGTACTGTTTACTGAAGCATAGATCAGAGATGACAGGTCCTTAATCTAAACTGAAAGCTTCCGTTTTCAGAGAGGCAATAAATATGATTATCCAGTCTGATACTATATCAAGCAAACCTGATTTAGGATTGCTTGTGCACTCATCAGCGAGCCTGTGCCAGCAGTACAATGAAACTGAAAATATTTTATTGGAGGAACACAAGCACTCGCTAGTGGTGTGAAAGCTGTAGGGTTTCACTCACAAAAGTGATAATGAATCCTCCCAAAAACATCGTGAGCCTGGCATGGGCAGGTTGATTTTTACCTGACCTCCCAAGCAAGCGCTGGCTTTTTCTTCCCTTTATGCTGTACCAGCACCCTGAGCAGTATCTGCAGACATTCCCTCATCCCCAGCTGTTCCTGCAGTTCTTTCCCCACACTCCATTTATATCAGGCTTCTCGGGACAAAACCCATGGATTTTCCTTTTTTCCCCTGGCCAGCCAGGTTATTATGAAGTAGGACTCAAACCTGATGAGCTCACATGGAGACCATCTCTGACAAATGCCTTCCTCCCATGCCGCCGACACCTTTGAGGACAGAGGGTTTACTTCAGTCTCCCTCTCCAGGGTACAAACACCTGCAGAGTGCATCGGTTCACGCTGTTGCTGCTGTATACTTGAGGACAGCCCATGTGTCTCACCAGGGACCTGAAGATTTATCCACGTGCTATGTGAAAGAAACCAGCCATGCTCCCAAAGCAGCGTTTGCAGAGGGGGATCTGGTCGGAAGAGCAATGCTGTTCTCCCTGGGTTTGGTGCCTCCAGCAGGTCTCAGAAGCATTTTACAGCTTCAAAATGAGCTGATTCCTTACAGCAAGGCCAACTGAGGAAAGGAAAGCGTTTTGGTTTTGCATGGCAAGGTTTTGGTAGCAGGGGGCCACAGGGGTGGCTGTGTCTGATAGAGCCAACGCCAGCTGGTTCCAAGATGGACCCACCGCTGGCCAAGGCTGAGGCCATCAGCAGCAGTGGTAGCACCTCTGGGATAACAGAGTTAAGAAGGAAAAATAAAACCCATCCACAACTGTAGGATGTTTTGCAGCCAGAGAGAGGAGTGAGAAGATGTAAAACTCTGCAGACACCAAGGTCAGTCAAGAAGGAATGGGAGGAGATGCTCCAGGTGCCAGACCAGAGATTCCCCTGCAGGCTGTGGTAAAGACCATGGTGAAGCCGGCTGTCCGTCTTCAGCCCATGGAGGAGGGGTGATGGGGTATAGAGATCTCACTTGCAGCCTGTGGAGGACTCCACGCCAGAGTAGATGGAGACACCTGAAGGAGGCTATGACCCTGTGGGAAGCCCATGCTGGAGCAGGTTCCTGGCAAGACCTGTGGAGAGAGGAGCCCATGCCAGGGCAGGTTTGCTGGCAGGACTTGTGACCCTGTGGGGGACCCATGCTGGAGCAATCTGCTCCTGAAGGTCTGCACCCAGTGGAAGGGACCCACACTGGAGCAGTCCATGAAGAACTGTAGCCTACGGGAAGGACTCAAGTTGGAGAAGTTTACGGGGGATTGTCTCCCGTGAGAGGGAACCCACGCTGGAGCTGGGGAAGAGTGCAAGGAGTCCTCCTCCTGAGGAGGAAGGAGCAGAAACAATGTGTGATGAACTGACTGTAACCCCCATCCCCATACCCCTGTGCCTCTGGGAGTGGGGGGAGAAGGCAGAAGTCAGGAGTCAAGTTAAGAAGGGAGGGGTGGGGGAGGTGTTTTCAGATTTGGTTTTATTTCTCACTGCTCTACTCTGGTTTGCTTGGTAATGAATTAGATTAATTCTTCTCTAAGTTCTGTCTGTTTTGCCCAGGATGGTAGTTGGTGAACAATCTCTCCCTGTCCCTACCTTGACCCACCAGCCTTTTGTTGTAGCTTTTTCTCCCCTGTCTATTTAAGGAGGGGGAGCTCTGGTGGGCACCCAGCCTCTAGCCAGGGCCAGCCCACCACAGAAAGCAGGCTAAGTTTGCTGCTGTGCTCACCATATGATACAGTACCCTGGCTGGGACACTCAACAGGAGACAAGAAGTAAGACCTTAACAGCCCAGCTTAAAGGAGGGAAGGCTGTGAGATGCTTTGGGTACTTCCACACAGCTGAGGGCAAGAGCAGACACCAAGGGGACCATCTTCATCCTCTGCTATCAGCAGAGCAGGAAAGTGACCCAGAGACAGTGTTCACCCAGCTAAAAAAGCAAACATCTCACATACCTTGAGGTGCATTAATGAAAACACCAGGATTTCTGTGGTCTGCTCCTGGCTAGGGACAGCACTTGATGGGGTGAGGCTGCATGGTCTTGAGCAACAGGATCTGGACATGACTTCTCACAGTGTGCTCAAGCTGCAGCCAAGCTTTTGTCTTGCACAGAAGGCACCTGGTATGCTAGGGCAGGTCTACCTGGTGGGCACACTGAAAGGTTATTGGGAGCAAAATGCAGGAGATTTGCACCAAGGTGGGAGCTCCCAGGAGGTCTCAACATAGCAAATAACCACATGAGAGCCTGCAGCTGGCCCCAAAGCAGTGGGGACTTCCTGCAGGGGAGCACAAAGGCCAGGAGTGAGTTGAGAAAAGCAGTGGACATAAGCAGTCATGTGAACAGTGCTCCAAAATTACTTGGGACTGACAACTCTGAGTAAGTGCACCTTAGTTTTCCACCTTTCCAGTACTGCCAGGTTCCCTGGAAATCCGTGTTAGAAAGGAAGTCAGTGGATCACCCAGACCCCAGGCAGGATCAGCCATGCCTGCACCACCCTCAGCATCAAGCCCATGCACAACTTGCTTCTTGCCACCTTCTCAGTTTGCCTCGGCAGCAGCAGAGCTTGGGAAAAGCGCAACTAAAATGAAGAAGAATCACACCCTGGCCGTATAATGGGTAATTGCTGTTTCTTCAGAGTTATTCTCTGTCAGGTCACTGAGTCTAGCAGACACTGATGAGGATTTCCAGACCACGCTGTGCAGCTTGAGACACCCCGGACTGCAATAACGTGAGCGTGCAGCCATCTAGTGTCCATTCCCAGCCATGTTTCAACACATCACAGAATCACAAGGGTTGGAAGGGACCTCGAAAGATCATCTAGTCCAACCCCCTCTGCCAAGGCAGGGCCACCTAGAGCACATCACTCAGGAACGTGTCCAGTCGAGTTTTGAATGTCTCCATAGAAGGAGACTCCACAACCTCTCTGGGCAGCCTGTGCCAGTGCTCTGTCACATCCCTGCAGAGCTGCCACAGCTTTTTGTCTCTCAGCCATGAGGAGGACCTGTCACTCCTGAAGCCACTCCTGATGTGCAACAGGTCACCAGCTTTGCACCCTTGGCCCATGGCAACTTCTTTAAAAAAAAAATAAATAAATTCTGACTTTGTGGCTTTCAACTGCACCCTTCACACGTAGGGTCTGCCCAGGAGCTCTCATCTCCTGTGCCTTCTGCTGTACAAGCTTCATCCAAGCACAACCACACATGCAGGGCTGACACACCTGCATTTATATTGAAGGGTAACATCACCATCAGCCCACAATTTTTCCTGATTCCTCTGACTTATCCATGAGTGCTGAACATTTCCCCTTCGCCTGGGGCATCAGCCCTGGCTTGGGATGCAAAGAAGCCCAGGCTTCCTCGAGGCCTCTGCCCCAGCCTCATTGCTGCGGCACTTCAACACCCTGTGTGTGACTGAGCTGCTCCTGTCCTCTCTGGCAGGTGTAACCTCACTAACCCCAAAGGGTCCCAAATCTGGGCCAGCAGTCAGGGTGCCATCAGGACTGCAGCCACAGCCCCTGTGCAAGGTCAGCACCTCGCTGCCCATGCAGCAGCTGTTAGCCACCCCTGCCTAGGGTCCCAGGTGGCTTTTAGGGGTCTTCTCCCCTTCTATCCCCACTCACCTCCACCTTCTGCTCCCAGTGACTTTCTGAAAACCCCAGATCACCTCTGGGAGGGAGCCAGCTCTCCCTAGACCCACATCAGGGATCCAGCAGCAAGCTGCTGATGTCACCTGCCATGACCTTTATTTGTTGACCACAGGTGCCTGCAGTCTGCCCTTCCCACCTTCCACTGGCAGATCCTAACGAGGCCCAGACCCCATCCCAAATGCTCTCCAGGTGCTAAATGAGGCCAGCGTCACCCTCCTCTTCTGCTGCAGCCCTGGGGACACAGCATACAGGTCTCAGGACCGAGCAGCTTGATTTAGGGCCACATCTGTGGGGAGAGTGATTGCTCCAGCAGCTGCATCTGAAAGGTAACTCAGCTCTTTATGGACACAAAAACTTTTCCCATCTGTCATTTGTTGCAGATGGAAGTCACCTTTCCTTGTGCTGGGATGCTGAGGGATCAGTTTATCTGCCTGAGCTCTGCCTAACCCCAGAGGGTACCTGAGACAGCCCATGGGGCTGGCAGAGACATCAGAGGACCCTGGCAGACCTGTGCCCTTCTGGAGGCTGAGTAGAGCACCCCAGGCTGTCTCTGCACCCCAGTGCTTGGGCAGCTGTAGAAGCTGAGTCCTTACTACAGCAAACCCATATCCGGACCTTCTCCCATGTCTACAGAAAAGCATTCATTTCCAAGTGCCACCTCTTCCCCGTCAGCCAGGACACCTGCCTTTGGGAGCTGCCCCAGGCTCAGCACTGCTGCTGCTGCCTGACATGGGTTTGGCCACCCTTGCTTGTTGGGCTGGGGCAGAAATGAGTGCCCTGGCCCAAGCCACAGACACCTCCAAGCAGTGCCAGCCCTCGCTCCCACCCCTGGGGTGTCCGGGTTGCTGAGTCAGGTCTGATCCCTGTCAGGTGTTCTCTGGACAGCTTTCAGTTGCCCGGAAAGCTTAAAAAGGCCCAAGCTTGGTGTGTTTTCCTTCCCCACACAGATGATTCACTGCACTTTCCTCCGTAAACAGTGGGTGGATCCCAGCTGGATTTCCGGGAGCAACACAGCACCGATTCCCGGCTTGGGAAGCTGTGGCTCCGCACATCCTTCTCCTCAATCTCCCAATCTGTCCTGCAGCAAAGCACCAGAGCAGGAGCAAACCTATGGTCCACCACCCACAATGCTTACAGGGGGCAAAAATGCCCCAGCATGGCCCGAGCCAGGCTGCTGGATGCGGGCGAGCTGCCGTGCATCCCTCGCTGCCCACTGGCCTCTGCAGGCTCCTTTCCCCACCCCAGCGGGGAAGCAGCGCACCCGGCGAGAAGCCTGGCATCACGGCAGGCTCATGGCATCTGCCTCACGCTGTCTGCGAAAAGCTTGATGCTAGCTAAGAGCTAACCAGCTCTCACCTGCCACTGTGCCCTGGTTACAAGATGAGGGCACTGTTCGCAAAGGGAACTCCTGGGGAAGCCCAAAGTCTGTTTTGGTTTTTTTCCAGGGGACTAGTTGCAAAGCTAGCTGAAAAGAATCACTTAGAGATGAGCTGACATTTCCCTTGGCATTCCTCATCTGTGGACAGGGAGCAGTGTGGGAACCAGCATGATGCCTGCCCCGCACCAGGCAAAAGCTTCTTGTCATGTGTAATGTGGTTCCTAATCCAAAATCCCCCTGCAAAGCTCCATCTCCTCTCGGACGAGACCTGGGGCGGGCAGGATCATCCCTGCCAGGAGGGCTGGCAGGGACTGGGGTCACCTACCTGGTGTTCCAGAGTGGGGGTGATCCGGGGAGGGGAGAGTCCCCTTGTGCCCAAGCCCCAGGCTGAGATGGGATTTTAGCCACCAGAGGGAGGAGCAGGAGGTTGGATGCTGCTGAGGTGGTGCACAGAGCTCTGGCACTGTGTGATGGGTCCCAGGTCCCGGACCTTCTCTCACCCTGAGATGCCTGAGCCCAGCCCTGGGCTGGGACCCATCCTGCTCCAGCCACTCACAGCGCCTGACCCTGGCCAGGCTCTTTTCAGCAGCAGCATGGTTTTACCCACTGCGGGGATTTAAACCTTGGGGAAATGTCAGCCCTGGGTGCAGAGTGTAGGGAAGAGGCAGCACGATGCTGCCCGGGGCTCACCAGCCTTTTCCATCAGGGAAGCCCCAAATGCACCTTGTGCTCTTCCTGGGCACCCAGGCCTCCCACTGGCACCTCTGGCTCTGGCAGCACCCAGGCAATTTAGGGGCTGTACCAGGGGTAGGTAGGACACGGGGGAGGACCAGGGCCAGCCCCTGCTCTTCTACAGCTCCCTGAGACATTTCTGGGGGTGAAGAGACACCTTTTTGCTGTCCTGTCATTCCTGCAGAAGCTGTTTCCACCCTGTGATCTTTGACACTGTTCCTCTGCCCCTGCCAGCCCCCGCCACCAGCGGGAAACTCCAGCCCTGCCGCCTTTCCTCCAGCTCCTCTGCACCCCTGCCGAAAACACAGGCTGGTGTTGGGGCAGCGCTCAGGGCGCTCCCAGCCTCGTGTCCTCCTCCCGCTAGCCTAAATCCCCAGGCAGCAGCCGCTGGGTTGGGGCCACCGCCTGCAATCCGTCACCCCAAACCCTGCCCTGTGTGCTAATGCAAAGCTTGGAGGGGAACTAGCCCCAGCCTGCCTGCTTTTGGGAAATGCCGAGCGGCAGCGATGCCCAGCCAGCACCCTGCTTTGCTGCTTCCGCTAAGAGGCTCATCTTCCCCGCAGCTCCACTCGCCTTCGCTCTCGCTTCTCCTTCGCCAGCGCAGCTTTCCCCGCCGGGAAGCCCTCCTGCCTTCCGATGGAAACCTGCCAGAGCCGGCGGCAGATGCTGCCCGGCTGCTGGCTGAGTGTGAGCGGCCAGGAGGGCTCCGGCCGGGGAAAAGGACGCAGCCGTTCCTGTAAGCTGGCCGTGACGCCCCACGCAGAGGTAGCGGGAGGGGGGCTCGACTGGAACTTGCCCAGATGCAAATGCCTTCGGAGGAGTGACTCAGCCCTGCGGTTTTCCTCCCTTCCCCGCCAGCAGATTTGGTTCCCGAAGAGTTTCAGGGCTGCTGCCAGGCAGGGCTGTGCTGGCAGCGGGGCGAGGGGACACCCCTGCCTCCCTGTGCCCCCCCCTTCCCAATCCTCCTCAATCTTCTGGGCTCCTTTGGCCCCAGTCACCCATTTTACTCCCTCTGTGAAGCTACGTGGGCATGGGGGCTGGCTGCCAGCATCTGTGAACCAGGGCCAGAGGGGAAACAGGAACCCTGAGGGGAAAAACAACCCAAGAAACTCCCTTCCCCCCCGGCCACGCTTCCTCTGGGGCCGCTAGTGCGGAGGGGACTAGTTTGTGCGGTGCAGCACACATAGCGGGGAGCCGCGTGGGGTACGTGCTGCCTTCAGCATCTCCGCAGGGGCAGAACGAGAAGGTCCAGAGCGGTAAACGCCATCTCTGGCAACTGCACCAGCCGAACTCCTATGCGTGTCTGCCATTCACTTCCATTTCTCCCCTGTCCTGGTAAGTCAGGAAACCAGAAGGTCTCAAAGGATATGAAAATCTGACATGGGATAAAAATAGCCAGGCAGGTGGAGGGGGAGCCCGACCGAAACCCTGGCTGCGTACAGAAAGCTCTGCAGGGGAGAGCGGCTGAGCGAGTCCCTGTGGCAGGAAAACACCTTCTGCTGGCTGTGCCTTCACAGGGGGATGTTTGTTGTGAGATGCCACTGATGGCCGGAACTATGGCTGAGCTCCTCTGCAGCCAGGCGAACACCCAGCACAGTGCTTGGTGGGCACGAGCCCTTTGCATCAGCGTCCCCAGGGCTGCTGCCTGTCCTGCCACTCTGGCTCTGAGGCCACTGCTGTGGCCCCTCAAACCCAATTTTGAGGGATCAAGCTCTGCAGGCGAGCCAAGGCTGCTCGGCTCTTTCAGCAAGGGCATCTCCGGCCTCACGCTGTCACGGTTTCACAGCGGAAAAAGCACCTGCTGGGCCCAAGCTGCCCCATACACCACATCTTTCATCCCACCGGCAAGGCTGAAAAATGTGGTTTCCCCTGTGTATTACATTTGTCGGCGGAGGAGCGGGGTCGCGCAGGCGGTTTGCTGGCTTAGAGGAGAGAGAGAAGGAAAGAAGCGCAGGAGCCAGACACTGAATCACACAAAGCCCGATGTCCATAGGTTTCGGTCTGGAGATGGACTGAGCCTCAGCTAAGGCTGAAGCGTGGGATTAGCTCTGTATTAGACACCCGCGAGTCCACGCCAAGAGAGAAGCCTTGCCTGGGGAGGGGGCAGCCGGTGCTGGCTGGGCACAACCCTGAATCTGGGCTCTCCTTTGGGCTTCTCTAGTGTCTACTAAAGGGTTGAGCAGCAACAGCTGCCCTGCAGCACCTCTGGCTGCAGCCTCCCTGCTGCGCACAGCCTGAGGCCACATCCTGCTGCCCCCTTCCCGGGAAGGGACCACATCTCAGCCAGCGCGGGAGCTGGGGAAGCCCTTGTCCCCCTCAGCCCCAGAGGCTGTGGCTGGCCACCGGGACAGTCCTGCAGGCTGCACCCATGTCACCGGTCCCCTTTCCAGCTGTCATCTCCGGGGCACCAGCTTTTGTCCAAAACCCTGCAGTGCTGTGGGGCTCGGGCGCTCGCCAAAGCACCGTCAGCCATCCCTTAGGGCCACTTGCTGCTTCAAGCTGTACCACTGCAAGGGGCTTTAATTGCTGGATAACTTCTGAGCCCTAAAACACACCTTGGTCCTGCTGGCCAGCTTTCTCTGCAGCTGCGGGAGCTGGAAGGCCTGGGGGGGGCTAACTGCCTTCCTTTGGATGAGCAGGAAAATCCAGCTGCCATCTCTTCCTCTGCCCCCTCCCCAGAGCTCGGAGGTAGATCTTCTTCCCCCAGGGTGAACGAAGCCCCAGCCCTGCAGTGAGCTATCCCCCCCCCTCTCCTCCCACAGGAACCCCGAGGACGAACCCCC
>VWZZ01002658.1:95117-149272 GCA_013399095.1 Psophia crepitans
CCCCCCGATAACTGCTGAGCCGCTGCGCTTCCGCAGGGAGCCCGGCCAGGCTGCTCCTCGCTCACACCCGCTGCCCTTGGCCGAGGGGAAAACCAGGGGAAGTCTGGAGAAACGCGGCATGGAGCCTCACCTGCTCTAATGTCACAGGGAAGGGACGGGTCCCCGCAGGGTGAGACCTGGGGTCTGCTCCCACTCACCCAGCTCTGCCCAGGAGACCCACAAAAACCCGGAGCCATATGGTCACCCCAAATGCAAGCACATTCCTCCTCTTCCTCCCCTTCCTCTTTCTCCCATGACCTGCATCAAGCTGGGGAGCCAGAGAAGCTGCACACCCCCTTCCTCCCAGCTGTGCAGGGTCAGAGCTGCCCTGCTACCTTGCTCACAGCCCATCTCCCTGGCGTCAGGCCTGCAGTGGCTTCCCTCTTTGCCCTGCTGATGCCTCTCTCCTGCCTGCCTCTCCCCCCACCTCTCAGAAGATTTCTGACTCAGGAGCACACCAGATCCTTCCCAGCAGGCAGAGGCATGAGGATCCACGCTGGCCGGGGCGTGCGGGTGGGTGGGGGATCTGTGTGCCAAGGGGGGCCAGCGGTGGTACTGGGAAGGGGGAAAACCCTTCTGGGGGCAAACCTTGTTCCAGGGAAGGCATCAGGACCAGCAGTCGGGGGGATGTCTGATGCTCTTATCCTAATTCCAGGAAGGAGCAGAAATGCAGCAGGCAGTGGGGAGGGCAGGGACATGGCCGGACCCTGGCCCCGATGGCTCTGGTGCTGCAGTACCACTGTGGGAAGGGTTGAGCAGCCAGCTGGGGCAACAGCTAGCGAGGAAGGAGCGGGGAAACAGCCAGCCCTCCGGTGTGGGACTGGGAGCTGCTGGGGCCATGGCTGTGGGGAGGGAGCAATGAGTGCTCCTGAGCTGTGTCATGCCCAGGTGGGACCCGCTGCGGGCAGGAGGGCAGCGACAGCCTTGAGAAATAGGAGAAATTTCAGCTCTCTGGTTCACATGGCAAAGCTCCCGTCCGGCCCCGCCGCTATGGAGACACGGGGCAGTGAGCAGCAGCCACACAAAGCTGGGACATGCCCCCGAGCCCATGCCTGGCCACCCAAAAATACACCCTGAGGCCCCCAAATTAATGATGCTGGCTGGTTTTAGAGACTTGTATGGATAAATCTGGAGCTCCATCCTGGTCATGTCCATGGCACAGCCTTCCAGGTGCTTCCCGCCCCCGAAATGCTCAGCAGCCCCCAAAAGACAAAAACCGCTCTGTGAATGTTATCTAAACCGGCGGGGAAGCTCTTGAGCCTGGGCAGGGGCAGTGCAGGCAGACAGGCACGCCGAAGCATCTCACCATACCCCTATCAATTTATTTCCCAATTTATTTACGGATTTGTTTGCCGCGGCACAGGAGCAGCGGCGGTGCTTGCCCCATTGGCAGCTCAGCGCCACAGACTGCGCCGGGGCCCCAGACTCGTTTCCAAACTGCTGGCGGAGGGGAACCCCGGGGGACCTGACGTCATTTCTGAGCAGAAACAATGATCGGGCATTCAGCAGCACAGGGGGGAAAGGACGGGAAGAGGACGCTGGCCAACGGGACCTTACAGAAAAGGAGTCTCACTGGACACGCACTCGCCCCGCTAGAGCTGGCGGTACCCAGCGGGGGCTACCTGCCCGGCCATAATGTCCCAGGGGACACCGTCTATCAGCTTCCCGGGGAGGGCAGCCAGCCCCCCGCGGTGCTGACGGGCACGCTGCTGCACTGAACGCTGCTCGGCGCGTTGCCAGGCCCACGGCAGCGCCTGCTGTGCGCGGGGCTCTGCGGGCTGAGGACGGACACCGCTCACCGCAGGTGTCAGTGGAGGTGACCCCAGCCCCGGCACTGGCACCACTTGCAGAGGTGCAAGGAGGAGGTGGATGGGTTTTGGCATGGTGGGGCCAGGATGTGTCTGAGTCCAGCAGAGGGATTTTCGCTCCCAGAAGAGGAGGCTGAGCCGGTCCGGCAGCCACCCTTGAGCTTGTGCCAGGAAGGCAGCACTCCGGCACCCCCTCCACTCGTCTGGGGAGGGAAATCCCCCCAGCCCAGGAGGGTCACGGGGTGCTGGGCAGCCCAGCACAAGCACAGGGCGCTCCTGGCCATGCCACCGCTTCCTGGGAAAGCAGCCCCCTCTCCGGCATCCGCCCCTTCCCGGGAAGCAGAAGCTGCTGGGGCTCGCGCCGGGGCGGCTGCTGGGGGCCGCGGCCCTGGCACAGGGATGCCGGTCGCTCCCTCCCACGGCTTCCCCTTTTCTCAGAAAGCCTGGAAACCAAAGGTGAAAGAAGTGGGTGGAAACTGCACGCTGCGGTCCAGGAAGAGAAGTGAGTAACTCGGCTGCGATATTTAACAGTGCCTCCAGCCCCACCGCTCGCAGAGCTGCCTCGACGGGAGCCGGAGCTGCCGGGTGAGTGCTGGGGTCACACTGCTGCCGCGGGAGGGTCCGCATCGGAGCTGGGGGGCCGGGTGCAGCTGGCGTGGGGTGGCTTCTCTGCTGTTGCTCTCCCCAGGGAGCCACATCCCCACGCCGAGCAGCGGGGATGCGGTGACGTCTCGTGGCTGATGGCAATGCACTCGCTCCCAGCTGCGGGAAGCAGGAGAGGAGGTGTCAGACTCTGTATGTGGGGCACAAGCATCTTCACGTCTATCCTTGGCTTTTTGGGTCATCTGCCAGACCGGACCCGCTAATATTTTACAGGACAGGGGGCGGGAGGCATGTAACTGTTCTTGCAAACTTCCTGGGAAGACAAAGTGAAACACCCTGGATTAAGGCTCCAGCCACCATGTCAGCGTGGCACCGGTGGCTGTGCAACACCCCTGTGACTCCACTGCTTGGCCCTGGGCGCGTCCTGGCTAATCAGTAATTCCTGGGCTAATTAGCTGGCAACACCAAAAGGAGGGTGCTGCTGCTTTTTTAGCCATGTAAAGCAATAAATTGTTAATTGCCAAGCAGTGGCGGTACCTGGGGTCCTGGCAAGGCAGCTACATCCCCTCCCAGAGCAGCCACTTGTGCTTTGCCTCCCCTGGCAGCAAGGGAGAGGGGAGCTCTCCAGCCTGCCCCATGTCCCCCACGGGAGGGAGGGAGGGAGGGTGAAAGCCAGAAAGGGCTGAACGTGACCGCAGCTCAGGGTTGAACTGGTGCGGCGCTGATCTCCAGGTGGTGGGGCTGGCCTTGCGTGAGCATCTGCTTCCCTGTGCCCTCCCATCACCTCCTGACATAGCTTGCTGTCGGGACGTGTGCTTGCACGACCACCTCTGCTGTGCTCTAAGGGCCGGGCCAAGCTGCTCAGCTGGGCTGTCTCATCTTTGCTGGTAATATTTCCCCCGCTCGCTGCAGAGAAGGAAATGGGGCTTTGCAGGGAAGGCAAAGTGCATTTCAGCCCCATGGAGAGGTGGGTGATGGACACGTGGGGCTAGGGGATGCCTCCCTGGGGTGGCTCTCGCGGTGGCTCAGTGCACCCATGGGTGCTGCTGTGGGTCCCCTCCAGGGCCCGGCTGTCCCCAGCTCCCGGCTGGCTGTTTCTGATCACTGCTGTCGTGGGGCCTCGGAGTCTCCTGCCCCAGGAGCAGGGGCTGTGAGGGGCTGCAGGCTAACTCAGTGCCATGCAGAATACCCCACTGCAACAGCGTCTTGCTGGGCACCCGCTTGCCTGGGGTGTCTCTCGACTCGCCAGCATTTTCAGGCTGCGGTTAGGAGCCTTGGGGAGTTCTCAACTTTTTGGGTCCTGTGCTGGAGCCCATCTTTTCTCTGGCATCTACTCCTGGGCATGTCTGTCAGCTCCAAGGAGCCATCACTTGGCTGCTGAGATTATCAGGGTCTCAAATCCAGACCTCTCCCACAGGCAGGACAAGCCCAGGACAGCCAGCACCAGAAGGGGATGTGTACCAGAACCGGCATGGGGATGCTGCATGCCCCAAGCCAGGCAGAGAGGAGGATTTAAGCAGTGCAGAGCCAGGGGAGGCAGATCGCAGTGGGGCTACAAAACCCCCAAGTGCATGGCAGGCAGCTGGGCTGGTGCAAGCTTGCCCAATTGCTCAGCTCGTGATGGGAACACCAAGGAGCAAAGGCAGAGCCCAGAGGAGATGTGCCCGGCACACGCAGTGCATAGGAACCTGCACAAGCATCCCAAAAGCACCACGGAAGCACCCACTCTTGGGAGAAGGGACAGGTCTGGAAGCAGGAGGTTGGGCAGTGCCCTGCCTTTGCCCACAGTACAGGAGCCCAGCACCACGGGAGGGGGGTCACAGCCTCCTGCTCCCCACAGCGCTGTGCCCCAGGGAGAGCCCACATCACTCCCTGCTCCTGGGGCCCCTTGGTCCCAGGCATGCTCTGGATGCCACGTCGTGGGACACTGCTTGCAGGAACAGCCAGAAGTGAAAGAAAAGACTTGGAGCTTGTCTGAGTTTGCATTTCGACCCCTCCTTTCCCAGCGCGGCCCCTGTGGGCTTTCCATCGCATTCGAGTCAAACTGCCCCTGGTGCCTTTTGATGATGGGGTGCCCCAGCCCCAGCACCTGCAGGCAGGATGTCACAAGTAGCTTGCTGGAGCTGTCCCTGCCCCATCCTGGGGAGCGCAGGGGCACAGGGCATGGTGGGACACATGCCAGGGGGCTGCTGAGCTGTCCCACGAGGCCTCAGCACCCATGTCATCTCCCCAGGGCCATGGAGCAAGGGAAGGAGTCAGCTCCCAGAGCACCATCACAGAGGGCTTGTTGAGGTGGACCCCCATCCTGCTCACCTGCCTGTCTCCTTGAAACCCTTCCCCTTCCTCTGCAAATCAGCCCATGGAGGAAAATGGGGAGGAAGGCTTTCTCCTCATCTCCACTCTTTGGTTCCTGAAAGTGCTGGTTGCTCAGAGTGGCTGAAGGCTGAAGGCAGGTGGCCAGCACTTTGAACAGTAGCTATCCTTCAACCCTTTTGGGACAAATGTCTTGGAGAGGAGCTTTTACAGCTTCAAAAATGAAGCACAAAGGCTTTCCATGTGTTTAAATAGCCAGGGACCGCAAGGTGACCACCCCATAGCATAAGCTGGCCAAGGAGCAGCCCCAAAGCACCCCATCCCTCCCAGCCATGGCAGTCCAGCAGGTCTGATCCCACCCAGTTGTGGCATCTCTGGCAGGCTGCCTCCTGCCCTGCTCCCTTGCACAGGTGTCTGCCTGCAGAGTGGGGCGAGGAGGAGGAAGAGGATGGAGATCACCCCACTTTTCTGAGCTCAGAGCTATCAAAACCTCTCTGCCATGCTGGTCTGAAAAACAGCACAGTGCACAGCCGTGTCCCTGAGCTGCCTCTTTGGCCACAACCACCTGCAGGAGGGTGGGGGGACCCTGGTGTAAGGCTCTGCTTCACCCCGTCTCCCTCTGCCGCTGCCCCTCCAGGTAAGCCCTGCAGTACTGCGGCACGTGGTCCCTGGGATGTGCAGGGGCTGGGACCTGCAGCCTGGGACCCCACGGCTTTTGCAGGTTTTTTTGCTCCCTTGGGGTGCTTGTTGGGATGGTGAGTTCACACTGCCCCGAATGAACTTGGATTCCCCATGGATGGATTAAAATAGAGCCCCGGGCCAGCTGTTGAGCAACCAGAGTTAGCTTCTCGTGCAACAGTTGCTCGGTGCTTCCCCCATCGAAATCTTTGCCTGTGCTCCAAAGCTGTGTGTCATTTCCCATCTCTGCTGCTGGTCCGTCAGACTGGTGTACCCGCAAAGGGCTGTAACCCTCTCCCGGCAGGCACTCCTGCCCGAACCACCCCGAGCCGCTGCTGTCACAACTGTGTCAAACTATTGCTGAGCCAAAAAAAAAGGCCTCTCCCGGCCTTTCAGCTACCTTGGGTTTGAAAATGAATGTCTCCTTCTGAGGACCAAAGCTGCCCAAATCTGCCGGCAGCATCAGCGCCTCCATAGCTGCTCACAGGGAGTCCCCAAGTGTCCCCTGAGTCTGACTCTCCACGCACATGAGCTTTGCAGCCCAAAACAGAGGATGGGGGACACAGGGAGCAAAGGGCACATGCACAGTTGTGGGATGCACCAGCATTTCCCAGCTTGGCCCAGACTGACCCCTCCCCGAATCTACTCTCTGAGCTGCCTGGAAAAGGTCATTCATGGTTTCATTTTAAGCTGCAGAATTATCCTCTGTCCTTTCCCAGTCCCAAATGGGTGGGCATGTTTCCCCGCACCTCACGGTCCACCACATGCTGCACAAACCCTTTCCACCCAGCAGCTAGCGCACCCCAGTTGGAGGGGTCCTGCGAGCGCCGGTTTCAGACAAACGGAGCAGAGGGCTGGTGTGCGAGCGCGCTGGCTGGCTCCTGCAGCGCCGAGCGTCCCCCCACTGCCCCAGCACGGCTGTGCCCCATCTTCGGACATACACGCAGAGGAACAGTTTAGACTGAGATGTGTTACCACCCCCACACAGGGCAACCGTGTAGGCGGGATTCCCAACGCACCTGCAAATACCAGCCCCATCTGGAAGAAACGGTGTTCCTCTCACAGCTCCAGCTGGTTTAGAGAGCTCAGGGCTGACCCGAAGCTTTGCAACAGCTCCGAAGGACAGGATAACACGTGGAAGCAGTGGAAAAAAATAGCAGCCAGCTTGAGCAAAGTTTCCAAAGAAAGCTGTGGCTGCGTATGCCGCTTCTGGGGCAAGAGCCGCCAGAGTCCTCTCCTTGCAGCAGCTCCCTGTTGCAGAAATCTGTGTCAGCTCAGTGCCTGCACTGTGTCAGTGACATGATGAGCTCTCAACTATTTTTCCCCCCCTTGCAGATGGAGATGCAGCCGGCTGGGGCCAGGGGAAGCTGACTCGCACTGGCTGCTTGGCTCTGAGAACTGAATTCCATAGGCGTTAAAGACTCCAAAAATGCCCTATGGATTCAGTTCTGCAGCTGGGCAGCAAATAAGCCTCAAACCATCAGGAAGCAAGAGCGGCTGTGAGCTGTTTCTGCAAGGAACACACGAGTTCACTCCCACCGAGAGACCGGAGTAGGGATGGAGGTGAGTTATGGCCACCACAGGAAACCCTGCATTCACAGAGCCACTCGAGACAGGGGCCGTTTGTGGCAGGCTTTCCCTCAAGGGAAAAAAAAAAAAAAGCCCAACTACAAAATGTTTTCATCTGTCTGGAAGTGAAATGGCACTTGAGAAAATAAATACGTTGCTGCCTCCCGATGTACTGCATGCGATTGTAAACCTCTGCTAAAAATACACATCGTCAGAACAACATCCTGGCTGTGCCCAGCAATCTCCTGTTCAGAGTCCAGGCAGCAAAACCAAACAAAACTTTGGAGAAGACAAACAGGACAGGTAAAATTAAGGGTTGTGACTGCTCTCTCCCCCCAAGCCCCAAAGATGTCCCCCAGCAGGGACAGGTATTTGGACAAAGTCTTTGAGGAGGCGATAGCCTCGTTCCACCCATCCATCATATACCTCTGGGAGACCTTGGCTGCCTGCCCTGAGTTTTGGGGGACATTTTCCACTATAACACAGTGCAAAACTGCCACCAGGAATTACTCAGTCGGAGGAGCAGCATTTAGGATAAATCATGTAAGACCTGGTAATTTATGTAGCATCCAATTATCACCAGAGGGCAAATCCAATGCCCCTGCCCTCCCTCCCGCCCCTTGTCCAGAAAGGCTGTTTGCACTTGCTCCAGGATCTCACCTAAACCAGCTCCTTCCCAGCACCCTTCACCATGGCAGGCAGCACCCAGCTCTGACAGCCCAGCTACAGGGGGTGGGGAAGAAACTTCTTCCAGCACCCCACTGGAGTGTTGCACTGCTCACACAAGGACCCCATCCACAAACTCTGGGATTGCTGCTGAAGCCACTGCCCACAGGAGTAGCTGCTGCTGGAAGGACAGGGAACACCACCAGCACTGCAGCAACGCTGCCACAGAGCAGGAGAGCAGACATCTAACAGCACATCCCTACCAGCACAGGATGCCCTGCTTAGCCAAAGAATCAAAAAAAGACAGGAACTGCCACATTTTTCCCTATAGATAACCAAGGGCCACCAGGCATTAGCAGAGGCCTTTTCTGACCCGTTCAGCAAGTCCTGTGGCCACTGCTTGCGACACAGCCAAGGAGCATCAGCTTGGTCTGAGGTTTCTGCAGCAGCTTTTTCTGACGGCAGAGTTAACCCATTTCCAAGAAGCTCATCAGGGAAGGGGAAATCCAGACAGTCACTGAGACATTCTGCCAATTGCTTCAACAAAAATTGTTGCATTAACTTAGGAAAAAATCCACTTGCTTTGACTTCACAGCAATTCAGAGCCTCCAATTTCCCCCTCACGGAATCTCTCCTCAGCTATGCAGATAGGGAGCACCCAGTTCCCTCCTGCATCAGGCAGCCTTTCTCCCACATGGCACATCATGGGAAGGCTGCAGGGAGACAGAGCAGGTCCCCTTTCTCCTGTACACTCAGAAAGTCCCCACCGGCCCCCAAGGAGGAAGCTGTCAGGCAACAACCAAACTGGGGCAAGGCGGGGTGCTGTCAAGCAGAACAACCCACTGCAGCTGGGCAAGAGCAAGTCTGGGTCTCTGGGAGACCTTGGCCACCTGCCTTGAGTTTTGGGGGACGTTCTCCCCTATAACAGGGCAAAACTGCCACCAGGAATTTATCGAAAGTCATTCCCAGTTCTACAAAGAGGTGTCAAATCAGGCTGCAAGTTGTTCACAGGAGAGACTGCTGTCAGGTAGCTAAAAACCAGAAATATAAGCATTTGCATTTGGGGTTTTTTATTGTTTATTTATAATCATTTAAAAGGTAGAGAAGTTTACAAGCAAGTCAGATGCAGGCCCTCACAACCCTCCATGTTTCCAGCACAAGTCTGAAGTCCACCCTTCCAAGAGACCATACTGTGGAAATGCTATGGTTCACACAACTTCAGTAACCTTGCTGGAGAGCCAGCACCTCCAACCAGAGCCAAGTCAGACCTGAAGCAGGGCCTCACACAGCTATTTCAACAAGGACACATGGCCAGGAGAACCAAGCACCAGGTTGCCAAGTGTAAGAGGATGGTGACATCAGGATTTTCTGCCAGAGTGTAGGGAAGTGCTGCATACAGGCATCACACAGTGATTAAGTGCAACGGTATAGTCAGAAACAGCAGTGACAAGGTATGCAAACAATTGCTTTTTACAGTGTTCAAGAACCCCTCTCTCCGAAACCTGCACTACTCCCAGCCTGGAGGAAATCCCACTTTGATCTCCTTAACTGAGTGCCAGGAGAGGAGCCAGCTTCCAGGACCTTCCCTTGGACAGGGTAGGAAGAGGCCCCATCTTCTAATCAAGGACTTATGTCTGGAAATCCCCCCACCAGACTGTGGCCACTCAACCAAACCAGTGGAAAGCAAACATTCATTTCAAAACCAGGACCAAAAAGCTGATCCGACAGACGGTCAAGTGCCACATGGTTTCTTCACAGGATGGGCATCATGCATCAAACAGGGTAAAGCTGCTGTAAGCTTGTGGAGGATAAGGAACAGTTAAAAGTCAATGGGAGTGGTGGCATCCATTGCTTGTGCTATTTGCCAGCTGCACCTAGAACAGCTGCCAACTGGTTCCCACAAGGGCTCTGAAACATCTGTCCATTGGGCAACTGACTACATCAATGTCTCAGTTTCTTTTTCTTCTTACGGTTCCGGTCCTCACTGCTGTCCTCTGCCTCGCTGGCACTGGGGGTCACAACCCGCTGGATGACTTTTTTTTCAACTGTATATTCCTGCTCTCCTACCTTGGGATCTCCTTTGACCAAGAACTCCCCTTTCCGGTAGGTTATGGACACATTGGTTCGTGGGTAGGTGCCATAAACCCTCCGGAGATCATCCTTCACAAATTCTGGGAGGTCTTTCCTTGGTCCAAACACTTTTCCAAGCTTTCCCCATTGAAGCTCCCCTCTCATTGTGAAGCCTTCTGGCCACGTGTCTCGATACTGATCTGACCTCTGGTAGGCAGTGTAGGGGTTGTAGTGTGCATAGGGATTGTACAGAGGCACAGGGACCACAGGAGGAAAGTGCCAGGTGTAGTACGGACGGAAATAGGGATTGGAGGCACTGTAGAGATGATGATACTCCACCTGACCCCCTGCATAGTCAGGGTAGCCATTCCGGTCCACCACAAATGTGATGGGTCGGCTGTAGAAGTTGTGCATATGGATGGGAGGAAACATCATGGAGTTGGTCATGTCTTCTGCTCTCCCAGTCCGTAGCAGTGGGTAAGTGTAGGCAGGAGGTGGGATCACAGTTGGGTAATACTCCTGTGGCACAAAGCCAGACTGGTACATGGTACAGGAGCTGAGGTTTTACACAGGGGACATGTCTCTGGAGCAGTTGCTGAGTCTCAAAAGCTGTGAGGACAGGAGGGGAAGAGAAACAATTTACATTGGTTATATACATTCCAGAACCAGGCTGAATAAGAACATAGGCCTAACACTGTAAACATACCAACTAATTAATCAAAGGAGCAACCCACATCTGCAGCATGCAGGGGCAGTTACATACCAAGAACAAACAAAACCCCGTTGCCACCTGTTAGCTGCTCAGCAAGGCTTATCATTTAACCCAGCCAGATCCGAGTTATGAGGATGGGAACAACCCACCGAGGGCAGAAGAGATGGCCTCACATCCTCATGACATGGTTCTGCACTGCTGGGAGGCAGCAAAACACACTGCAAGAAGCTAAAGACCCTTGAGCAGGCATAAAAATGGGGAAGGCAAGCACAAAAGAAAAGTCCAAAAATAAAGAAAGCAGGCAAAGAGGAAAGAGGATACAGCCCAGCCCTGCTGCAATTGTTTCAGCTGCCATCCTGGCCAGACAAGGGAATCTTAAATAAAATAGTCTTCAACTGTCCTTGACTCACTCCCCATCCTCCCAAAGCCCTGCTTCTATTCTGATAAGCAAACAAGAGCTATGCCGACCATTTGCTTCTAGAGCAAAATCCAGACACATCTGCACATCCTCTGTCAAGTTCTCATGTAAAGGCACCCCCTTTCGGTCTCACCAGTTATCATTTAAGTGTGCATTTACCCTGAGCAACTCTGACTCACGGCTGAATTTGTTCCTAGCCTGCCCTCACCAGACAAACCAAGCACCCTCCAGGGCATTAAGCAATGTCCTCCCGGGACTCATTATCTTCTCCCCAAGGGCAGGAAGGGAAGCTGTATATAGCATGGTGTTGGGTTTTGTTTATTTGGGTTTTTTAATAAAGTTTGCAACCAGAGACACGGAAAGACCATGCAAGAGACTAAATGCAGCCAGTTTTTCTCACCCCCCCAGAGTTCAGATCCTGTAGGCTTTTTGCTTCAGCCTTAACGACAGAGTTGCCACTCACATTGGGTATTGACCAGGAAGGTAAGATTAAACTCATCCCTCCATCCAGTGCTTTCCTACAGCCTAACAGGAACTCTGGCAGTCCTCTAAAAACTTACTTGCCACAAGCAATGCTGGGTACTACACAATGGAGGTTTTTTTTTGTTTTTTTTTTTAACCTGCACAAGTTGTTCCTGTCCCTTGAGGTTTGTAATCTGCACTAGCTCAAGGCTCCTTTTGCCATGGGTGCAGAGCTAGGAGTCTAGCCCTGCACAGGGGAACAGCACTACAGTATTAAGACCAGGCAGTACACTTCAAGATTTGCATCTTAGAAGCCAAAGCCTATCATAACCATCACCTCACCAGATAGGAGGAAGGAAAAAAAGTTCAACCTACTCCATTAAAGCCCTTAAAGAAATGCTCAAACAGCCTCAAATAAAGTAAAGCAAGCTCAAAATAGCTTTGACTAAGGTCTCCGCAGCTCACTAGCAGGCGTTGGGGAAGAGGAGAGCAGGCACTGCACTGCTTCCTGCACGCAGCCCAGCTTAGATCAGAGCTTAGGAGAGGCACCCAGCAGGCAAGGACAGCACTGGATGCCCCTCTGTGCTTGAGGGCTCCTGAAAGTCTCTTCTCAGGTTTTCCTGACCACTTTGAAGAGGTTTACAGCTGAGCCTCCTGCAGCCCGTTTGAACAGTCTCCTTTCAATAAAGGTCTAACAATCAGCTACTTCCCAAACACATTCCCTGTTTAACTTATCAGAACCACCACAAAAATCCAGAGGGGTATGGTGTGTCAGTGGCACCATGAGGTCAGTAAATGGAATAAACAGTTTCTTCTTAAAAACCGGTCTCGGGTGTCTTTTAATCCAGTTCAGCCCTGCATCCCTGCTGAGATCCACAGAATCACTTCCATAGATCCATCACCTGCAGAGAGACCACATAGCTATCACATCCATTGAGCAAAGCAAAGCAAGCCCAGCCCACCCTCCTGCTGGAGCGCAGCATGCTGCTTCATGCCAGTTTGGGAGAGCCCTGGGGAAGGTGTTCTCAGCTAATCGATTACCAGCTCTTACTCAAAAACTACAAACAGCCCACTGACCATCCCCTGCTGCACCCTGCATTTTGGCTGGCAGCACCAGTGCTCCTGGGCCTTCCCAGCAGCTGGGGAAGAAGGGACACCAGGCTAAGCCACTCACACTTAGCACTAAGGCAGCTGGAGCACAGGTATTAATTGCTTTGATTTTGCACTGGAAAAAAGATAAGGGGAACAAGCTTGTGGCTCAGCCAGGCAGGATGGCCCAAAAGAGGAAGCAAACTGAAGAGGTAAGAGGGAGAATGAGATGACAATTAAGTGGGGCTGGGAGTGCCCCAGGGCAGCACTGTCACATGCCTGACCACAGATGGGAAGACATTTCCTGGGAAGCAGATCACCACAGAGAAGGATGTTGACAGACCATACTTCACAGCCTTGGAGGAAGTTTGCAAACCCACTGGCACAAGCCTTGGCTCAGCAGCTGGGGCTCTGGCTGGCTTTGCTTTTCTTGGGCTCCACTGCCTGTCCCTGCCTGCTCCCCCGAGCAGAGCTCTGCCCCGTGCACCAGAGTTCTCAGGATTGCCCTGACAGACTTACCTTCAGCAGCACAAAGGCCAAGTCCCAGCTCCTGGCTTGCAGGGCATGGCCCGCTCTGAATCATGAGGTGTGTTGCAGCAATGTCTTTGTACGCAGGAAGCACAAGGCTCCTGCCCTGCCCCTCCAAAGCTGCAGCCCTGTGCTGCCAGGGGCTGACAACGTGGTGTACCCCACCATTACAGCAGTGCCTGTTGTTCAGGCTGACCTTCAGGCTGCCTCAACTTCCAGAGGCAGGTTTTGGGAGACCACAGCTGGAGCAAAGCTCTGCTAGACTCCGCAGGGCTGAGCTAGGGCATGACAAATCCATGTGAACAGGAGGAAAGAGGGCTTCGATAGCACCAGTACCAGCTTGCCTACCCTGTCCCATGTTCACCAGGAAGTGAGAGCAGGCGGCACCTGAGGGTTTGCCAGGAGGGTTTTGTTAGGCCATCTGATGGCCAGAAAGCATTAAAAGCCAGATGCTTAAAATGAACCCCAAAATACCAACAGCGCTTAGTGGTACCCCTTGAGGAAAGGATCCAGCCCTCAGACTTGTCTTCACCTACTCCTACTTCTCTTGTTTCTCCAGTGCCAGCAGCCAGAAGCTGGCCTGGCTTTGGAAATAAACATCCAACAGCCTCCAGCTCTTCAGGAGCAACTGTAGGACCAGAAGAGGAGAGGGGGTCCTGTCTGACCCATCTCTTCAGGCTACCATCCACTTCCTTCCCTTGCTCCAATTTCAAGCTCTGCTATGTCCTGGGGAAAAAAAAATCACCACATCCATTGCATGGCACCTGGATGTCCTAAGCAGGAAAGGGTAAAAGAGTCCTTAAAGCTTGAGCTGAGCAGTGCTGAAAGCCTCTGTGATCACTGACAGTCATCGATACACACCAGCTCCTTGGCAACACAGACTGAAGGGGTGGATGGGCAGGCACCATGCTGTGCCTGGGAGCCCAGCTTCCCCAGCCAGGGCTCCAGGAGCTGTGCTTGCCAGAAGGGAGCTACAAGGGCCAACCTAGTAAGGCCACAGCAAGGAGACAAGGCTGTCTCTCCCTTCAAGCCTTTCCAGCAGTTTTGGCCTTGCTGGAAAAGGGTTCAGCCCCATTTGGCCAGAGTTGAATGATAAGCAGGCACACAGAAGGAAACAAAGCTCCCACAAAGGTCACAGCCAGCTGAAACAAGATCATCATCTCTGCTTGGTGAGAACATGATACTTCAGACTCTTCTTGGGCTTGCCAGAGCTGACTCCAGCAATTCCCTCACCCCCTGCCATCTGGCAGGGCCTCTACCTCCTCACACATCTTGGTGCAGGTCAAGGAGACTGACACCACAGCTCCCAAAATACTTAATCTGCAGAGCAAAGCATACTTCAGTGCCAGCTGACCCAGACGGAGTAGCTATGGAGCAATCAAGCAGTGTTTCCAATAATAAACCAGGGAGTACACTCAATAGCTCAAGTACAGAGGAGATTCCGTTTCACCACTCACAGTTACTACAGGCAATGAATCCACCACTACTTAACACAGAAATGGCCAAGGCCAGTGGGGCTGTTGCAGTGTCTAAAGCAGCAGAAATTACTTCCTAGCATTACAGAGCAAGATGGTTTTGCTGGACATGTCTTACAGCAGGAGAGCTTTACCATCACCCCAGCTAGCTTTGAATTTGAGGAGCTTTCTCTTGAGGTAGTCATGGAGCACAAAACCCACTGTGAGCTGCAGGAAAACACAAGGCATAAATATTTAGGTCCATGCCAGACTGCACAGTCTCCAGGAGAAGTATTAAAGTGAGCCTGTCTGGGCACAGACCAACACATGAAACTTCATACAAATACTTCATGTTTCTGGAGACATTGGTTTCACCAAGTCTTCTATCCATGTGAAGCAGCAAACAACGTTAGTGGGTCCTCAGGTCAGGCTGGCAGTTTGAACTGGTTATTTAGATGCTCCCTGAGGAAGCATACTGAAAGCAAACACAGCTATAGAGAGTTTTAGCCCAAATGGGAGGAAGACACTGCCATCTATTTTAATTTAAGGGTTGACCAAGACTATTCTTTCCTCATGCCATTGGCCTGTGATCAGGTCCCAAAGAGAATGGGGTAGAACTAGATGATCTTTAAGGTCCTTTCCAACCCAAATTATTATATGATTCTACGATCCCACCTCACTACCTTTTCTTCTCTACTGTTCCAGCACCTGAACTCTTCTTTCTAGCTTTCTTCCTGCCCTGTTCTTCTCCATACACCACAAAAGCCATAGATCTGTTGCCATTGCTCTGTAGCAACTCCCAAGGGTACAGGGATGAATACTGCAAAGCTGTATTTTCCCCTAACCAAGGGGATGAAGAAGTCATGAGTTATTTCCACTTAGTCTCCCCATTTTGAGCAGACTGCAAAATTGTTGCCATCTGACAAAGCCTTGGCAAATGCCTCCTTCAGAAAAAAAAAAAGTAAATCCAAAATTTCAAAGACTGTTCTGGAAGTAAGAGGTTAAAACCAAACTTAAGGTTTGTCCTCCACAGCTCTGGTGTCAGTCCCACACACTTATCCAGCGTCCTAGTAGCTGGAGATAGCGCATGGGAGAGGATTACAACAAAGATTTCCTTTTTCCTTGTCAGTTCCATTCCCCCTGTTGCCAACATAAGATTACACTCTGCTTGATGTCTCTGAAGAAAAACTCATCCAGGAGAAGACTCCCAAGTACAACACGATAGCTTTGCTCCTCCATCACCAGCACGGATCCTTAGGACACAGGCAGTTGGCTGCCTTCCTAAAGGGGATGCTCCCACTCAGGCTTGCTTGGCAGCAACACAGGAATTCAAGGAAAGCGCAAATAGTTCGTTACAAGCTGGTCCTTACAGGCTTTAATTTTCATTGAGGTGAGCGCATTCCCATAATACTGCTACTTAATCATGGAAGCACTTTCAGGATTTTGCCCCCCCCCCACCCACCCAGTGAAACAACAGCACAGTTTTTTTCTGCATTCTCCAAGAAAAAAAGCAAACACACACTGTCCCAGCAAAGCACTCCGAGGAGCATTAAATACTTCTACAGGAGGTTGCTACACCATGCCTAGTACAACAAGGTGCCACAAGGCAGCAGACGATTAACAGCAGCACAAACCAGGGCTGGGGAGAACAGGTCTTGCCTCCCATTTGCTAGGCAAAGCCCAGCCCAGCCTGAGGGGAGGGCTGGCTTCTTGGAAGAGACAAGGTCTCATAGCATCTAGAAAGGGAGAAAGATGCTGTGTGGCGGGCTGAGATTGAGCGGGGCATCTCTGTCCCTCCCCTGCTCACACACTGCACCCCTGTGGCCTCTCCACTGGCACAGAGCACAGCCTGGATGAGTACGGCTGCCTGCCAGCTCCCACGCTCCTGCGGCCCAGCTCAGGAGGAGCTCTGCGCTTCAGATTTGTACCCTGAGTGCCACCACGGTCACAGATTTCTGCACGCAACTCGTTTTCCATAGAGCCACAGCGCACGTAGCAATAACCTGCTTCCTGTGGGCATTGCTGGCGCTGTGTGCCGGGAGCTGGGCAGCTACTACACACCAGCATCTCCCGATGCTGATCCTCGCGGGTATTTCTAGACAAAGCTCAGCAAGGGAGAACAACGCACAGCCTCTGCTTCTCAGAAAGGGGGTGAGGCTATTTGCCACGCTGCCTTGTGCTGTCTAGTAGTAACATGTAAAGGAAGATAACCAGTACTGAAAGCAGCTTGAGAACAGCCCAGGAGGAAAAAAAAGAAAGGCATTGCAGAGAATACCAGGTACTTTGAATGAAAGCTTAACAATTCCACAAAGAGGAGTAAAGCTACAAGGTGGAGAGGGCTTGAGAGAGATTAGAAGCATGACACATTACTAGTAGAAACAGGAGAAACCCACCAATCCAGACAGTACTGTACATGTGTGCTAAAAGGAGCTATTTTGGTGAGATCAAAGAAAGCAGCAGCACAGGGCAGCAGACAGAGGTGGCTGGGGCTCCATCCCGCTTGCTCCCTACTGAGGGGCAGTGGCCGAGGGGTGACACCCTCACCTTGGCAGCAGGTCAAGCAGCCCAGGTTTCCAGACTGGACCAATTCTTTCAACCTGCTCATCTCCGAGCTGAACAAAAATTTAGTTTTGTGAGCACAGCTGAGGAGCCTGGAGCAACCCTTAGCATCAGGGCACCAGTCTCTACTCTTTGTAGAGTGCAAAATATGCCAGGACACAAGGGTCTTCAGCCAGGAAGGCGCACGGCTGCTCCTCTGGCACACTGAATGGTACGACTGGTACCAGAGGAAAGCTTGCCAGCAGCCTCATCGCCTTGCCTCTCCACACCACTCCCCCAGTCCAAGGAACTCCCCCAGCAATGCTGGAGATCTGACCCAGCCTCCCCCCACAGCACAAGAGGGACCTTTCCGTCAGAAAACTACTTCACTATCCAAATTCTTACAGCTGTCCGAGCCAACTGAAAAAGATACCATCAGCACAGCTGATACCAGACCTCCTTTGGGGAGGGACAGCTTAGAAGACCTCAGACACATCAACTCCCTCTCCAGGGGCACAAGCTGCCACCCTGCCAAGACGACATTCATGCAAAGCTTACTGCGCTCGATGCTTCCCTCCAAGAGGTGTGCTCAGAACCACCCCCAGCGTTCACACCAGGAGCAACCCCTTCAGCTCACCCAAGGGGGAGGATTTCCATTTCTGAAGCCAGAAGACCCCAGTCCTCAACCTGCTCCCTCTGAACTCTGCCGTTACTAGTGCACCACAAGGAAAAGAGCTCCAGCTGGCACCAGTAACTGCGGAAATAGCAGTTGATGTGTATTACAGTCAGTCACCCCTTACACAGGCCCTTTGAAGAGGGAGTAGATCTGTTTCAGCTATTCAAAGCAGCATTCCCAGAAAACACTGAAATCTGGTATGGGTCTGGCATTTATTTCTGAGGTCTGTGCAAAGCCCAGACTCTGTATGAGGTCAAAACACCAGGAAAAGCCCTAGTCATCACAAAGCAAGTCTTCACTTGACTCTGATCTAAAAACCACCCCCTTGCATAACTCCACTCAAATAGCAGTGAAAACGCGACTCGCTGCTGACAGAAACGTTCGGAGCAGCCGCTCCCCCTTCCCTGACTGCAGCTGCTGGATAACACAACAGGTCAGAAACAGCTGCACGGCCAAGAATAAAACACGGCAAGTGTTACCACAGGGTCACCGCAGCAGCGGGCAGGGCTCCGGAAACCATCCCTGCCTGCTAGCCAGGGTGGTCCTGACACCATCAGCCCTTCAGCCTCTCCCTGGGTAGAGATGTCTGCTGCACCAAGGTCTAGATTTTGGACACACTCCAAGCTTTCTCAACATATCCTCACTTATGGGTTATTAAAGCTCTCACCAATCTCATCTTCCTCATAATCACTAGCCCTCCATCAGGAGTCTTCCTCACCTGAGGTTCAAATCTGTGCCCCATGTCTCAGGATCCCAGTCAGCCCTGCCAAAAGCTGCCACCTTATTCTGATCTAAACACCTTCCAAGACACATATCTTTATCTAGATACTACTTTTTTCCTTTAATCAAGGATATTTTAATCTGCATTTCATAGCATTCACAGTGCAATGATCCCCTCCTCATTCAGACACAGCTTGCACAAACAGACCTCCCTCCTCCTCCTCCTCTCACTCAGGAGTTCATCTGATATCCATCATCGCCATCCACACACTCTCTTCTTCAAAGAGAAGATACTAGTATCATTTAGCTCAGTCTTCCAAGTTGGGACAATTGGACCCAGCTGTCACCTCTGCCCAGCTGTTCCCCTTGAGACCGCAGTCTTGACACAACTGGTTCAGGAGACTTAATCTTTATTAGTCACACCAATAAATCAACTGAATGATCAATCTCATTAACACACCACTAATGTCTTGTTGTTTATCACTTTGCACACAACTGCAAAGCTACTAATCAAGTCTAATGAACTCCACACAACTGCTATTGAGTTACAGGTCTGCCACCCTTCCCTTTCCCACCATGTAGTGCTAGGATGCAAGTGCAGCCCTCTTCGCTCATCCCTCCCTCACCCAGTCTTTCCAACTTAGACCTGATAGATGGTCCAGCAAGTTGTCCAAGGAGCATCAATCCAACATCCCAGCAGGTTTGGGTCTTCAGGCTTCACTACCATCTGCAGATGTCTCCTGCACTTGATCCCACCTTCCTTTATCTCATTTTATACCTTCTCTGTTTCTCTTGTTTCAGGATCCACTCTGTTGCCGCATTCATATCTGCCTTCCTCCAGCCAGTCTCCTCCCAAAATGACAATCCACCCCTCATTACTTCTTCCCCATTGGTCTGAGTTTTGCTACATCCATAATTAAGTCTGGCATTTCTGATATCATTACCTCAACAATCTCAGCTTTACATGGTATTACTGATACAGTACAGGTGGCCTTACAAGGTTCTACCCCTCAAGAGTTGCTTCAGGCAACCCTGTAATTAGCTGGTTCCTCCTGGTTATGTATTGCTTACTTTCCACACTCCACAACAAATCGTTCTGTTTCAGATTTTAGCCTTCATGCCTCTGCCTAGCTCCAGTATCTACAGGTACTTTCTTATCTCATACACAGTTTGCATAGCAAAGCAAGATGTTTTGCACACTTGTTTTTGTGCTTTCACAGCATCCCACTCTCTCAGCTGCTTGATTACAAGTCTTTGCCCTTGAAATGTTCTTGGGAGAGTCTTCTGGTGCCCTGCCAACACCTTAGCTGGTTACACAGCCTGGTTCTCCAGAAGGGCTTCGCATTCACAGTGTGTTTCTTCTAACTGTTGACACACGCTAATGACTATTGTCACAGCAAACCACTTGCATTTTAACTGCTTGTGTTAAATTCAAGCGGTATTTGCATACTACTGCTTGGATCCCATTCCTGTGCATCCTGCACCAAGGGTGTATTGTTTAGAAGCAGGGAACATATGCACTTGTTACAACTCTTACGTGCTTGTACTAGATCTTCCCGTGAGATCGGCACTGCAAAAGGTGGGACAGGGCAGGAAAGAGATTATCCAGGCTTTGGGGTTGTATTACATATCATCCCTTTAGCGTATAAAAGTACCTTCTGTTGCAACACCAACACACTGTATTTCTAGCTTAAGTTCAAACATCTGAGCTAGAATTACCCATGGGAACACTGCTCTTATTGCATCCCCCAAGGCAAACAGCTGCAGCGTCTGCTGGTCTACGACTAATATTTTTTTGAAAAAACAACTAACTACCTTCTGTTATGGTCTTTAGACAATACAGAACATAGCTCACAAGTAACATTATTGATTTTTTTAATGGGAATCAAAAGGCAATCTTGTGTTTCCAAGAACACAATCACTCAGAGAAGCCCTTCTGTGTCATTTTTTCCAAACTAAAGCATTTATTGCCTATCATCACACAACAATAACAATTTACATTAGTATCTTTCACAACCAGAAGATGCTAGGAAAGTTACAGGCGGGAGTGCCGGCATGAATCAATGCCCCAACCAAGTTACACTACTACATGTGGACTTGCATCTAGTAGATAAAAGAGCAGATCTGCCAGGATGAAAGAGGCATTGCAGCATTTGTGTTTTCAGAAAGCCAAGCAAAGTACAGAACACCCCAGTTGCATGTTACTACTATAACTATTTAAGCTAGCACTAGTACTGTTTTGCCATTGTACTGGTAAAATATTGCAACATAGACAAGTTTTTAGTCATAAGTGCAGAAAACAGAGACAGACGTTTGATGGGGATTTGGGTACTCACATCCTGAAAAAACCAAGCCAAGGTGATGCCTTCACTTAGCTGAGGAGCAAGGAACAGTAGGGTACACAACCTGATCTTAAGAAAGCAGCTCAATTTCTATGGTCTCTTTTCACCGGGGTACCTTGATGACACACAGAGCCAGGAAACACACTAAGGTATCACATCACACCTTACAGCAGCTTTCCTGCAGTAACCAGGGCTGCAATGCCTGCCTGAACATGCCCTCGTAGCTAAGGAAAGCAACAGGGAGCTCGTTCCTTCAGCAATTACATTACACCCTCAGACACAGAGCTTGAAGCCTAGCTGCCCGCAGACAAGGCTACTGAAGCTAACACAAGGTAGAGGGCTTAACTAGTGGGATGCCTTACAGAAAAAATAAAATAGACCTTGAACATAAAAACTCAGATGTAATGATGGTCAAGGTCACAGGCAAAGGAACAGCTGAAGTCAGCACAGAAAAACCTCACAAGCACTCATCAAAACTTCAGGGTCTTCCCCAAAACAACAAAACGCTGTTAGCAATGACTGCAACAGGTGGAAAAAGCACAAAGAGCCTGCTCCCGAGTGCTCTGGAAACAAGCCTTACCCTCTCCCCAGCTCCACCTTGCCCCAAGCTCTCTCCTCACACTCAGCCCCCAGCCCCCGGCCGGTATTTATACCCCCTGCCCACTCGATGGGCCGCAGTTAAGCGAGGCTCCCCAGGCCTGCTCCCTGGGCACCGCCTCGCCGCCAGCACCCGCCCCACGGGGTGAGGAGGGGTGCCGGGGCCTAGCGCCCTGCTGCGGGCGGTCCCCGCAGCTGGAGCCACCTCCCTGCGATGTGCTCTGTAATCACAGGAGCCTGTGCGCTGCCATTAGTCGCCTGGTTTGTTTGGCTTTACAAAAAATGGGCTGTTTCGGGAGCTGCTAGTAAGTGACACGCAAAAGCGCTGGGAAGCGAGAGGGTGCCAGGACACTCGTCCGGACGCAGCCAGCAGGGCTGCGCCCCGGTTTGCCCGGGCGAAGGGTGGGCCGGGCGCAGCCGCGGGCCAGAGGTGGGGGGCGATGCGCACGCCAAGCCCGGAGCTGCGTCTGTGCCCGCTCTGAAGAGAGAGCTTAAACAATGCGGGCAGCGCCGGGCTGCTTCCTGCGGGGCACGGGAGGCAGCGCGAGGGAGCCTCGCGGGTGCAGTCCTCCCGGCCGGCAACGTTTCCATGGCGACGGGCGCGCCGCGAGCCGGATGGATCATAGAGGAGCCGGCCTTCTCTGCCTAGAAGGGCCCCCGAGAGCCTTTCCTGGCTGAGGGGCGGGTGCCTTCACACGAGATGGCGGCTGGGAGGGGTTGGTGGCTTCACTTGCCAGGACACAAGATGGCCTCGGGCCGGAGCCGGGCATGGGGCGGGGTTGGGGGGCCGCCAGGCGCACGCGCGGACGTGCGGTTCGGCGGCGGCACGTCGGCGGCAGCGCCGGTAACGGAGGCAGGTAGGAGGCGCCGGGGGAGGGTGCGCCGTGGTGCTTTCCCCACCCCGGTGCCGGCTCGGGTTTGTCTCTCCGCCTGTAGCGGGGCCGTCCAGGAAAGGTGGGAGAGACGTACCCCCTCAATGCCGTGGGGTTGCCCGGGCGGGGCGGGGGGTTCCCCCCCCCCTCCCTCCGTTGGTAGAGCCCTGGTTTTTGCCTTCTGCCGTTACTCTGGACGGTCCCACGCGGGCCCGGGGGGTGCCGTCCGTCCCTCCCTGCTGTCGGTGCCGCTGCGCGGGGGCCTCAGTCCGTCTGTCCCCCACGCTGGAGCCGGTCGGGGTTTTGCTCTCACCCCCTCGCAGGGTCCCGGCAAGGAGAGGTGGCCCTGGCGCTGCCCACCCTACCTGGAGGCGTGAAGGGAGGCTCTGGCCATCGCGTGCCTGTCACATCGTCCCCTCACCTGGCCGCACAGCCGTGGAGCTCGAGCAGGGGCCCACCACGGGACGGTGGCCGTGCCCCGGCCTGGCTGCCGTGTCGGGGCTGCTTGGCCTGCCCTCGGGGTGGGGTGACCCAGCGGATGGGGCGCTGGGGGCGGCACTGCTGCCTGGGCCAAAGGAACGGTGTCCCCGTCCCTGGCTGCGCTGCGCAGGTGTCCCTGGCTCCCGCGGGGCATGGCCGCTTCGGTTGGCGGCCTGGTGCTGTGCTCTTCGGGCCGGGACGCTGGTGGCCGCCGGCTGGGCTTCCTTCAGCCCTTGGGTAGTGGCGTGTGGCCTCGTGGCTGGAGTCGGGGTGGCAGGGGGTGGCTGTGGCTTTGAAAGGTGAAAAGTGTCCCTGGTGAGAAGATGGAGGTAGCGCGGCAGAAACGGTTGCTGCGCTTGGGCAGAGCGGTAGAAAGTGCTTCTCAGCTGGCGCTTCCCGTTAAGTCTTGAGAAGAACAGGTAGTATCTGTGCAGGAATCTCCTCTTCTAGCTTCAGTGATTCTACTCTGGGGTTGTTTTCACTGTTTACTTACAAATCTATAATTTGAGGCTGGGTTACCTGTCCTGCTGGTTCCCGTACCAGTGCTGTGAAGGCCACGACAGGATTAGCACTTACGCTGACGGTAACGTTATAGGGAACCAATTCTCTATCTAATACATTTTCCTTGCACTGTAAAACAATTAATTTTTTTGTAAAGGGATGCCATTAAGTGTCTTACCAAGTTCCAAGACTATGAGATTCACTGAGTTACCGCTATTAACGAACCTTGTAATCCCATTATGGAATGAGATCTGATTTAACGAGATTGCTCCGCTGGAGCACAGCTCCACAGAAACCACCAGCTGGTTCAAGATGTTAACTGTTATCTTTGCGGCAGGTCTGTTTACCTGTACGTACTCCGCAGGAGTGACGGCAGCGCCCGGTGGAAGCACATGACTGCCTGTAATAAGAAGGGTGTTACCAAACCTCCCACGATACCCAGGTATCTGTGATTGTGGAATTGGTAAACCGTACCGGGAGACGCCCTCATGGCCTCTTTGAAGTGGCACGTTTCCTTGCCTCACCCAGGGCGTATCAGGTTTTCAAAAGCTTCATTGCTTTAGTGTTCAGATAACAGGATGCTGTTGAGGAGTTAGTTAATGTTTCATGTGGGCCTGTGGCATTCCCGTGAGACTCCCTGTTAGCAAGCAGATTATCTGAGGAATCGTGGCATTAGGATTTCAGAAGTAGTACGTTGGAGAAATCGAGAGTCTTGGAGGTATACCATCTCTAAGAGGATGCATGGGATCAAAGTTTGGTCAGAGGAGCCTGGATTTTGTGGAGTGCGTGTCTAGATGGGAGCTTTCCTGGGATGGGAATAGGATTTTGAGCCTTTTCAGCTTTAAGTGGAGGCTCTTTGAGGTTCATTCAGTAAAATAGCTCCATGGAGAGATTTCCCTTCTTACTGATCAGAGGCCTGCCAGAATCTAAGTGGCTCCCTGGGGTGAGGACCCACTGGGCTGTTTGTGCTCTGGAGGCCCCCTGGTATAGCATGCATGGCATGGGAAGGTGTATGCAGAACCTGGTCCCTGCTCACAAAACAGACTTGTCACCAATGAATAAACATCTGCAACTGATTCCCCTGGCTGAGAATGTCGCTTGCAGGGTCCAGGAGGCGTTTGCATGCCCCATACCAGGTGCTGGGCTGGGATGGAGCACGGGGCATTGGCTCTTTCCTGGGCACAGCTTCAGCCTGGCTTCCCTGAGGATGGGGCTGGACCGCCAGCAGCCCGGTTCTGTCTGGCTGTGATGAGTGTCTAGAAATAGAGTCCCCTCTTGGGTGGCTCATCCAGCTGGTGGATTTATTGTGTGGCAGATGCAGAGACGCAGAACTGGTGTATTTGTCTGGTCCACTGCTTTAGCACCAAAAGCCACCCAAAATCCAGAATATGCAGCAAGAAGCGGTGTAGTGGCGGCTGGATTAAGCACAGACACATCCTGAAGTGTTACTTGGGATATTCCAGCCTGCATTACCCACATAGTGGAGAATGAATGGGAGAGTCATCCTGTTGCTGTGGTCAGGTCTGCAGATGACTATTTCAGGTTCCTGAGTGGCAGCTTCAGCATTTAGGAGTCATCTGGCCCTGCTTGAAAGGCTGGCTTGGGCCAGCATTCACGTACGTGGCTCTGTTGCCAACTCAGTACAACTGACTTCAGCTGTGGAAGGCTGGAGCTCAGTCTTATTGTAAGGCCAAAGGGTTGCTGAATCACCATGGGACACAATGACTCATGGATCCAGCTGTGAGCTGGCTAGGAAGTTAGAGCAGATGTGCGAGCCCCAAATGTGCGTTTCCAGCCACCATATGCCAGCACTCTCAAACAAAAGTAATGCTTTCCTGGTAGCCAGTATTTAAACATCCTTCTCAAAAAGATAAGATCTGCGAACGTCACTGGCAGGAGCAATGCCAGATGTCAGATGCGGAGGTGGAAGTTTCTGAAATAAAGGCTAGTTGCTTTCTAATTTACGAGCTTGTTGCTTCATGACTGAGTGTCAGAAGTTCAGTGTGAATGAATGATAGCTATTCCCTCCTGCAGGTCCTTTCCCCATTACCACTTAAAGCCTGATGTTGAAAAGTTCTAACATACTCCATGAGTAATTCTCCATCCCAAGGAAAAGGTTATGAAAATACCAGTGTGGCAAGCTTAAATAAGAAAGTGCTTTGGCTGTAGAAGCAGAATCTACTTTTTACGGACAACTATGATTTGTTTCTTTTCATCTGCACATTTGCAGATGGTGGGGGGAGTATATAAAAATGACCTAACAGCTATCTCAGCAAAGTGAAATCACTTAGAAATGTCAGCTGGCTGGAGGGGTTGTACATCTGTGAGGGAGTGATGAGGGAGAAGGAGGGGAGGAAGTGGAACTTCACCTTTTTTGAACAGTGCCGTAGCCTATAAATGGCAAAATGAGGTGTGTCTGGAAACTTCAGCAGCTGTGGTTTGTGCAACGTGTGCCCAGTGAAGCAGCGTTTGGATGGGCACGTGTGCCAAGTGACCAAGCCTAGAGCGGGCTTTGCTTTCAAACAGGTGTTGGGTAGTGATGTCAGGTCCAGGTTAAGAATAGCCCTAGTGGGTCAGACATTGGTCTGTCTCCCCCCGTGTTCTGTCCCAAGCGGCAGCAGGAGATGCTATTTCGGGGAAGGGCATGTGAGCCTGCCTGCTGTCTGTGGGCCTGCCCACCCATCCACCCCCAGCACGCGTGGCCCTCAGGTTAGGGGTGCTAGAGGAGATTTCCCTGCCCTCCCCCGTTCATAAAATCATTAAGGTTGGAAGAGACCTCAAGGATCATCCAGTCCAACCATCCCCCCACCACCTATTACCCACTAAACCATGTCCCTAAGTACCACATCCAACCTTTCTTTAAACACCCCCAGGGACGGTGACTCCACCACCTCCCTGGGCAACCCGTTCCAGTGCCCGACCACCCTTTCAGAGAAGAAATTTCTCCTAATCTCCAACCTGAACCTCCCCTGGTGCAACTTGCAGCCGTTCCCCCTTGTCCTGTCACTAGTTATCTGCAAGAAGAGGCCGACCCCCAGCTCGCCACAACTTCCCTTTAGTAGCTGTTTGTGTGCAGCTGTTTTCCATGAATTTGTCTAATCCTTTGAACCTGCTGCCCACCTCTGCAACCTCCTTTGGCAGGAAATGTCAAATGTTTGCTACCTGCCACGTAAAGAATATTTTCATGTGCTTTAAACTGATTTCCTCATAGTCACAGCGAGTGCTCCCAGTGCTTGTGTCCTGGGCATGTAACAGTTCCACCTTCGTGTTACCCGCTGCACGTGGGACTCTGTAGACCTTGATTGTGTCCCCCTTCAGCCTTTGCTCTCTGCCTGAGGAGTCCCAGCTGTTTAGCCTTTCCTCAGCAGGCAGCTGCCTCAGTCCTTTGGTAGCTTTAGTTGCCCTTTTTTGATCTCCCTCATTTCTGTGTCTCCGGACATAGAAGGTTGGATGTACACGCAGTGGTCAAGGTCTGGATTCACTCAGGTTTCGTTCGGTACAAAATGATGCCGTCTGCTTGCTCTCTGTCCCGTTTGTGAGGGTGTCCAGCACTCCCATACCTTCATCTGCCCTTGAGCCAGTCCTCTGCAGAAGGCTTTTCGGGAGAGACACAGGACTCCTTGGTGGGTCAGTTGGCTTAGCTCTCCCTTCATCTTAACCTTTATCTTTACACATCACAAATTCTTGGTTCCTTTTCAATTCATGACCGTACAAAATGATATTTCCCCTTGAGGCTTGTCTGTCTTTAATTACGTCTATAAAAGTTCATTGTCTGGCTGAATTCCCTTCCAAGCAGCGTCTTCCTTTTATCTGGCCATGGGTTTTGGCATGGCAGGGGTGCAGAATGGTGGCTCTGCTCCACAAGGACTCTGCAGTTGGATCCAGTTGAGGTCTGGCGCTTTGGCTGGCAGTGGAGCTGATGTGCCGTTTCAATCTAGTGATGTAATTGATTGGAACAAATGCTGTTCCTGCTCCTTCTGAGCTAGTTATGAGGAATTCCTTGGGCAAGGCAGAGGTTATTTTTTGCTTTTCTAATCTTGCCTAGAGGTGGTCAGACTCATGGCTTCTGGGAAATGCGGAATGGGACTGGAGTTTCATCAGGTTTCATACCCGGCTGTTAATTCTCCTTGATCTTCTGCTTGGACTTGCTGCCACTGATGTTGCAAGCCCCAGAAGGCTGGCTTGGTGCAGTTTCCCGCTTCTAACATGCTCATTCTTTCCTGTGTTGTGAAGTTGTCCCCACAACACATCTGAGTTGGGTGAGTGCAAACCCTGGAGGGCTGAAGCAGGAGTGACTTCCAGCCCTTTCTCTTGCTTGTGACAGCAAGATAGCAACCCTGTCAGCACCTATCATGTGTATGCTGTGAACAGAACTTCTTAGGATGGCATGGGCTGGAGAAGCTGGCTCATGCTGATTGAAGAATGCTTACCGTCTCACCAGACACATGCGTGCCTCTAAAGAGAGGTACCTTGTGTTTTGCCTTTGGTCTGTAGCAGCTTGAGTGTGAGAGGGGGCTTAATCTGAAACGCACGAGAGCACGTCACGGGAGGACGATGGTCCCACCTCCTGTCCCTGCTGGTCAGAGAAGTCCTCCCCTCACACCTCAGCCCCTTGTGAGCATACAGAGACTTGTTCTGGTGTAAGGCTGCTGTTTCCACTTGGTTTATTTCAATATATACTGCTGTCCAGCCAAAGCATCTTTATTTCAGACACTGGTCCTAAAATTCCGGCCACCCCAAGACAAACTGGATGGCTCCTGAGGGACTCTTGGTTGCCTTTATTGTGTGATGGCAGTGTGTCTGCTGCATGCTGTCGTGTTCTGGTCCTGTCTTTTCACGCCACAAAGCAGCAGCGCTGCTTGCCATAAATAACTCCTTGTCTAAGCCAGCCCAAGCCCAGGTGCTGTGACCGCTGTGGGAAAGCAGTGTGCACGTGTGAGATTACATCACAGCTGTTGTCATTTTCATTTGGCTAAAAATTTATACCGGTACCTAAAACCGTCAGTGGCTCGGTGTATTTTCTGAAGGCTGCTTTGTTGTTTGCAGCTATCTAGCTCGATTCCTCCTGTGACCGTGCCTTTGAAGAGCTGGAAGGAGCTAATCGGCTGCTTGCTGGATAACAAAGAACATTACAGGGTAAAGGACGGGGCAGCCTGCTCAGGAGGAGACAGTTGTACCCCCGGGAGCCCGCAGCCTGGCCTCAGCTTAATGAAACAGCTTTAGTGCAGCAGACAGCTTTAGTCTCTTAAATACCCTCCAATCCACTTTTGAACAGCTCCTCAAAGCAATATGAATTCTGATCTCTGTTGGCAAAGATTTACCAATTAATATGATTCAACTGTTACTGAAATTAAGAAAAAGAATGAGGTTTCATTTTTATTTTTTTTCTTCTTCTGCAGGAGCAACAATGGATTGGCCCCAACAAATATGTAGCAGGTGTTGGGTGAAAACGTCCCATCTGAAATGGAGGTGATCGAGGGAGCTGAACACTGACTACACCAACATGGGGTTGCGACTGTTGGCTTGTCTTTTCCATTTGCCCACTGCAGTGGTCTACGGGTCCCTGTCGCTGTTTGTTTCCATTTTGCACAACGTATTCCTCCTGTACTACGTGGACACCTTTGTCTCTGTTTACAAGATTGATAAACTGTCCTTTTGGATAGGAGAGGTTAGTCTTTTCCATAGGTTTCTGCTCTTAACTAAGAACTTCTGAAATCAAGGCGGCTCCTTGCTGGAAGTGTGGGGAGCATTAGTTGTAATAGTTCCCTTTTGGAGAGAGAGCAAGGGAGCCTTCCGACCGCTAGCGTGGGCTTTTTGGTTTTCCCTGCTTGCATAAACAGAGAAGAAGCTGGGATAGAAAGCCCAGAGACTTGGTTCTTAAGGCTGCCATTCCTCTGGGGGTGTCTGGGTGTTTCACAAGAGGGAAAAACCATTGGCCTCGCTGTGTTAATCTGGCAGTTGCCCCAGACAGAGGCATTGTACAGGAGTAATGGGGCAGGGAAGGTGTGCTGGGAGAGTTCCTGCTGGTTGTTCAAGCATGTGAGCTCAGCTCTGCTTGCTTCAGTAACAGAACTGAGCTGTCCTGTGGTTTGTTTCACTGTCCTGTTTTCTCTCCTAGACAGTGTTTCTGATCTGGAACAGCCTCAATGACCCTCTGTTTGGCTGGCTGAGTGACCGGGTCTTCCTTAGCACACAGCAGTAAGTCAAGTTTCACTTCCAGCAGAGGCTGGGAAACTGTTTAGTCTCTGAGGGAGATGATGTGAAATTGGCAGCTTTAAAACAATGGTGTGGGAATAGTTTCTGGGGCATGGAACTCTTAAATACCACCTTTTCCTGGCATCGTTGAAGTTCAGTGCTCTTTGCATGTTATTTCAATACCTGGCTGTATAGAGGAAATGACATACCTGTTGGGTAGATGTGACCCTAACCCTTAACAATCACACAAGTGGCACAGAACCTGAAATATGGACCTCTAAAATCTCAAGGCCCTGCTATATGAGCAAGCTTCCTAGTGGGGTGTTGGAGAGTATGTGGTTTGGGGGAGACAAGGTGGGAAAGGACAGTCATTTCCACCCGGAATGCCTCAGACCAGTTGTTCCCAAACTCCCTGGGTCATGGATCACTGTTGGCCATTAGGATTTTTGGTGTATTTGTGTCAAGTTTTTAATGAAGATGATGGTGAGGCTTCTTGCAACTAGTAAAAACTTCTAAGTACTTGTAGAAATCACTTACATTGTGCAAAGCACAGACAGTACAGAACTGTCAGGGAGAGTCTTGCTCTGGAGGAAAGAAAGTCCCTTCCTTTCGTCTTTTTTGGCCGCCTTCAACTCTCATTTTCAGTGTTTTCACATATTAGCTGCTAAGGTATCCGATGTGGGTGCTTGTTGCATGAACAAAAGCTGCTTGTGTCCAGGCCACTTACATGGCGTCATTGGAGACGGAGAGAATACGTGGTCATGCAGGGTTTTATCCAGGTGTCTAAAGTTTTTGTCCTCTCTTGCAGGCCAGGAGCAGAGATTTCCTCCCCAGAAGTAATTCTGAAGAGGCTGAGAGCGCTAAGCCACAATGGCCCCCTCTTTGCCATCTCTTTCCTGGCTTTCTGGGTTGCCTGGGCTCATCCTGGTTTGCAGTTTCTCCTTTGCCTTTGCATGTACGACAGCTTTCTCACCATGGTTGACCTCCATCACAACGCCTTGCTCGCAGACCTGGCTGTTTCAGCAAAAGACAGGACTAGCCTCAACTTCTACTGCTCCCTCTTCAGTGCCATAGGCTCCCTCTCTGTCTTCATGTCCTACGCAGTGTGGAACAAAGAGAACTTCTTTTCCTTTCGCATATTTTGCGTCGTGCTGGCCCTCTGCTCCATCGTTGGCTTTACCCTGTCCACACAGCTGCTCCGCCAGCGGTTTGAGGCTGATGGGAAAGCAAAATGGGACCAAGAATCAACCCTAAAAGAGTAAGTGTCGCCAATTCTGTGGCAAGAACAAAGGCCTGGTGTAGATCTGTAGAGTCCTTTAATGCACTGCAGCAAACTAAATGTGTGGGAAGATCCCAGGACAAGGCAAACCTTTGTTAATCATTTATGGTTCTTGTTTGTTGATACAGTTTTCAGAATCAACTCTGCCACACTGGCTCCTAATGCCCTCTGAAAATAGGACAAAACTATCTCGTGACACCCCTGGCCCAAACTGGAGGCAGAGCCCTGACCTGCTGTATGGCCATCTGGTGTGTGGAGCATGAAATGAGTTAATATCTAGAGCACCCAGTGAGGCCTGTGAGTGGCAAAATGTCAGAAGCAGCTTGTCACAAAAGCATTCCTGCTTGAGCATGACACCACCTTGCTGCCCGTTCCTACGGCGCCGGACAAGCCTTCTGCTTGCTTTAGCTGCCTGATAGCGGCTGGGCTGTTGGTGGGCCACGACGCAGCTGGTTTTCCCAGTTCAGCTCCCTTGCTTTTCCTTGGGCTGCCTCACTTTTCTCCTGTTACGAGCTGCCAGCGTTATGCTGTACTAACACAGCAGATCCTGATGAGATCTGCCAGGTGAGCTAACCACAGGGATCTGGAAGAGGAGTGTGTGCATAGTGGAGTGGCTAGTAAGAGGAGAATGCTTTTTTTTAATGGACAGAAATCTGAATTTGGTGTTCAGGAGACAAATGTTCTTTGGGACGCCTGTGGTTCTTGCTGGCAATATGCAAACATCGTAGACTCTACTGTTTTGCTGTGGTCCATCCGTTTTTGGGATGGGAGCTGAGGAGATGGCTCTGCATCTACACAGGGAGAGCTGGGGACCCTTCCCTGCAGGTGTGAGGGACTCAGGGTTGTTGTTTTTTCTTCCTCCCCTGTTAGGCTGTACATTGAGAAACTCTCCGTCCCCCAGGAGAAGAGGATCACCCTGGCAGAGTATCTCCAGCAGCTCTCCCGGCATCGCAACTTCCTCTGGTTTGTCTGCATGAACCTCGTCCAGGTAGGCACCGCAGCGACGCGTTGTGATTCAGAGGGTGAGCGCTGGCTCTGGCTGTTTGGGGTGGTGATTCAGCAGGGTGCGAGCTCCCCAGGGAGGGCAGAGCTGTGCCCAGCACCCACTTGCTCTTGGAGGCTCCCGGACATGCTGGCTGATTCAGCAGCTGGTAGCCTCTCTCCCTGCTTGTGCCCCAAGGATACTCCCTGAGCAAGCTGGGGGTGCTCCTTCCTCTCTCCACAGCGCAGGCTGGATTACAGGGGCTGGCTGAGCTCGGTGCATCCCCGTCTGGGGTGCAGAAGCACAAGGCCTCGCTTGTGGTGGAGATGAGTTCGGGAGTGCAGTTTTCTGGTGTTGCACAGTTGTCTCCTCCTCCTCCCACTCTCCTGAGGCTCACATCACTGCTCTCACTGTCCAGCTGGATCCACCTTCCAGCTGGCTTCTGCCATTTCTGTTCTTCATCATCTTCAGTGATTACTACCAAATGCCGGCAGCCTGCCCAGCTTTCCTTGTGTGCTGCAATCATGGCTCCTATCTCCCTGGGGATCCTGATTCCCCTCAGGCAGGTTCTTGGTGCTGCTCTGCATCTTTGTGTTCGAACCTCGCTGCCACCTTATCCTTGTCCTCCTGACAGCTGCCTCCTGCCGCGCCGCTGTCTCCCCCAAACCCTTGTGGTCACTGCTGTCGCCTCCTTGCTCCGCCTGCGCCAGCAGCACTGTGTGCTGAGCCGGTGCCCTGCGAGCTGGGAAGCAGTACTGACCCCAGGCATGCAGTGGGCATGGCCAGTGGTGTTGCAGCTTCGCGGTCTTGGCCTATGATGTTGTAAACTCCACAGCCAAGCTCTGGCTCTGCTAAAGTACTCCAGGCCCATCCTGCGTGGCCCCTTGGCACAGGGCTGCTGGGATAACAGAGCCCAGAGGGCTGTTAGCTCTTTCTCTTCTGTCATGCTGCTGTTCCTGCTGACCAGCTCGTCTGCATGCTGCCTTCACAGGTTTTTCACTGCCACTTTAACAGCAACTTCTTCCCTCTGTTCCTGGAGCACCTGCTGTCAGACCAGATCTCTGTCTCTACTGGATCCTTCCTGCTCGGTGAGTCTCGGGTGGGACTGGAGGGAGCAGCTGGGTTAGGACCCGGTCCGGGTCTGGGTTTGCTTTTCCCGGGCTCTGCTGGGGAGAGGTGTGCTCACACACAGGACTCTGGGCTGTAAGATTCACACACGCTCACACGCTTCCCTGGGACCTCCAAGTTGTCTTTCTGGGCACAAGAGAGGACGCTTCTACTGGTGATGAGCCCAGTGTGCTGGACTTGGGCCTAAACCCTGCGGAGGTACTTCTCTGAGCATGAGTGGCTGCAGATAGTGTCCCCAGGATGCAGCAGGGAACGCAGTTCTGAATTTCATCGCACTCTCTCTGTGGCATATGGACCACTTCCACCTGTGGGTGCTGGTCCTAGAGTTACCCCGGGAGTGTTCTGTGTGGGCCAGGTCTGGTCACACTGTCCCGTCCCTCTCATTTCTGCCCCAGGGCTGAGTCCCAGCCCCTGTGTGATACTGGGCAAGCCTCTTCCTTTCTTCCTGCCCGTGAGGTTGATGGAAGAAGGCCTCCATCTGTAGGCAGAGTGTGTGCTGTGCCACAAAGCCACTGATGCAGCCCTCTGTATGTGTGAGGGGGCTATTCTGTGCTTCCTGCCCTGTGTACAGTCCTGCTGGCCTGCCTCTCGTTACCAGTCCTGGGGGCATGGTGGGTAGTGAAACTCCCTCAAACTATTTGTGTCTCTGCTCAGGTGTTTCCTACATCGCCCCCCATCTCAACAACCTCTACTTCCTGTCCCTCTGCCGCCGCTGTGGAGTTTACGCTGTGGTTCGAGGACTCTTCTTCCTGAAGCTGGCCCTCAGTGTTGTCATGCTCCTGGCAGGACCTGACCAGGTGTATCTGCTCTGCATCTTCATTGCCAGGTAGGCAGGCAGCACCTGCTGCCCCTGCTCCCTGGGAGGTGAAATGACATGTCTTTCTTTTATGGAGGAGAGCAGTAGGTGGGGAGCAGTAGCCAGGGTCATGCAGAAGCTGTGTGACAGCAACTGAGCATGGGACAGGTCCCTGCAGAATCTGCTGGCTGTGCCTGCAGTGGAGTGGAGGCAGGCAGCGACGCTCAGGAGGACAGGGACGCGGTACGGCTGGTGGCTGCCTGCAGCAGCCTCTTCCAGCTGCCAAGCTGAGCCCCCCGCCTCCTCTGCAGCCTCAGTGCTGCTGAGCTGAGCCCCCCGCCTCCTCTGCAGCCTCAGTGCTGCTGAGCTGAGCCCCCCGCCTCCTCTGCAGCCTCAGTGCATGCTGCAGGCGCCTGTTTGCTGCTGGCCCAGCACGCCCATCCCCAGGCCTGTCTGTGTGACAGGTCAGGACTGAGCCGAGGCACCGCTGCACGGTACACAAGGTTTATTGCTAGCAGCGTTCCCCTCCCGTAGCCAGGGCTTCTGAAACTCCGTTCTTATCTTCCCCTTCATTTTAACTGATCTGTCACCTGCCCCTGTCATTTCTTGGTGCCCCTGTTCAGTGCTTTGCCTGTTGTTCTGCAGCAACCGGGTGTTCACAGAAGGGACCTGTAAATTGCTCAACCTCGTGGTCACTGACCTGGTGGATGAGGATCTAGTCCTGAACCGCAGGAAGCAGGCGGCCTCGGCGTTGCTCTTTGGGATGGTGGCTCTGGTCACCAAGCCGGGCCAGACCTTCGCCCCTCTGATCGGCACCTGGCTGCTCTGCGCGTACACAGGTAAGGCTGCTGCTGGGGAACGCGGCGGGGCAGGAGGGCGGACCTGCGAGTTCAGAGTCCTGTGCCCTGGGTGGGTGCAGAGGGCTCTTCCTTCTTCGTCAGCTGTGCCCAGTCTCCAAGCGCAGTCACCCAGAATGGACAAGGGTCCCTCCCCACTGTCCCCGTTCTCACAAACTCTTCCCTGACACTAGGCTACGACATCTTCCAGCGCAACCCCCTGAGCCACGTGGTGAGTGCCCAGCCGAAGCTGGAGTCTGCTGCGGCCTTGGAACCAACTCTTCGCCAGGGCTGCTTTTACCTCCTCGTCTTTGTACCCATCACGTGCGCGTTGCTGCAGCTCCTCAGCTGGTCTCAGTTCAGCTTGCATGGGAAGCGTCTGCAGATGGTGAAGGCTCAGCGCCAAAGCCTGTCGCAAGGCCAAGCACCAGAGGTCAAACCAGAGGTCAAAACGATCTAGGGGTGTCTGAGCCCCTGGGGTGTTGCTGGTGCAGCACCACAAGCTGAGCGCAGGGACGGCAGGCTGAGCAACCCCCCCGTATACGGTCCGACTGTGAAACGCTGTAGTGCCAATGTTTACTCATTCCAGGAGGTGGTTGCTGGGAAAGGCAGAGAAGTTCAGTGCGCAAGGGGCCTGGGATAGATCTCTTGGCCACGGGAGCAAGAACACTTCATCCGTGGCTGTCCCAGGGTGCAGAGGGCTGCTTGTCCATGGGGAGGGTGCTGGGTTGCAGTGAGTGCTGGAGACAGCCCCCCTGGGCAGCCCTCTGCCCTGGGCATGGCCCTGGCCGAGCAGGAGGAGGCTGCTCCTTGTTAGAGCCCTGCAGCTTTGCGGAGGGGAGTGGGAGGCTCCTGAGGGACCGAGGGGGTGATTGCAGGACAGCAGGAGCAGGGCTGGGAGGACCCTGAAGGCCTTTCGCAGTAGCTGGCACAACCCCTCCTACATAGTGCTGTGGTTCTTGGACCAAATCCACTCCTGGGCATTTCTTGTTCCCAGACAATGTCCTGCACAGCCAGGGTCTGCGGGCTGCGCTTGTTTCATGCTGAGGCTCCCCCCTTCGTGGCCTTGCGGAAGATGTTGCTGGGCTGGGAAATGCACTGGGCTTGGAGTGGGCTCAGAGCCTTGAGCTGGAACATGTCATCTAGCGTCTCCCAGTGCCTGTTTACCCCCCTCTCCCTCCACAGCGCCTTCCAGTCGGTGCTGCCACAGAGCTGTGCTGGCTGGGGCTGTGGAAGTGCAGGGCCATCCCTGGTGAGCCAGGGAGGCAGCCTGGCGCCTTCCCCTCCTGCAGGGGGAGAGCACAGCCTGGAGGAGACACCGGGTCTTGCTTTTGTGCCTTCGATTCCTCTTCAGAGCGTTTGACACAACGCAGGGCAGCTGCAGGGGTAAGATTTTACCTCTGCGGGTAGAGGCAGACACCTCAGCTCCTTTCTGCTTAAAACAGTGCCCCAGAGTTTGATTATCTCATTATGGCTGCTGAGCCATGGACCCAAGGAGAAGGGGTGGTCTGGCCTCCCTGGTTCTGGCTGGGAGCAGACCGAAGGGATCCAGCCCCGAGGTGAGGGACTGCCTCCCCCAGCCCTGTGCGGCTCGGGGCAGGCAGCAGAGCTCTGCCCTGTGCCTCCGTGGGGAGGGGGTGCAGGCAGCATCTGAAGGCTGCAGCGTGCTTAGGGGGGTGCTGTTCTTTAGTGCCAGGTTCCCTGGGGCCTTGGCCCCAAACCTGCCCTCTTGCCTCAGGACACAGCTGCCTTCTGTCTTGGACCAAGACGTTCCTGCCGCAAGGCTTCTGTAGCTCTTGGTGGTTCAATCATAAGTTATTTGTGTGACTTCTAATGTCTGAGAATGATTCTTCATTTCATAAATTAAAGATGATTTTTTCTGTACTGCTCAGTGACTTTCCTAGCAGGTGGATCTAACCTGGCCGGGTTCATGCAGTGCCGCAGGGGCACTGCTGATGGTATGGGAGAAAAGGGGACCGCGCGTCTCTGGCAAGCTGTGCTGCAGCCTGGGCCTGTTACCCCATTCCCCTGCAGAATCGCCTGCTTTTTGGGGGGAGGCAAGTCACCCCCTCCTGCTTTCACAGCCCAGGGCTCTCCTCCCTCAGGGGTAAGATCCTGACCAGAGTTGGTATCTCCCTGCAGAGACTGGCCAGCAACCATTCTGCACAGGCAAGAGAACAAGCTACCTCCCTAAAGACACAACTGTGGGAAGATGAGGCCAGGAGGCTGGAGGGTTGTATATGAATGACTTTATTTAAGTATGCTGGGCACCACCAGGCAACATGGTTTGGACAGTGTGCGAGGGAACAGTCAGGCAGATCAAACAAATGCTAGATGGGAAACAGCACCTTTCTGTCCGGTCGCTGCAGGTCACAAAATGGAGCACAGCTGCTGAAAGGCCAGCGGAGGGGCCCGGTGGGGAGGAAGGGCTCCCCGCTACCGGAACCAGGGGGCTGCCTCTGCCCCTCTGCATGCTGCAGCAAACCAGCAAGAACACAACTTGCTGGCTGGTGTTTATTTTTCAGCAGAACAAGGCTGAGCATCGATGGCTCTTTTCTACCTGACAGGTTCTTGCTTAAAAACCCCTGCAGTCTGCTCGGGGGGGGTGGGGGGGGCAGGTAGGGGAAGCAGCAGCCTGGCCTCAGCTGGGAGCAGAGCACCCCACCTCCCTGCCTACCCCACCTCTGAGCCCAGCGGTGAACCCCAAGAACACGGTTCCTGCAGAGGACACACACAGAGCGCTGCTCACCCAGGTCAGCTGGGGCACTGCACCAGCTCTGGCCACAGCTCTGCAGCAGGCTGGCAGCCGCGCTGCTGCCGCCCTCCCTCCAGCTCTCACCCTGGCTCTGCGCTCCAGAGCGGCCCTGAGCTACATGTGGCACCAAACAGAAAGGAGGGGAACAGGGAGGGACTGCCACCGAGCAGCTCCAGCTCCGCTGCTGCTGCTGCCAGGTACTGCGGAAAATTGACACTGGGAGAAAAGAAAGCACCAAATAATGCGTAAGAAAAACCCAGAGGAGAAACAGTGGCACAACCCAGCACAAGCGGGGCTGTAGGCCTGCCCATGGCTGTAAGAGCGGTAGAAGCAGAGGAGCCATGGGGCAAGCAGAAAGGCAAGCGCAGGGCAGCAGGACACAGCCACTGCGACAGCTGCCCGCTCACAAACCTGCCCTCGCACCAGCATCCTGGTACGGCTCGTTGTCCTCTCATCTAGCGTGTTCATGGAGAACAGCGGGCCTCCCTGCAGAGCAGTTAGGGGGTGCCACGGCGGGGCTGGCCGCTCCGCTAAGCGCGTGTGCTGTGAACAGGGTTAACGTGGAACCAGGGACAGCTGCGTAACAGGTGTTCAAAGAAGACCCAAAGCGTAATTCCCAGGTGCTGTGGTCAGTATTTGAGAGATCCTCAGACATTTCAATAAATAAAACAATTCTTACATTACAATGCACCTTTCCAATTATTATTTTGCCCCAGAATGGATAAAGTACACGAGAGTTATGCCTGGCTGCAAATACATGCTCCCTTTGCCCTGACACGGCAGGAAGGAGGGAAACAGCCTCGACTCTTACAAAGAAAGAACAGGAGAACTCAGCACTGTAAATCTTGGCGGGTTGAGGGGGAACACACGAGTGCCTTCACCCCCACTCTGGTGCACTTGCTTCCAGAGGAGAAAAGGTATTTAAAACAAGGTATGAGAGAATAACCGTCTAGTACAATGATAGCTGATTAGGTTTGCTTTGTTCTACTCCATGCAATACAAACTAAGTCCTATCACCAACTTCTCCAGCTGTGGTGCAGACCCACGCGTCAGGCTAAGAAGTTACACACGCATACACACACTCGCGCACCAAAAACAGTGGGGGCAAACGGGCTTAACTGTTGAGAATGTGCTTTCTCTTAATAAAAAATATATTAAAAACAACTTCAAAAACCTACTGACGGTGAAGACACTGAAGAGAAGTAGCTATGGGGCCTCAGCTAGGCGTTTCCAGACGATCCAGGCATCGCAGCCGGGCTGACTCCAGCCTGCGTGAGCAGTCTGCAGCGGTTGGCTCCCTTCTGGCTTGCTAGGCAGTTCCTATCGGCTGTTCCCTTTGGTTTTGCTCGCTTGCTTGTTTTACCGTGACAAATGTGATCGCGATACAGAAATTAAGGGACTGAAATGAAAAAAAGGAATGGGCCGTTCTGGAGAAATTCAGATTGGTATTTTCTCCTTTCCATTAAAAAAAAAAAAATCCCAACAAAAAAAAACCCAAAATAAAAAAAAAGTTAGTAGTACTAATACAACCTTCCTGCTGCTGTCGCCTTTGCTCAGTGACAACGGGGCATGCTGGCGCACACACACACACACAGGCAGCTCTCAGACACTCGGACTCAGAAAAGCGAGTTTAGAACTGAAGTGAGTCTTCAGAGGAGACTGAGGGCAGGTCCCAGGGCTAGAAGCTTTTTCGCTGGATGGCACGAGCTCCGTCTTCTTCATATTCCTTTTTCGAAACCCACATTTTCTTAAAGGTGTCCAGTGAGGCCAGGATAGAGCCACTGGGGAGAGAGGGGCACGTTATGGGTGACAGGACAACATTGGGGGCATTCTCATATCCTGCAGAGATGGACTGTTTCTATTGCATTGATGCTTCCCCACGTCAGGAAGGTGCCGAGGCTCCCAGCTATCTCCAACAGATATGCTCTCTGGACAGCCACTTCCTCCCCGTTAGCCTCAAACGTGCCGGCACTGCAGGGCTTGGCACCAGCCGCCCCCTCCCAAAGGCCCTGCTGATTGCTGCTCCGAGCACCAGCTCCTCTCATACGGGATCTGCTCTCGCTTTCTAGGAGAGTTTAGTTCTCCGGATCTGCAGCAAAGACGTACACAAGAGGGAGACTGTACCTAGAGCCTCCACCCTAAGAAATGTGCTACCTGTGAGCTTGTTCTACCTTAGACTGGATGTTAAGACTGGTATTAAAGGGAAAATTAGCAGTTGCTGCAGGAGCCTTAAGGACAGAAGAGGCCGAGGGGCTGGCAGTGCAGGTGCAGTCAGGCTCAGGAACCAGGCTGAGCATCGTGCAGTTGAAAGATGACGCCCTCCTAGCACCCAGCGCCGGAAGGGACAACAGTGCAGCGCCAACAGGCTGCACCTCCCCAGCCCCCAGCAAGATGCGTCGCTGCGCGGTACATACCCGATCCACGTGGAATATAATCTCTCCTGAGGAGCTGATATCTGGGAGAAAGACAGAATCGGTTAACACCTTCCCGAGCTCCAGTCTACTCCTCCAGGCCCCCTGCCCCCATTTCACTACAGGTATGAAACACAGGTACGATCTCTTCCACGAGACAGGCACCAAGCAATGTGTGTCGTCCCGTCCCCCCAAAAGAAACCCAGCCACAGTAGTCCAAGATCCTGGACAAGGTCACATTATCAGAGGAGCCACCTTCTCTGTGACGAAACCAAACAGGTTTTCATCACAACAGCAAATACTGCTGGGCTGCCTCAGGAAAGCTGTTTCTGATCTGAAGCAAATGGCAGCTGCACTCTCAGCATGGTTCTTTAAAGGCCCCAGAACAACACACAGAGTAAGCGACAAACAAAAGATTGCTCCTACCCTTATTTTGACGTCCTTCGGAGCTAGTTTCTTCACTTCGCTCAACAGCCTGTCACCAAAACCTACACAAGACAGAAATTACGTAGTCTGAGCCCCTTAGCAAAATCCCAAGTTTCACCTACTAACAACACGGACATGTCCTGTGCAGTCATATCCACATTTCCCATTCCAGATCTCACAGGGATCGGCCTGGGGAGTAGCAGAACGCAGCCAGTGAGAGAGCAGGATTCGGTCTCCCTCAGGCAGACCTCACATGCTGGCACAACAGGCTCTACCCCTCAGCAGCAACTTGAGATGAGCAAACAAGATTTTTAGCTAAATTTAGATTTTTAAATTGTTAAATTTTTAACAGTCGGGACAGTTCTCCCCCGGGCATTCCTCCTGTGTCCAGCCCATTCATACGGGGGAGCAGGGTTTGAACAGGCACACCAGGACCTATCTGGAGATGTCCACCCATGGGTGACAGGCTGATGGGTTCTGGCAGAGGATATCTTTAAGTCGATAGGGGCCAGCTGAGCCCTGAGGGGATGGGTGGAAAGCTGTCTGCACACATGTAGCTGACACTTCATGCACTATCGCTGGTCTCTCTCACACACCAGAGACCTAAAGGAACCTCAGGAGATGCAAGAGCCTTTTAGGTACCTAGTCGCAACTATCCTGAGCTTCAGCGGCAGAAATGAGCACACCTATTCAGTCCTGACATAGGCAGAGCAACAGGGGCAAAACAAAGCCCTCCAAGCCCAGGAGGTGATGTACAGGGGCAGAGGTGTCTTGGATACCCAGAAGGGTACAGCTGGAACTAAAAAAATTAGACAGTAACCTCCCACCCTGAGAGAGCAGAGGTCCCACAACCCTCATCCCACAGGACAAGCTGGATGGTCTAGGTTATCTTCCCAGTTTCACATGAGAAGGAAGCCAGAGATGAGGTATGTCCCAGCCCACTGAAAGAGGAAGGGCAGGAACCTTTGAAGAGCGTGGAGCCTCCAGACAGCACAATGTTGGAGAACAGCGTTCGCCTCAGGTCCATGTCGGATTTTTGAATGGCAAAAACGAGCACCTCGTGGAGTCCTTCACACTCCTCCCCTATCAGGTCTGGCCGGAACAGGAGCTCCGGGGCCCGAAAACGGGCAGAGCCAATCTGCAAGGGAAGAAGTTAGCACAGAGGGGAAGAGAGAGCAGCGTGGCTCTGTTCACTGCCTACAGCTTGAACTGGTCTTAGGTGAAACTTCAAAGTTTCCTGGACATTCATGCTGCACCACTAGCTCCCAGGTGAATGCCAGTTTGGTCTACTGCTCCTAGAAATGGTGCTGGTTTCATTTTACAGATGAAAGACGAAGAAACTTGCTCAGCCCCATACAGCAGGTCACTGGCAGAAAAGGCAGCAGATCCACCCCTGGTGCTGGAGGTAAGACCTGTATTTCCCTTCCTTCAACCATTCTATAGAGGGCTCAGCCTTTTGAGAAGTATTCCTAACTCACTCTTCAAAGCAATTGGTTCTGCACCTCTAGGCAGGATGAAAGCCACATCCAAAACCGCTGCTGAACTTACAGTGAGCTGATTACCACCCACACGCCATACCTGATCTGCATAAAGATTTGCTAGATCGGAGCCTGCACTCACACAGCTGCATCCTTACCCAGGACTTCCAGTAGAAGTTGTAAGGCTTCTAATGATGTTCTCTTCCCCTAAAAATTCTAGTGCTCACTCAACTGCCTGGGATGAGCTCTAGTCTTTTAAAATTATCCCCTCCTACCTAACACCACGCCACACTTGCCATCGCTAGGCAGAAGGCTGTTCTGGAAACCCTGTGCTTCGCACTGGGAATCCTCCGAGAGTGGTCCTTACAAACCTCAATAGTGCTTCCATCTGGCAGGTAGTACTGAGCCTTCTCGGTCTCCAGAGTCTCATCCTTCTGGGGGTTTATTGACAGGTAGCAGGCACGCTGGAGAGGAAACAGTCGGGGGAGAGAGATGAGAAAGGCAAACCCACATGCCTCTGATAAAATACTTTTGTCATGAACAACCAAAATCCGTGTATCCCTTTGGGGAGACAAGTTTCAACAATAAGTTGTGCTGGGGAAAAGACCTTTTGGGTTCACATCAGGTAAAATACCTATTCATGCTACAGCTCCATGTGATGATTAGAGACACCAGGGATGCTCACACCCCCTCTAGCTGCTGCTCACCTCTCGCTTCCAGCCCTCTCTCGCTGCTTAGAGGTTACCTCACCTAGCGCAGAAGGGACAACTATCCTGTGAGCGCTTCCAACCTCCTGCAGGGCAAAGTAAAGCACGCACCCAAAACACCTTTTGTGACACTCACAGGTGGGCTCAGGTACCATCGCAAGAGATTCGGAGCACGAACAAAAGTCCGTTATTACATTTCAACAGGGTAAGCTGTAACTAAGAGCTAACAGCAAGAACTTCTTAATATGATCTCAGCTGCTCACTTCCCCCTGCCTACCTACATTTTAAGGTACAGGAGACAAAAATAGCTCTGCTATTCCAAATGGTTATCATTTGGGGATTAAAAATAAAAAATCTAAACAGAATCAGTGAAGCACTTAGGTTGGAAGGGGCCTCTTGAGATCACCTTGCTCAAGCAGGGTCAGCTACAGCAGGCCGCCCAAACCCACATCCAGGCATGTCAGCAGCATCTCCACAGATGGAGAATCTACAAACCGCTCTGGGCAACCTGCTACGCCCTCACAGCAAACCAAGACACAGAGAACAATGTCTGCACTGAAGAAGGTGTAAGTAAGGGTTCTCCTTGTAAGGTGATTTCTCCCGCAGACTTTTCGACATCCCCAAAATTTTTTTCTAATTTTCTCTCCTTTAGAGAAAAAAATCTCAGGTCAGACAGACTTAACAGATCACAAGCAGCTTTTGGGACTGAGAAAGTCCCATGTCCAGGATCTCAACTTTATGCTTGCCACAGTGCATTCAGGCTGCATATCCAAACTTCTCCCAAGGCAAGAAAGTTGCAAACACAAGAAGCCACGCTCAACCCCTTAGTTTTGTAAATCAAGTAAAACAAACAGCATCAGCATCAACAGAAATCTCACTGCAAGTTCCAGGCACATGTATCCCAGAAACGTGCAACACTTTCCCCAGCTAAAATTAATCCTAAAGTAAAGCAAAAGGTGTAGATTGGAAAGCTACTAAGGTTGTTTCCTCACTTCTTGAGCAGTCTCACTGGTGAGGGCAGTCAGTACGCAAAGCAGGACTTGGCTCACTTTCCCCTGCTCTTTGTTTCCCTAGGTGTACAGTCCAGAGAAACGATTGCAATGGTGCAAAACCTTGCGCTTAACAGTCAGCACAATGCCTTTTAATAGTGTCATCACCAAGATGCAAAGGGAGCCTTGGCCATTTATGAAAAGTACAAGTCTATTTCTGAAGAGCATAAGGCTTTTGCTTTGTCCCATGATGCCACCGCAGCTGCACTGCAGCTGATGCTTGGTACAAAACAGGCTGCTTCTGAAGCAAAGAGTTCTCCAGCAAGCCTCTGATCACTGGATCTTCTGGTCCACAGAGGCAGCAGTATCTGCACGTATCAGTTTTGTTCTCCCACTCAGCAATGAACGCTTGTAGAACAGAGAGCAGCCACCAGGTTAAAACCTACAACCCTACGAAGTCTCCTGCTCTGGGCAACAGGCGAAAGCCACTCAGCTGTGCTGTGGCACAAAGCACAAGCGCCGCTCCCTCAGCACAGCCACACCAAGCCACAGCCACGCAGAACACACAAACTATTTCCATTAAGGCCCTTCACCAGTCGGTCACAGGCTCAAGAATAGCTCGATATCGCTCTCAAGCCCTGGCACAGGCCGCTGACTCAGCCCAAGGTTAGCTGTGGCAATCGTAGCTTGTGATGGGGGCCCACAGCACAGCAGGAACAGCCAGACATTAGCACACAGAAACCACAGCCAGTACCGGTCTGAAGACTGACCCCATGTACTGAGGGCATGGACGCGCAGGCAGCCCCGAGTCACACACAGCCTTGCTGAAAGCAGAGAGCAACCTGTCTGTGTGAGCACGGCGATGATGCAAAGCTGCCGTCAGCGGTCATCAACTTTGAGCTACTATTCGCTGTCCACCCTCCTCTGTCCTCCTCTCTTGGCACACAGCAGAAGCCAAGGTCACTACCTGCCACAGATTTTACAGACCCTTACCCTGAAGGGTAAACAAACACTAGCGACAGATACCATCAGACCCCGAGAGACTGCAGCACAGGTAAATGGAAAACCGACTCTGAACCACCAGCCTGTCTCATCTCCATGTTAACGGCCCCACAACAGGGATTAGATGCAAACTTGACTCTAAGTCTCCCAGAATATAGGATGGCTGAGGTTGCAAGGGACCTCTGGAGGTCATCTTGTCCACCCCCACTGTTCAAGCAGGGTTACCCAGATTGCCCAGGACCATGTCCAGATGGCTTTTGAATATCACCAAGGATGGAGACTCCACATCTCTCAGAACAAACTGTGCCAGTGCTTGGTCACCCTCACAGAAGAAAGTTTCTGTTCAGACAGAGCCTCCTGTGCTTCAGTTTGTGTGTCTTCTCCTGTCACTAGATATCACTGAAACGAGCCTGGCTCTGTTTCCTCTGCACCCTCCCTTCAGACATGTATACACACGGATGAGATCCTCCCCAACCTTCCCTTCTCACAGCTCAGACCCAGCCCACTTAGCCTTTCCCCATATGAGAGATGCTCCAGTCCTTTAATTGTCTTAGTGGCTCTAGCATCCCTCAGGTAGATAAAGGAACGAGGCGTGGAGCTAGGTAGGCTGGTACTTCCCACTAGATTTCACAAGTGATGGCTTCCCTTGGGAAGAAATCTCTTCTTGGAAAAACACAGGAGACACAAAGTACATCACCTCCTTGATGGTCTTGACAATCTCAAACTCGGAGGTTGTGTGGAAGTCATAGCCTTCCTTCCGGAGGTAGAGACGCAGGAAGCGTGAGACATCACGGCCAGCAATGTCAATCCGCATGATGGAGTGAGGCATGGCAAAGCCTTCATAGATGGGAACCGCATGGGTAACGCCATCCCCAGAGTCCAGCACGACTCCTGTAGTCCTCCCAGTTGCGTAGCTAGCAAAGGGGCAAAGAATCAAGTCAGAACAAGCAGTTCAAAATGACCCCCAAGCATGCAGCACATCTAGGCTCAACTTGGGGAGCAGAGATTTCACATCAACAGGGGCTAAAAGAACACCCAAAATCTAGTTCTCATCATAGTTAGCTAATTCCTGTGAAGTCTTTATTACAGAAATTAAAATTGAATTTCAGTTCTTGCTTCAAAAGGGGTAAGTCAGACATCAACCTGGTCTTCCACAGGGGTCTTTGGTTTGTGAAGGGGGAAAAAAAGGATTTCATGGCAACAGTTCACAAGCGCAAACCAAAGACGAAAGACACTTACAGGCTAAGCACAGCTTGCATGGAGATGAACAGTGCTGGCACATTGAAGGTCTCAAAAAACACCTCAGCAGCACGTTCTCTGTTCTTGCGCGGGTTTAGGGGTGCTTCTGTCAGCAGCACAGGATGCTGGTAAAGAAAAGAAGGAGCTGTGCTGCAATAACCAGGAGGCAGCTAGATGTGTGTTCCTGAAAATTTCTGCTTATTTATTCACTTTAGGAACCACTGGTAGAAGAGGACAGATAGAAGGGAATAATTTAAGCTACTGAGCTGTATTAGACTGTGAATAACCTCTGTTAAGTTGGAAGACCAGCAGGGTTCTGGTCTAGTTATGAAGAAGTATTAGGAAATCTACTCTGTAAGCAACCCTGCCCCATGAAGAATGAACAAGATGACTCTCAGTGCCAAGAGTCAGTCAGATTAGCCAAAATACTCAGACCCTAAGAAAAGGTGAATTTATGTGGTCTTAGCATGAGCAGGCAGAAATATTCCTGCTCCACTTATCCAACCCATTGCTCTCAGGCATTTAATAACATTTTGGTCAGCTCCTTCCAGACCGCAGGGTTGTGGTTTTCTCCTTCCTCACTTCAAATCATGTCACCGCTGACTGGATAGGCCCGATGCGCAGGCAGAACAGGAAAAGTTAGAAGCACTTGGCCTAGAGCAGAACCACTGGAGAGAGTGTGAATAATAAGCGCTGAGTCAGATTGTCAGTCAGGCCAGAACGCTAGATCCAGGGAGGAATTCTGCTTGGACACATCTTGTGGAGCATCTCCTAAGAGGTGAAAGAGCCTAATTTAACAGAGACATTTAGAAAGACCGGCAAAGGAAAAGACCCAATTCTTTCCTGGAGTTCCAAGGCTCCTGGTGTTAACGCGCGCTGAGTGAGGCCTGTGCCATTACATAATGGGGCACCTCACCTCCTCTGAGAATGTCTGAAGTTGGTCTTTTGAATACACATACTGCCAAATGCGCTCCATGTCGTTCCAGTCCTTCACTATGCCATGCTCCATTGGATATCGGATTGAGAGGAGACCTCTGTGCTCCTGAGCAAACAGAAAGAACAGTAGAGCATACCTGTCAGAGAACCACAGTGCTCAGAAACGTGATGGTTTGACTATAATTTAGTGTCACATTCACTTATTTTTTGATTCCACTGAAAGACAACTTATCTCTAGCCTACAGGGCTTGTGGTTTAACCTAGCAGGCAGTTAAACCAACCACACAGCCATTCATTCACCCACTCTCCGCCCCACCAGTGTGATGGGGGAGAGAATGAAAAAAAAAACAAAAAACCCTTGTAAGTTAACATAAAAACAGTTTGATAGGACAGAAAAGGGGAAGACAATAATAATGATGATAAAAGAATATACAAAACAAGTGATGCACAGCACAATTCCTCACCACCTGCTGACCAATGCCCAGCAAGTCCCCGAGCAGCGGCTGCTCCTCCCTGGCCAACTCCCCCCCAGCTTATATATTGAGCATGACATCATATGGTATGGAATATCCCTTTGTGTCAGCTGTCCTGGCTGTGCCCCCTTCCAGCTTCTTGCGCACCTCCTGCAGAAGGCTCATGCCTCCTCACTAGCAGGGTCTGGAAAGCTGAAAACTCCTTGACTTAATTGCTGCTGAGCAACAACTAAAACACGAGTGTGTAATCAGTGTTACTTTCATACTAAATCCAAAACACAGCACTATACCCGCTACTAGGAAGAAAATTAACTCCATCCCAGCTGAAACCAGGACAAGGGCAAAACCTGATTGTTAATCACAAATATCTCTCCTGGAGAAATATTAATGAGATTAAACAAAGCCTTTTTATATCAAGTAGGAAAGTGGCGTTTGCAGAGTGCATTCCATCCTAACGCTTTTCAAGCCAATATACAGACACCTATGAAATTTTATCTTTCTCCTACCAGCTCAGTCATGATACAAAACGTAACAGGGTGGGATTAGGGACTGTAGTTTGGAGGGCTCATGAGAAATGTGAGACCATACGGCATGCGCACTGACAAAAGCGGGATGGTAGAAAGCAATCTTCTTGTCCGCACCAGGGAGCTAAAAGGCAACCAAGTAGGGTCCATTTCTAAAGTTCCCAGCCAAAAAGATGGGGAGGTAACTATACAGACCTAGAAGTAGCCTACAGAAAAAAAGGAGAGATACAGAAGGACTTAGGAAAGATGTCTGTGGTCAGCAGGTTGGCACAGGAATTTCAGAGCGCTTCCCACTCCCCACCCTGGACACGCTGAAAAGCATCAATCTGTTCTGCTCTTCAGATCTGTATGCTGGCACCAGGGAACCACAACCCTGAAGCACAGTTGCTACAGCCCCTCCTTACAGCAGCATACTGAGATACACGGAGAAGTGCAGTATATGGGTTTTCTTACCTCTGCCTTTGGACCAATGAAAATGTCCCCTTCTAAAGCACCAGCCATAACACGAACGTGCTTTGGTCTGCCCACACTAGAAGAGAGGCAAGAATGTAAATGCTTCTAGAGAGAGAGCTCAGATGCACCCAACGATTAACTACTTTCTGTTCCTCTCTGTCCTAACCAGTACTTTCTAAAGCACAGGGCGAGTCTGGAGGCACTACCAGGTGCAGACAGACCCAGGTTTGCTCTGAGCTAAGGGGAACAGACTGAAAGGAACAGACTGCAGACAGTTCTGAATTGACAGGACATAAGCCAGGTGAATCTGGCCCCACTGGCCCTGATGATTCAGGACTAACTTGTTCCAACAGTGCCTGGGGTGAACATGGTTAGACTGAGCAATGGTCTGGGCTGACAGACCCACGTGGCATTGCCTGACCTTAGGTAGGTTTCTCAGATTAGACATTTATAGTCCCATATCCCACCTCACCATACAGAGCACGTTGCTCAGAACACAAATGCACTCATTAAAAACCCACCCCATTTTAAATAAAACCCGGTGACTATTCAGGCTTCCTGATCCAGTAGTCCTCCTTCCAGTAAAACTCTCCAAAAACTTCCATGGAAGTCTGGCAGGAATCAAGCATCAGACCACACACCAAAGAAATACAGATGCCTTCACACCTCTCATCCCAACTTTGTCTTTTTCCTGGTCCTTTTCCTCATGTCTCAAGACTAAAGGATCCTATAGCTTTGGTTGGGTCTTGAACCTGATGAAATGCTAAGTCATCTTTTATGGTGCGTACCCCCACAGAAAATCTCAAAGTACTTAACAGTGGACATCTCCTCTCCCTGATGCTTCTGTGCAGCAGACAGAAAGAGAATAACTCATTTCTCCAGTTACAAAATGGGACCATTCTTCCCCTCTATGTATCAAAGAATTGGCGCATGGTACTAAGAACTTACCAACACCAGCAGAATACTTACTAGTTGGGAAAGCAGTATTTCGGTATTTGATCGCCTGCAAAACCTGCTTTAATCACACCCGAGCCCTGTGGGAGCAACAGATAAATACATTAACTTATCATTCAGTCATCTTTGCAAGTTTTAAAGCAAAACACATCAGCACTGCCAGAGCTTCTCCTTTTTACTAGGAATAAAGCTCACCAAGGGGCTGATTCTCCGGGCAGGGTTGGGGATGGGAAGGTGCCAGCAGGCCAGTTTGGCCACTAGAGGAGAGTAACTGGCACCCACCCTGGCAGCAACACATCACACAACACCCAAGAGCATCCTGGTACGGCTCCGCATATATCCCCCAAATGCCACTCTGCACAGGCAAGTATTTTTCCACCCAGTGCTATAACTAGGGGTGCAGGAGACTAAATCCAAGCTCTGCAGTTTTCTATCCATCTTAAACACTCCCTGGGTACTGGAGAGCACTTCAGAAAGCTTAGCAAGACAAACCAAACCTGCCAGCTCCCGGGGCCACTGCTGAGAGGGAGGATGAAGGCCGTAGGCCTCTCGGAAGAAGCAGATTTGGAAAGGACGGAGGGAGGGTGGATAAAGTCAGAGACAGGAGTAGGAAAGGCCCGTGTGAAACAGACTGGAGCAGATCAGGTGGTAGATAAAGTAGCTAATGCTAAGGAGGCAGGTTGCAGAAGTGTTGTCAGAAAAGACACTGGAAACAAACCCAGACTGTGGTCTGGAAAGAACAAAGGTACCAGCGAGGCTGCAAGGGGAAGGGCTGGAGGCAGGAAGAGCAGCTGACAGGATAGGGCTTGTTTAGAAGGGACAAGGAAGAACAGATTAGGTACCGCAGTCAGAAAGGCGCAAATCCAAAAAGCCTTCTGCAACATTCAAAGCAGCACAAGATGCAAACACAGGGAGGCCCTGGCAGGGAGTCAGTGCTGGGCATCTGGCCCCGCAGCTCCCATCCCCGTTGGTGTCATCCAAAAGCATCCGGGGAACCTCACCACTAACTTAGATCTGTGCTGACTCCTTCCGCTCCTCCATTTCCTGTCCCTGCACAAGGGAATGATGTCTTGAAACAATGAGCAGCTTGCAGGAACACCCAAGTTTTGCTACGGAGCAGCTTTTCATAGGATGTCCTTGAATAAGCTGTTTCACTAGTAATCCCAGACTACTGTGGGAGCAAGTTCTTCTGCAGAAAGAGGAGCAGTTTCACTTTACCCTGTACTGAGAGCAAAGTACACGAGTTCGCAGTGAAACCTGTGAAATGCCTATTCACTCGCAAGGGCTTTGCAGCAGGACTGCTCTGTTTTTGAGACCGAAAAGGCATTTTGGCTGCCCCAGAGCATTTTAAAATGAGTAGTGACGCAGCTCTGCCACCGCTTTCCCCTTCCCACCACCTCCGCGCAGGTCAGCATCACTGCTTTCACTTGGAGGCTGAGGCCAAATGAGTTGCTCAGGGCTCTGCCAGACAAGCTTTTGCTGCAGCGGTTTCGGATGGTGCCGTCCCTGCTGCCTGCCCCGTTCCAGCGTCAGAGGTTACCAGCCAGAGCAGGCTCAGCAGAAAGGAATGCAGGGCGGCCCCAGCCTCTCCAGTTTACAGTCCAGTGCTTTATTCCCAAGCTACTTTCATCAGCAGTTTCAGCCGAAGTCCTGGGCTCTGCACAGAGCATGTGGGCTCTGCCACCAGGGCTGGGGCACTCCTGCCTTAAAACTGCCAGTCAGATTTGCCAGGATGGATCTGTAAAAGATGAGCATCCAGAACACTCCGCAAACCAGGCCTAGCTAGTTATAAAAGACACAAAGATCGCTCAAATCCTCATCTCCTGACGAAGGCCTGCAGCCAGGCTGGTTTCAGGAGCACACCCAAGCTGGCACCTGGGCAGCACTACTCCCTCTGGGCAGGAGGGACTCAGTTCCAGTTGCATCCCAAGGTCTGCACTAACACGTACTGGCATGACAGAGTGGCCTCTGAAGCGTTAGAAGACTTCCCTTTAGACGCTTTTCTGGCTACTCACTTTAAAGTGAAGCAAGGATACAACAAACCCACTGTTTTGATTTTCTTCATCATAGCTTATAAACAACTCTATACCTGGGAAATAATACCATCCTTTGTCAAGCCTTATAGCAAAAAATGTTGAATCAAACACAGTAACATAATCACATCAGAATATTGTGCTTTTAGAATATTTTACTCAAGATACTTGTTGATCTTGCTGCCAGCACAGTCTGCTGCTGGGAAGTGGTTTCAGGAGAACAATGATGCTCCTGTTTTAATGCAGAGATTGAAACTTCCTTATGCCAGGCCAAAGATTGCCCAGCGTGTCCTGGTGAGATTCCCAGCAAGCTATGCACTTTACAATTTACATATTGAAGTTCAAAGTTAACCGAATGTGCCGGTACTTCAGAACTCCTCGCTGGAGCCAAAGACTGAACGCGCCGGTAGGATGGGACTTCCACACAGCTCTGCTTCCAAGTGCCTGGGAATAAACGGAGCCCAGCTGTTCAGCATCTCCGCAGTACAGGGACCTGACAGCACTTTCTGACCCATTCCATTTTTCCTGAAAACGGTTTACTTCTTTGAAGATGTGTGCACTGAGTAAATCTGTCTGTTATAGACCAGTCTGAGATTCTCATGCAGTGAGAGGAAAAGTTCCAAATTTTGAAAGAACCCTGTCTGATTCAAATGGTTTAAAGACCTGGGTTTTTTCATGTTTGTTTCAAGTAAGCAAAAAACCATGCATCCTCCCTTCAGCTACAAGCTCCAGTGTATTAAAACTTAAAAAAAAAAAAAAAAAAATAATGTCCTCCCACCAGTAACTATCCTAGCTTGGCTTTCATCCCACTTTCTTGGCTTTTCTTTTAATCTGAGCAAGAATAAAAGAAGAACTATGTGTCAATTGTAAAGGTCAAGGAAGATAATCTCATGCAAAATTCTCGTGAGTACCTTGAAGTAACCGAACACACCTCTTCCGCAAGCTCTGTAGCTAGTCAGTTATTGATTCATTCATCTTGTAGCATTTAGGACTCAAATTTAAATGGAAATCACCAAGAATCAATCTGCCACGTAGCACTTTTTATGGAGAGTGCACTTTTCACAGTTGTAAAACTGCTTTATTTGATACACATTTTATAAGATGAAGAACAAACTACAGACACAATGGCTCTCACTGACAGCTCGGCTGTTGAAAATGCCACCACTTCAACTACAAAGCCAAATTTTTATCCGCTTCTATCTAAACAGAGACAATTCCATGGAGGTGATGGTATCTGCACTTGCTCAGGCCACGGCTTGACCACGCTGTCTATTTACACATGCATTACGTTCATCAGGGCTCCCAGACCATTTATTTCAGTGAGAGCTTGTTAGAGAGCAAGACAAGAACGCAATTCTTTTAAAAATGACTTACTGGACAAGGAGGAATATTAAGGCTGTGCTGAGGTACAGCTCCAACCTTTCACTGTGTATTACAAAATTATCACTGCTGAAAACATGAAGCCGAGTGTACTGTTTGGTAAGAGAGGGAAAAAACCCCAACAAAGCAACAACTTCTTGTCGAGTTTTTAGCTACAAACCTTAACGTCCTTTTGGAACACGCCGAGATACTAGAGCAGGGCTGGGACTGGAGGGGGTCTGGCTTGTTCACCAGCTCAGTACCTCCCTGCCTCCTCCCATACGTACACACCAGACGGGACCACATTCAGCCTGGAAAAGCTGCCTGCAGCTCTCCGAGGAAGAGCAGTAATGAGGCGGCAGGAACAGTGGTACCTGCTCCAAGCAGCTCTGCTTCCCATCCTGCCTGAACACAGAACAGTACCAAAAATGCAGCGTCACCACAAGGCTCCTCGGCTGACAGCCTGCTGGCCTTAAAAGCAGATGTCACAACAACTGCTTCATTCTAGTTCTTGTATGGGGAGGAGGAGAGAACTCATTTGTCAGAACGGCAAGAAGAATAATTAGCTTTCATAAGACCAGCTGATAAAATGAGAAAAGAAACAAAAGTCAGTTGCTGCCACACGAGCCCTTCTTCAGGTCTGAAGCAGGGGCAACAATCATTGCGCTAAATAACAGGAGGACAGGCTGAAATTAGACACAGGTTGCTATTATTTGACTATATTACAACAAACTCCTCACAGTACAGAAATAACTTTAACGGTTAGCTAATCACTTGACACCATAGCAGGGTCAGTGCTACCCCAATCATTTCTAAGAACAATCAACCTAACTTATTCTTTCATGCCTCCAAAAAAGAAGATATGTTTTCCTTCACATAGTCAATTCTACTGCTTAATCTCCCTTTTCATTAGATATTTTCCTTCAATGCCTAACCTAAATCTCTCTGCTGTGATTCCAGGGGAAGAAACAAGACCAAGGCTGTATCGGAGAGCTCAAGCTGTAAAGAGAAAACTGGGATCAATAATAAAGAAGAGGTCAGAAGAATAATTGGCTTGATCTGAGAAGACCAACAATCATTCAGCTTATGGGCCAAAAAAAAGGCAATAGGTTGAGAAGTGCTAGGCCAGCACATGTCATATGGCAAAAAGATTCAGCAGAAATTGAGATTACACAGAAAGAAGGGCGCACAACACTGACCCTTCAAAACAACAAACTCCGGATCACTGGCAGCAGAGGTCGGAAGGGAGGAGCGTGAGTTTGTGACTCACTACACAGCGAGGCTCCCTCAAGACTTGCCCTGCCACCCCTCCCCGGATGGCCCCTTCTCTTGGGAGCCCAGCATGGACGGGACTAATCAGAACTGGACCCAGAAGCATCTCACCGGGCTCACAACCACTCAGACCGAGCTACCATCCACACAGGCTGAAGAGCTGCTTCGAGCTAATGAGAAGCATTATCAGCTTGGAGCAGCCATCTGCAGCACCACACCCCAAGCAAATTAAAGCTGATGCAACCCACGCCGGGCACAGGTCCTTCAGGAGCTCTGCCTCCCGCCGGCCTCCGCACGGGGGCCGGCGCCCTGGGTGCTGGCGCTCCCTTGCTGCGACCACCAGGCTGGATGCGCTGGGAGGAGGTGGCTGGTACCGGCCATCCTCCTTTTAATGGGCCTGTCAGGGAGCCGGCCCGCGGCGTGGCTGCAGGGAACTATCTCCAGCACGGCCCCACAGCAACGAGCAGCGCCTCCCCGCGCCGAGCAGGCCGGGAGCCCGCCCAGCGCCAGGCCCAGCAACCCCCATTGTCCCCCGGGCACAAAGACGGACAAGGCGGGGCCGCACCCCCGCCTGACTGACAGCTCTCACGACCAATGAACACAGGTGTTCTCCGCGAGGGCGGGCGGGGAGGAGCCCCGCTTCGACAGGTAACCGAGGGCTGCCCCCGCTGACTGACAGCCGCCCCAGCCAATGGGGTCGCCCCGCCCCTCCCAGCCAGCAGGCACCTCAGCGGCGACCGCTCCCCACCAGCGAGGGGCAGCGGCCCTCCGGCGGGTGAGAGGCAAGGGCCTC